>QNTS01000002.1:280699-295585 GCA_003317085.1 Hucho hucho
TGACCAAATACTTATTTTCCACCATAATTTGCAAATAAATTCATTAAAAATCCTACAATGTGATTTTCTGGATTTTTTTTCTTCATTTTGTCTGTCATAGTTGAAGTGTACCTATGATGAAAATTACAGGCCTCTCTCATCTTTTTAAGTGAGAGAACTTGCACAATTGGTGGCTGACTAAATACTTTTTTTCCCCACTGTATCTACTCTTCTGTTTTAGTCTAAGGATGCAACACAGCAATGGATGTTCTGAACCACCTCTACCATCCTGAATATGTTTGCTCGGATACCTAGATTTGGATTGTTTAACTGGCAGTCCCTGAGAGAAAAGGATATGTTTACAGCAATTTTGTATTTTATTGCATAGGTTCTATTCAGTCATAAGTGACTTTGAAATTAATTTAAACCTTACATTTGAATAGCAAGTGGAGCTGGAGCCTGCTGCCAAACCCCACCTCCTAATTTGGGCATTTTACTGACTGTTTGTGAACATCGTATTTACAGTGCTTTACTCTTTATAGCGTGTAAATTGAAGCAGCTGTTGCTATCCCGAGGTGATAAAGAACTCTCTTCACCGCTGTGTGAGTGCTTTCACACTTCAAGTGTTAGAATTCATGATTTGGGAAGAGCTCACGTTTCTGAAATGGCATGTACTGTATGTCATGCGTGTGTGGTAAAAAACAACAACAATTGAGCAGATGAATAGCACAAATTAATTGACATGACGTGTCTTTTAAAGGCTCCACTAACCCAACAATGGGTTCTGGAAAAGGGAAAAATTATTTCTGTAATCCTAGGGCTTCTTATTAGCCAAACCAATCAGTCTCTCTCACACACTTACCTTCTCACTTATACACTCAAGCACCTGTTTTTAAGGAGAATTTGCAGAGATTGTCCTGGAATGGAATCAATGGGTCCCTCTCCTGAAGTACTCTCACTAGAAACTCTATGACCTCTGACTTCACTGAGAGTTCCTGGTACTGAAAGTTCAATTGGGGAATTTCTTATGTCATGGTGTTAAACCATTTGCTTGGGTGAAGTGATAGATTCACCCCTTTGGTAGTTGATTTCTTCTCGGGTCAATAGTGTGAGAATGAACGTTAGCCCTTAACACACCATTTATTTTCCACAGTCACCAAAGTGTGTGAAATGTAACACACGAACATCTGCCAAGTTCTCCTATATGTGATTTTAGCGATGCTCAATTGAGGGAAAAGAAATACCACCTTATGCGCAGGGTAAGGAATCTCTCTCTATTTGGTCATTCACTGGAGCTTGTTGCGGCAATATGAGTCGTGATAGAGGATAGACCTGCTGTTGAGGCCATCTTTTGTTTATTTCCCCATTATCCTCCTGCTGCAAGGCACGGCCCTGCCCATGGGGAATCATCTGCACAGGCTGGCTTGGCGTCGTCGCACCATATCCTCCAGTCCTCACTTCATTAACAGAAAATAGAACAACCTGTGTAGGTTCTTCCCTTCAGGAAGCGTGTAACATTGTGGATTTACCCTATCTATTCCTGTAGCCAATACTACGCCACGAATGAATGAATGTAACCTACAAACATTTCTACCTTGGGCACGCCCTTAATTACAACGAGGCACACCTGGGAACCAAACAGACCAAGAGGATGCGTTCAGGACAGTACAACAGTTCCACCCTTTTACAAATGCCTAGCTTCGCTCTAGTCTATGATAGACATGGCTGTCTTGAACATGCCAAATATGTTCCACAGGGAGACTTAAAGACATTTGTGTAGTATTAGCCGAATATACATAGAGGTTGTAAAAAACTGACGTAACATTAATGAGTTGGGTAAATTACAGTAAACACTAGGGGGCGGTTTCCCGGACACAGATTAAGCCTAATCCTGGACTGAATTGCAAGATCAATGGAAAATCTCCATTGAAAGCACTTTTTAGTCCAGGATTAGGCTTAATCTGTGTCCGGGAAACCGCCCCTAGGAGTCTGTTTCTCAGACACAGATTAATCTTAGTCTTGGACTACAACACTCCATGGATAATGCTTTCAATACTCCTTTATAGTCCTGGACTAGGATTAATCTGTGTCTGGAAAGAACCCATACAAGTTTGTATTGTCTTTGTACAGGAGTTCAAGATTGCTGCTAATTATTTTTGATATAACAAGAGGTATGAAATCAATAAGCACTTTAAATGGAATGGATAAAAAAATTCATCAAATATAGTGGAGTAATATGTAAGCTAAAAATAGTCCCTGGATAAAGGTGACAAAATATAGTTTAATTAATCAAATACAGTGGAATAACATGTAAGCTAAGACCTTCTGTTGCCTTTGTGATTAATCATGCCATTGTGATAGATCTCAGAGTTCTGTTTGTCAACATTAAAGGGGTCTTAGGGGGAGTGCAAAGTCATTTTGATCAGTACTGTTGGCACCTTGTGCGCTTAATGAAGAATTTCTTCCCTTTTTAAATCCCTCTTCCAGGGGTTTATTCTCCCCTCTGTCTCATAATCAAGTCAGTATACGAGCCATAAAGACTGAACTCTCAAGAAATAAATCCTGAGAATTCAACGCCATCTGTCTCCACTGCATCCTCCCAACAACACAACTCTTTCTCTCCACAAAAAAACACACAAGCATGCATACAGTACACACACATGTGGACCACACTCACAAGCATGAATGACTCATGGATGCACACACCCCTGCAGCCTTGAACAATGTGGGATGCTCAGCCAAAGGACTACACTCATTAGTATTATGAGCCACTAACAACTCTCTCTCTCTCTATTCCCTCTTTCTCTTTGCAGACAACCCGGCAGCTGAAATGGACCAGAAAGGAAAAGCAAGGTGTGAATGAATGGGCTGTCTCATGCGTAATTGGGAGCATTAATTGATTCATTATTTTGTGCATGCAAGTGTTAGAATTAGTGGTTCCCGCTGAGGGGGAGGACTCTGAGAGCAAATTCAGCGTTTTACACATTCTTGTCTCTCTAAATGGGCCGCTGTTGTCGGGGCACTGTGAACACACATTTCCAAATGTGATGTTATCATTCCAACCAAAGTTCTCATAAATTCCACCCACTTGTTTCATAAAATCCCAATTCAACTTCAAGTAAGATTAACATGCACTTTTCTCTCATTATATGTGTTAGTTTGAAACTCACACCGAGTCCCTGAGGAGTTTAGGAGTTTAGTGGATGATAAAATGGGTTGAGGGATCCAGTTGATAAAAAAAACAGAATAACCCTGGGCAGTTCAGTCCAGTGTGATGGCCATGGCACAGAGCAGTGCTGTGTTCATCCCTAGGCTCCTGGGGCCTCATTTATAAACGTTGCATACTCCAGTTCAAGCAAAAGTTGAGAATTTGCTTATCCTCCTGCAAAAACTTTAGACCATGCGTAGGCCGATGCAGTTTCTAGGGGTTGAAGTATTGCCTTGCAAGAAGGCAAAACTATCTATAGTAGCGTTGTGCAAATGGATAATATATGATGACACTCTTATTCATAACAAAAAAAACACGTAGGTAAATATAATAACAAGATGCAATCATTTGTCGTTAGTGAGAGACACAAAAATCTATTTATTTTTTCTTTGCATTCTAAAATAATTACAAATAGGCATCTTATTCCTGTCATTTATTTAATTTGCTGAATAAATTCCTCACATTTTCTGACTGGGATGGCTTCAAACTCGCTAAATGGCCTATAGGCCTACAACAAGTTAGGATAGGCTACCATTCGTCCCATCCCTCATTTAATTGGACCCACTTCACAGTAGTAAATAGATAAGCTATTTCAAGAATGCCTACTAGCCTATTTTTCTCTATGCGATCCAATCTGAAGCGCAGTTGAAATATAGAACATACGGTTCACCTCTTCCCTTGATGTTTGTACGATACGTGTCACGTCCTGGCCATAGATCGCCCTTTTTGGCTTCTCTATGGTGTTTTTGGTCAGGACGTGACCAGGGTGGTTTAGGTTTCTATGTTGTCTCTAATTGGGAATCCTATTTAGTGTGTTCAGTCCCCCACCTGTGTTGTGGGATATTGTTTTGTTTATTGTGTGTAGTTGCTGTGTTGTGCTACACCGTGCTACACCGTGCTATACGGTCGTTACGGTCGTTGTTATTG
Organism: Hucho hucho; assembly: GCA_003317085.1. Classification (NCBI taxonomy): domain Eukaryota; kingdom Metazoa; phylum Chordata; class Actinopteri; order Salmoniformes; family Salmonidae; genus Hucho; species Hucho hucho. The sequence continues at coordinate 284,814 of QNTS01000002.1, forward strand.
TTTTTGGTGAGTTTCATTGATTAAAACATGTTTCACTCAACCCTGCACGCTGCGCCTTGGTCTACTCATGTCAGCGACCGTGACAATACGTCTGAATTCTGTAATGTCAAATTTCTCAAGTAGACAATATTTAGTATATAAACATAATATGTATATCATTACCATTGCAGAACCTTTCTGGCCAAGATGAGTTCATATTAGCCATCCAACAAATGACCATGTTCATCTCTCATTTAATCTGGCCATAATTTCAATAGTTTTTGCTCTATGCATCAGAAAGGGAGCACGGTTTATAACATACAGTAGAATTTAACAGGTTTACAGATCTTTTGCAAGTGTGTAGGCTACCACTGTAAGTAGGTCTACTGTAGTTTTCTTTCTTGTTTTTCTAGTAGACAATGTTTCAGAATTTGCGGGCGGTGCAGCATATTTAGGTTTGGGAAAAAGTAAAACAGTATTGAATTCAAATGATCTGTTTACAGGTTCACAACAATTTGCAATTGTTTTTCTCTTTCAGTAATGGTCAGATACAGCAAATGTCACTGCAAAAGGAAACATTCTGCCAACACCTCCAAAGACATTAGGCTATTGCTATTTCATTTAGATACTGTCTTGACCTAATTCCAATACTTCAAAAGAATACAGCAAATAAGGGCGTCATTGTCACCATAAAAGGTAAATGATGTTCACGCGCACACACTTTTACGACAGGTCTGATTCATAACTGGGATCGTGTATGTGTGGCATACACCAAGTTTATAAATCGCAATATGTTTGTGTGTAGCACATGGGGATGTGTGAAACTTACTCCTCGGCCTGAAGTGTCCCGCTTGCGTCGTCTCATTAGCTAGCTTTTGAGGTGGCACGATCGGCTAAGGCGCTTGAGGGAGGACGGTCACATGTGCTTGGGGGACAGAGTTCCTGAGTTTGCACCAGGTATGGGCCGAATCATAAGGAAGTGGTACTTGCTAATCAAGAGGTGTTGATGTCCTTAACACGTGTGCAGTCTTATCAGATATTTAGTGTAACATTTACGCAACGGTCATAAGTTAATGAAACAGCTCACGTCGGCAATGGCCCCAGTGAAATATATCAATATCTGTCAGCGTATCCGGTCCAATCCCTCACCTTTATTCATCTCACCGGCCTTCATCGGCTCCTCGCTGAGCAGAAACATTAAATACCCTGCAGCTGGGCCAAAACAACAGCAACAACAAGCAACTCCCTACCACAAATAAAACACTAATGGAAACGGATGATAACTGGCTGGTGTCTCCTGCTTTACTGGGACTTGGTTACAAGACTTGTCAGTTTGGTATTTTCTCATACATCTACTGCAAAATGTTTTTCCTACAGTTCAAGTGTGCATCCTGACTGGCTAATTGCCATTTACTCTCCTGGGATGAGAAGTAAAGTGTATTGTTTTGTTGTTGTTTTGTGTTTAGTTTTTCCAAAGGTTGCACCAGGTGAGAGAGAAGGGAGAAAAAGGGGCTCAAAAGAATCTAAATAAAGTTACAGAATAAAACAATGACTGCAGTGCCAGTGAGGGCGCTCTCTATATAGCTACTTCAGGCCAAGGAGAACGTGCAGTCTGACGCTTTGCACTCTGTGTCCAATGCTGCTATAATTTTTGTAATATTCTGAGGAATGTGACACTGACTCATTCTACACAATGTGCAAATATTTTTTTTTACCAGTCTCTTTGTAATCTATGTGCTATCAGTTTGACACACAGTTTGTCAGTTTATAGGTTCAGGGTTGCATGAGACCGCTGTATGAGTAATGCTATCTCCTGTAGTGCCTCCTCCAAGTCCCTGGGGCTGCTGGGGACTGTTACAATAAACACAAGCTGAGTCATCACCATCCTTGTGTGTGTCATTTGGAACACTGTTTTATCAGTTGAGATGAAAGTGGCCTGCGGGACTTTCTTTATCTTTAAGTCTTTCTGAGAAGAAGAGAAGGGGAAAGAGAACAGGTGTTTATGGAGTGTGTTAGTCACATATTCTCGACCCAAAGGGCCCGACACATATTTCTACATGACACTGTACTCTTTCTGTATTGCCTTCCAGTCCACCCACAGTAAAACAGAGTGCTGCATTTTAATGCCACTCAAAAAGCATGTTAAGATTGACCTAATGTTTTGCATGGTAATTAGCTAGGTAAATTAACTGACTACATTTCTCTATTGCTCCTCCCACATACAGAACTCTCTAAATAATTGAGTCTATTTGTTTTTCTCTGTGGCGTGAATATATTAGCACAACAGCCTTTGTTTATGATAAGCGTGGTAATGAATGTTGTTTTATTGTGTGTCTGTGTTTCTGTCTGTCTGCTACAGTACACTGGTGGGCGGAGCAGAGTGGTCCACTGTTGGTGAAGATTAAGACCAGGTGTTTCCTCTGGTCAGGTCATGTGGTCAGGAAAACTCTGCACTAGTTAAGGTATCCTTGTGTTACTGATGTTGAAGACGTACCCCATCGTTAATTTTATCCAAGGACATTTTGATTTGCAACTGACAGTGATCCATACTCAGGTGATGATTTCATGTTGAGCTGTGAGAAACCGACTACACTTTCACATGTAAGCTCTGTGAAATGTGACACAGTCCTATCACCACCCTGATTACTATTTTTGCCCTGCATCTACCAATTAACAGATATTTACTATAAGCTGATTAAAAACAATGTGCCCCTTTAAAAATCCACCCAATCCCTTTTAAAAACTGTTGCAGTACTATGCTGTATCATACCCAGGCTGTTGAACACTGATGCTTTGTTCTTTGACAAAAACACAACTCTTGTGTGGGCGTCCTGGGCTGGCAGGAATGTTTTTGATTTGGCTTGCTTGTTGATGCTATCTCTGCCAATCAATTTCCCCGCTGCAAGATTGTATTTACAAAAAGCGGCGTGTTCTTATATTTACAAATACTTTTTGTGAGATTAAAACAAAACTCTTGAGGATACAGAGCCTCTTCTTTGAGATCTGACAGATCAATAGATTCACAGTGGCAGAACACTGCAGACTGTCTCTGTGTCTCGGAAAAGATTTGTTCTGGGATGGCTCAGGGGCAATAGAGAAACATAACATATATCAAAACACTTATTTTTTCATAAAATATTCTTACTTGTTCTTATTTCCGTTCAAATAAGCCTTAATGAATTTAGTGCCTGGTTTCTCTGATGAAACAAATGCTAATATGTCCATTATTTAAAGGGGGAGATCAAGCTGATCCTAACTGTTATAGGCCTATTTCTATTTTGCCCTGTTTATCAAAAGTGTTGGAAAAACTGTCTTGATGTCTATAGTATTCTCTCTGGTATGCAATCTGGTTTCCGCTCAGGTTATGCATGTGTCACTGCAACCTTAAAGGTCCTCAATGATGTCACCATTGCCCTTGATTCTAAACAATGTTGTGCTGCCATTCCATTCTTGTGGGCCGGCAAATGAGTATTGGTGTCTCTGAGGGGTCTTTGGCCTGGTTTGCTAACTACCTCTCTCAAGGAGTGCAGTGTATAAAGTCAGAAAATCTGCTGTCTCAGCCACTGCCTGTCACCAAGGGAGTACCCCAAGGCTAGATCCTAGGCCCCACGATCTTCTCAATTTACATCAACAACATAGCTCAGGCAGTAGGAAGCATTCTCATCCATTTATATGCAGATTATAGTCTTCTACTCAGCTGGCCCCTCCCCGGATTTTGTGTTAAATGCTCTACAACAAAGCTTTCTTAGTGTCTAACAAGCTTTCTCTACCCTTAACCTTGTTCTGAACACCTCCAGAACAAAGGTCATCTGGTTTGGTAAGAAGAATGTCCCTCTCCCCACAGGTGTGATTACTACCTCTGAGGGTTTAGAGCTTGAGGAAGTCACCTCATACAAGTACTTGGGAGTATGGCTAGACAGTACACTGTCCTTCTCTCAGCACATATCAAAGCTGCAGGCTAAAGTTAAATCTAGACTTGGTTTCCTCTATCGTCATCACTCCTCTTTCACCCCAGCTGCCCACCTAACCCTGATTCAGATGACCATCCTACCCATGCTAGATTACGGAGACATAATTTATAGATCAGCAGGTAACGGGGCTCTCGAGCGGGTAGATGTTCTTTACAATTCGGCCATCAGATTTGCCTCCAATGCTCCTTATAGGACACATCACCGCACTCTACACTCCTCTGTAAACTGGTCATCTCTGTATACCCGTTGCAAGACCCACTGGTTGATGCTTATTTATAAAACCCTCTTAGGCCTTACTCCCCCCTATCTAAGATATCTACTGCAGCCCTCATCCTCCACATACAACACCGGTTCTGCCAGTCACATTCTGTTAAAGGTCCCCAAAGCACACACATCCCTGGGTCACTCGTCTTTTCAGTTCGCTGCAGCTAGCGACTGGAACGAGCTGCAACAAACACTCAAACTGCACAGGTTTATCTCAATCTCTTCATTCAAAGACTCAATCATGGACACTCTTACTGACAGTTGTGACTGCTTTGCGTGATGTATTGTTGTCTCTACCTTCTTGCCCTTTGTGCTGTTGTCTGTGCCCAATAATGTTTGTATCATGTTTTGTGCTGCTACCATGTTGTTTTGCTACCATGTTGTTGTCATGTGTTGCTGCCTTGCTATGTTGTTGTCTTAGGTCTTTATGTAGTGTTGTCTCTCTTGTCGTGATGTGCGTTTTGTTCTATATTCATATTTTATTTTTTAATTTTTTCAATTTTTTAAACCTAGCCCCCGTCCCTGCAGGAGGTATTTTGCCTTTTGGCAAAATGTAAATATGAATTTGTTCTTAACTGACTTGCCTAGTTAAATAAATGTTAAATAAAAAAAGAATAATAATAGCACAGTTGTTATTAATAATTAATTATAAACTGGGTGGTTTGAGCCCTGAATGCTGATTGGCTGACAGCCGTGGTATATCAGACAGTGTACCATGGGTATAACAAAACATTTATTTTTACTGCTCTGATTACGTTGATAACCAGTTTATAATAGCAGTAAGGCACCTGGGGGTTTGTGGTATATGGGCAATATACCACACCCCCTCAGGCATTATTGCTTAATTGAAGAACATCACCTAGGATAGCACAATACTGTCAAACTCTGCACAGGAATGGAAACACTGGTCAATTTCTTCTGTAGAGAACAAGAAATCAAATTTTGTCTTGTCCAGCTTTAATTTACATGTTTTTATTGTGCATCGAGTATTCTGTCTGTCAAGTGCCATGGGTGTTTTTGCCCTAACTTGCCGGTCATGCATTTCTCTAAAATACAGATCCTTTCACTTATTCAGCATTCTGTCAGGGAGAGCTGCTTGCCAGAATTGAATTTACTGCACAGGCTACTGAAGGCAAAGAATGTCGCCTGTCGTCTATAAATATGGATTCAGTCCACAAACTGCTATGAGAGCATTTGCAAATCTAAAATGTTTCCCCTTTCCTGGACACATAAATTCTCATGTGTGTTTACTCATTGGATTTTGGCATATGAGAACACAAAAGAGGCAGGTGTGAGCGATTAGCAAACCCCAAATTGTTTTCCCACAGTGGATCACACACTCCCACATGATGTAGGACATTACGTTTCACTCTTTGCTCTTGCCAAAAATCCTGCCGTATATCAGATAGGCCAATAGCCAAAACCTCATCGGCTCACACACAACTCATGCCCCCTCTCCAGTATTGAGGTCCCAGCCAGCTTGGCAGACCCCATCAGATGGAACTGGAAGCTTCCATGGACATGTTCCTGCTGAGCTCCTGAAAGCACCATGCATCACAACAACAGGTTTTTGATTTCTTGCACAATGAAGCAGTCTGAGAAAAAGGTTTTCACATGCTGTACTATAACTATGGTGTATTGAAGGTCAAGGGGTCGTTGTAGTTTATAGTGCTGGAGGGGTTAGAGGGCCAGGTGAAGACAGAGAGGGTGTCAGTCTGATGCAGACAGGTCATTTCCCATCCATGCAGGGGGCCTGGGCTGCAGATTCAGCAGTCCTGTATTGAGACGATGATGACAGCTATGGATGCACACGGCCGGCTCCTCCACAAGGCCATTCCTCCTCATCAGCCTCTCATAGGGAGAGTTCAGCTGAGTCAGCACAACACTGCTAAGAATGTGGCTTCCCTCCACTCTGCTTTGCTCCTCTGTTCTTCACTATGGAGACAAAGAGAGAGGGTCTATCCTACAGAGACCACCCGAATCCTCTCTCTCCTCGTCTCTGTCATATCCCCTCACTCATGAAAATGTATAAGCACGTCCGTGGAGCTGAAATCTAATTCTGAGTCTCTTTAGGTATGTATACATTGTAGGCCTACACACTGCTATGCTTAAAATATATTGTCATTCATGGTGCTCTCACAGTTGTTTACTTTGCTTTTCTACAAGAGTAGTGTGGCATATTCTAAGTAGGTGTCATCTTCCTCAGTGAGCTATACAGGTAACTGCCAAAATAATGGAAACAGGGATACAAAGTACAGTATATTGAAAACAGGTGCTTCTACACCAGTAGCGGTACATGGGTAAAATAACTGGCGAAGCCAAGCCATTAAAAAAGCCATATCACAACCTATGATGTGATATTTACGTTGTTTACTCTATAACCCATTAGTTTATATGCCACCGTGATATACAATAAGGCCATGACAACAAAAAGACAGCAGTCACACTGTGGCGGAATAAACAAAACCAGAGTGCAACATCTGTCTGGTAAAGTCCACAAAGCAAATATTGCATGTAACACACAGTTATATGAGCTGCAGCATGGTCAAGCAAGGTAATGTTTTCAACAGTTTACTAAACAACTACTGATTTAGAACCACAGAGTTACCGCAAGTCAGCACAGAGACAATAAGAGCACTGCCTCCGCTATTCCAGCACTATTTCAACTTAAACATATAAGCATCTTCAAATCAACAAGGCTATATAGTCAGACTCAGGAGGCGGGCACACCATCCACCGCTTCCGAGTATATTACTTGCTAATGTTCAGTCTCTGGACAATAAAGTAGATGAACTCAAGGCGAGGATCTCCTTCCCGAGAGACATCAGGGACTGTAACATACTCTATTTCACAGAATCATGGCTCTCTCCGGATATACTGTCCCCGTCCATATAGCCAGCTGGGTCCTCAGTACATCGCACAGACAGGAATAAAGAACTCTCTGGGAAGAAGAAAGACTGTATTGTATGTTTCATGATTAACTACTCAGCTACTCATTGTGATAACGTACAGAAACTCAAGTTCTTTTGCTCACCCGACCTAGAATACCTGACAATCAAATTCCGTCCATATTACCTCCCAAGAGAATTCTCTTTGGTTATAGTCACTGTTGTGTATATTTCCCCTCAAGCCGATACCATGAAGGCCCTCAAGGAACTACACTGGACTTTGTGCAAACTGGAAACCACATATCCTGAGGCCACATTTATTGTAGCTGGGGATTTTAACAAAGAAAATGTAAGGAAAACGCTATTGAAGTTCTATCAACACATTGACTGTAGTACTGGCGCTGTAAAAACAATCGACCACTGCTACTCCCCTTCAGGGATGCCTACAAGGCCCTCCCACGGCCCTCTCTTAAGCAAAGATCATGACTCGATTTTGCTCCTCCCTTCCTATAGGCAGAAACTCAAACAGGAAGTACCCGTGCTGAGGTCTTTTCAACACTCGTCTGACCAGTCGGAATCCATGCTTCAAGATTGTTTTGATCACGCGGACTGGGACATGTTCTGGGTAGCCTCTGAGATTAACATTGACGTCTACATGGACACGGTGACTGAGTTCATCAGGAAGTGTATAGGGGATGTTGCTCCCACTGTGAATAGATGGCAGAAACTGTGAATAGATGGCAGCATTTGCGCAAAAATGAAAGGGCAAACCATTTAACCATGGCAAGGTGACTGGGTATATAGTAGAATACAAACAGTGTAGTTATTCCCTCCGTAAGGTAATCAAACAGGCACAACATCAGTACAGAGACAAAGCGGAGTCGCAATTCAACAGCTCAGACATGAGACGTATGTGGCAAGGCTACAGAAAATCACAGATTACAAAGGGAAAACCAGCCACGTCGCGAACACCGACGGCTTGCTCCGAGACAAGCTTAACACCTTCTTCACCCGCTTTGAGGATGACATAGACGCCTCCCGCTCCCACCGACGCCTCCCGCTCCCAAGGACTGTGTTTTCTTTTTCTATGTGGCTGACGAGAGTAACACATATAAGCTTGTTAACCCTCGCAAGGCTGCCGGCCTAGACGGCATCCCTAGCCGTGTCCTCAGAGCATGCGAAGACCAGCTGGCGGGAGTGTTTACGGACATATTCAATCTCTCCCTATCCCAGTCTGCTGTCCCCATATGCTTCAAGATGTCCACAATTGTTCCTTTACCTAAGAAAGCAAAGGTAACTAAATGACTATTGCACCGTAGCATTCACTTCTGTCATCATGAAGTGCTTTGAGAGGCAAGTTAAGGATCATATCACCTCTACCTTACCTGACAACCTAGACCCACTTCAATTTGCATACCGCCCAAAAAGATACACAGACAATGCAATCTCCATTGCGCTGCACACTACCCTATCCCATCTGGACAAGAGGAATACTTATGTTAGAATGCTGTTCATTGACTATAGCTCAGCCTTCAACGTCATAGTACCCTCTAAGCTCATCATTAAACTGACGGGCTGCTGACGGGCCACCACCAGGTGGTGAAGGCAGGAAACAACACCTCCACTTAGCTGATCCTAAACACAGGGGCCCCACAATGGTCCATGCTCAGCCCCCTCCTGTACTCCCTGTTTACCCTTGACTGCGTGGCCACTCACGCCTCCAACTCAATCATCAAGTTAACAGACGACACAACAGTAGTAGGCCTGATTACCAACAATGACGAGACAGCCTACAGGGAGGAGGTGAGGACCCGATGGGAGAGGTGTAAGGAAAACAACCTCTCCCTCAACGTCAACAAAATGAAGGAGCTGATTGTGGACTTCAGGAAACAGCAAAGGGAGCATGCCTCTATCCAGATCGACAGGTCCGCAGTGGAGAAGGTGGAAAGCTTCAAGTTCCTCAACGTACACATCACTGACAATCTGAAATAGTCCACCCACACAGACAGTGTTGTGAAGAAGGTGCAACAGTGCCTCTTCAACCTCAGGAGGCACCGCACACAACCTAAGACTGCTCCTGAGACTGTTTTCCACCACCATCAACTAACACCAAATGATGGAATTTCTTGTGGAAGAATGGTGTCGCATCCCTCCAATAGAGACACTTGTAGAATCTATGTCAAGGTTCATTGAAGCTGTTCTGGCTCGTGGTGGCCCAATGCCCTATTAAGCAGTTACCTGTCTGTATATTTGGTCAAGCTCCCCTGCTCAGAAGTTGCGTGCATCAACCAATGGTTGTATGCCACGTCATTGACTGTGTCATCGACTGACAGATTGCTGTAACATATGATGTGGTTAGCTGATATGTAAAATCCCTATCAAGGCGTAGTAAGATCTGGCAGGCATCAGCAACGCCTGGGTAGAGGAACGCACCCACAGTCAGTCAAGACAGCCATTGCAGAGAGCCATTGCATTGGATTACATACAGAGAGAGGGGAACAAAAAATGTGATGTCATTATCATCACATAAGGGGCTGAAATGGCTTAGCCTCCACAGAAAACCACAGAAGAAACAAGCATAAGAAAAAGCCTCTATTTGAAATATGTACCTATTACAACAGAGAGCCTGTATTCCTGTGTCTGTTGATTGACACAAGAGCCTGGTGTATTTGCTTCCTCTACACACACCCTAGGGACTTCAAATATATTTCCCAAAACACTGTCAACTCTGAAACTTCTCTCTATCTACTGTAGCCTTTCTAAAAGTATGGGTCTTTGCCCCATGGCAAACTTTAAAACTTTTTCTCTCAGCTGTCAAGAGGGGGCCACTAAAATGTTTTGCCCGCGAGGTAGTTCTCAGAAAAACACTGAATTTATCATTTGGGTCACAGGCTGAAAAAGTTTAAGAACCCCTGATCTACTGTATCTCCTTGGCCCATTCAAATAGGACAAATGTAATATCTTTCATTAGATTAGTCATTTCTCTTTCATTGTTGGATATTGCCCCATTTTACCAATTACCAGAAATGATAGAGATCTAACATGGCGGAGATTCAATTTTCAGAGCAGAAGACAAATCAGTCCATAACACAATAATAAATGGCTAAGGAGCCAAGAGAACTCTGGCCTGATGTGACGTGATATGAATGAGAAGTTGATTAACTGTCAGTGGCCGTGCGTTAGGCTGCAGCTACTCTGTCCTGGATCCTGGATCTGATTAATGAGAGGACGTGAGTCATTTAGAGAGCATGCACAGCCTTTCATCTCTCAGAGCAGCTAAAGCTCATTTGACTAGAACAGGACTGAGGCCTTTACTGAGTCCACTCCAGACTAGAACAGGACAGAACCCATCACTGAGCCCACTCCAGACTAGAACAGGACAGAGCCTTTCACTGAGCCCACTCCAGACTAGAACAGGACTGAGGCCTTCACTGAGCCCACTCCAGACTAGAACAGGACTGAGCCCTTCACTGGGTCCACTCCAGACTAGAACAGGACTGAGGCCTTCACTGAGTCCACTCCAGACTAGAACAGGACAGGGCCCATCACTGAGCCCACTCCAGACTAGAACAGGACAGAGCCCATCACTGAGCCCACTCCAGACTAGAACAGGACTGAGGCCTTCACTGAGCCCACTCCAGACTAGAACAGGACTGAGGCCTTCACTGAG
>QNTS01000002.1:296646-417669 GCA_003317085.1 Hucho hucho
GAGCCCTTCACTGAGCCCACTCCAGACTAGAACAGGACTGAGCCCTTCACTGAGCCCACTCCAGACTAGAACAGGACTGAGCCCTTCACTGAGCCAGGTTACTCCAGGAGATTGAAAGGTAGCAGGATCACTCCATGTTTGATCCAATCTGATTGGAGGTTTGAAGTCAGAGAGCAGAGTTTCACCAGTTGGAGCTTAGTGATGTTGGGCCAATATCGACTGAGCCAGTCACGCACTCTGACGACGCATGTTAAAGCACTTTTGGACTAACGGGATCTATCAAAGCCTTGTCACTCTGAGAGAGCTTTTGCTCTCTTCTATTCCCCACAGTGGGTCTCTTTGTGGATGAGTCAAACCATTATCTCTCCACACTCAACTTATTGACAGGGTCCTGAAATCACAGGCCTTTTTCAAAGCCTTGCTAAACGGTTGTGGATGAGGGGGAACCCGAGGTTAGCCAATCAGAGCTATTTAAGTCATTTGAAACAGTCAGAGAAAAGGCTGAAGAAACAGTGTGGAAGTGGAAAATTAGAGTGAAGTGAGCTGAGAGAGAGAGTAGATGTCGAAAATAAGAGGACAGATATACTAATAGTCTGACATATGTGCTGTATACTTCCCCCCTGTCCCTTTGTGAAAGCTTAACGCAATCTAGCTAAAAAGCTTCTGAAGATCTGAGGTCTAAGCATATGCTGTAGGTTATGATTAAAACTGTAGAAAATAAAGCAACATTTCTTGGACATCAAATTAATGGATACCAGGAGGTAGAAGTGCTGACTTGACACCAACAACCAAGAGCACATATCATATTAATGGAAGATGTTTACAGATGGCATATTTCCAACAAATGTTACACTATACCCCCCAAACAGATGATGCCAACAGATGTTTTGTTATAGTAACACTGCTGTACCCCTCACACACATTATCACACAATGTCCTCTGACTCCAGCTGCCATCTTGAATTAGTGACAGGCTAACGTGCAGAAGGCCTTCTTGTCTCCCTGTCATCTCCAATGGAGACAGAGGAAGTGGATATCGCCCACAGCTTGTGCCTACATTTCACATCCACTCAGCCTCACGCCACCGATCCCTGTAGAAGACCTGGTGGGACTCTACAGTACATATGAAGTGAGGTAGACTTAATAAACTTGATCAACTTTCCCAACTCTCCCCATAAATTTCCATTTCATTGCAAGTGAGCACATTTACAGTCTAATTTTACAGTAGTGCTCTAAATATATCTTAAGCTTCTATCTGAAAGCACTGTGAATTTAGATGAGTTAACAGAGATAATAAATGTGATTTGTTTGGCCCTTTCATGTCTTTGAGTGGGGGAACAAGAAGAATGACCTCTCATAAAATCCAAATTAAGGTAACGTGAATGAGCAGCACTGCTCCATGGGCAGTCTAGTGATAAATTACCATTGCTTCAGACCCACAATGAAGTGTAAAGTTGTGTCTTGACCAAGGTATGAAAACAGTGCCAAACAAAGTTCCATATGTTTTGTATTGATTTTATTTTACCTTTATTTAACCAGTGAGTTACCATTGAAACCAGAGTCTGTTTCAGAAGGGAGCCCGGGAAAGACAATTCCTAAGACAAAATCAAATCAAAATCATATACAATGTAAAACCAAATAAAATATACAGATATTCAAGAAAAACTGTTACATTCCTCAGTAAGAAAGTCCCAATACATATTTTACATTTCCTAGACTGGCACCAGAGCATTCAATTGTAATTTATTTTGTAGTTGGTTCCAGCAATGAGGTGCATTAAAACTAAAAGCTGATAAATAAGAATACACCCTTTTCCCTTATCTCCCAGCACATGGACCAAGAAGGCCTTTTTTCTAATGTTGAATTGTACCTTACATGGTGAAAAATACACAATGATTTCATTGTGTCCCATTTTAATTTTCATTTGCAAAAAAATATTTTCAGAATACTCGAAAATCTCAGGATATAAAATTTGCGTGGAAAAAAATGAAATAATGGCAAAATAAAAAATAAAAAGAATAACTCATGATCTACAGCTGTGAAAGATCCTGTGTGTAGCTGGTGTAGAGGAGTCAGGCACAGGACAGCAGATATGAGTAATGAACGTATTTACTCAAATATAATACAAATACAACTCAATATAACGAGCCCACAATAACGGACCGTATTCACCAACAAACAATTACTCACAAACAACCATGGGGGAACAGAGGGTTAAATAATGAACAAGTAATTGTGGGATTGAAACCAGGTGTGTAAAACAAGACAGAAACAATGGAAAAATGGATCGGCGATGGCTAGAAAACCGGTCATGTCGACCGCCGAACGCCGCCCGAGCAAGGAGAGGGACCAACTTTGGTGGAAGTTGTGACAACAGCAATCCTTTAAGTGGACCACAAAAAATATCAAATAATTAGGATGCTTAATAAGTGACATCAAACAGCAAATATATAAAGATAACTTCATCCCATTACTCAACAACATGAAAGCAGATCGAATTAAATTGAACAATCTTTCCATGAAACTCACAGGTAGAATAAACCTTTTCAGAAATGCTCCGAAAGTTTTTAAATATATTTTTAGTAATATCAATTACCCCCCCCAAAACTTTCTTTAAAAAGTATACAACGCTGTGAATGTGGGTGTGTCTGTAGGTTGTCGTTTGTATGTGTAAGTTTTGTATTGTAAAAAATATGATTACCATGAGGTTCTAAGTAACAAAAAAAATCCCAGGACATAGACATATGTGATATGGGCAGAAAGCTTAAATGATTGTTAATCTAACTGCACTGTCCAATTCAGAGAAGAGATACCATGCTATTGTTTGAGGAGAGTGCACAATTATGAACTTGAAAATGTATTAATAAACCAATTAGACACATTTGGGCAGTCTTTATACAACATTTTGAACAGATATGCAGTGGTTCATTGGATCAGTCTAAAACTTTGCACATACACTGCTGCCATCTAGTGGCCAACATCTAAATTGCACCTGGGCTGGAATAATACATTATGGCCTTCCTCTAGCATTTCAAAGATGATGGTACAAAAAAATACAAAAGAACGGTTGGTTTTTTCTTTGTATTATCTTTTACCAGATCTATTGTGTTATATTCTACTACATTCCTTTCACATTTCCATAAACTTCAAAGTGTTTCCTTTCAAATGGTACCAATAATATGCATATCCTTGCTTCAGGGCCTGAGCTACAGGCAGATTGTCACGTTCAGGCCTGATTTTGACAGGCTGGCGTGTTTAGTTTCGTTTTGGTGTAGGTTTTTTTTGTTCTAGGTGTTGTATATCTATGTTGGGGTAATGGTTCCCAATTAGAGGCAGCTGAGTGTCGTTACCTCTAATTGGGAACCATATATATGTTTGTAGTTTTCACTTGGGGTTTGTGGGTTATTGTTTGTATATAGCTTGTTTTATGTTGTCAGTTGTGTTCATCTTCACGATCTTCGTTTACATTTTGTAATTTTTGCCCAGTTACGTTCGTAATAAATATGTATACTGGAAGCATCGCTGCATCTTGGTCTGTCCCTCACGGAGATCGTGACAGAATAACCCACCACAAAAAGACCAAGCACCGATGTCTAAAGGAGTCCTGGACATGGGAGGAGATATTAGCTGGTAAGGGGTCTTGGAGGAAGACGACGGAGCATCGTCACCCCAAGAAGGAGATGGAAGCGGCGAAGACTGAGCGAGGGAGTTATGAGGATATATATGGAGCGTGGAACCCAGAGAGGGAGAGATATGTTGGGACTCGCCTGGCGCGGAAACCCGAGAGGCAGCCCCAAAAACATTTTTTTGGGGGGCACACGGGGAGTTGGACTCCTGAGCCAACTCCTCGTGCTCTCTGGAGGGAGCGTTGGAAGGAGCGTTGCACTGAGCAGATACCGTGCTATGCAGTTTTGCGCACGGTGTCTCCAGTGCGCATGCATAGGCCGGTGCGCGAAATTCCAGCACCACTCATCTGTCGGGCTAGGGTGAGTGTGCAACCTGGAGGAGTGGTGCCGGCTCTGCGAGCGAGGTCTCCAGTACACCTTCTGGGACCGAGATATCCTGCACCGGTTCTGCGTGTTCGCAGAACCGGTGCAGTGCGTGACATTCCAGCTCCCATCATCCATGAGGCAAGGGTGAGTGAACAGCCGGGGAGAGAAGTACCGGCTCCACGCACCAGGTCCCCTGTACGCTTAGATAGCCCAGTACATCCAGTCCCTGCTCCGCGCACCAGGCCCCCTGTGCGCTTAGAGAGTCCAGCACGTCCTGTTCCGGCTCCGCGCACCAGGCCCCCTGTGCGCTTAGAGAGTCCAGCACGTCCTGTTCCGGCTCCGCGCACCAGGCCCCCTGTGCGCTTAGAGAGTCCAGCACGTCCTGTTCCGGCTCCGCGCACCAGGCCCCCTGTGCGCTTAGAGAGTCCAGCACGTCCTGTTCCGGCTCCGCGCACCAGGCCCCCTGTGCGCTTAGAGAGTCCAGCACGTCCTGTTCCGGCTCCGCGCACCAGGCCCNCCGTCGTGGACCCAGCACGGCCCGTTCCTGCTCCCCGCACCAGAGTCCCAGTGCGCGTCATGAGTCCAGTACGGCCTGTTCCTGCTCCCCGCACCAGAGTCCCAGTGCGCGTCGACAGTCCGGAGCCTCCAGAGAAGGTTCCCAGTCCGGAGCCTCCAGAGAAGGTTCCCAGTCCGGAGCCTCCTGAGAAGGTCCCCAGTCCGGAACCTCCAGTGAAGGTCCCCAGTCCTAAAATAACTGTTCCGGCAAATAGCCCAGGGCCTCCGGTGTGGGACCCCGAGCCAGCACGGCCGGCACCGGAGCCGCCACCTGGGACAGGAAGGCCCACCCGAAGACCCCCCCCAACGGACTTTTAGCGCGGTCGGAGTCCGCGCCTTTGGGGGGGGGTACTGTCACATTCTGGCCTGATTTTGACAGGCTGGCGTGTTTAGTTTCATTTTGGTGTAGGGTTTTTTTGTTCTAGGTGTTGTATATCTATGTTGGGGTAATGGTTCCCAATTAGAGGCAGCTGAGTGTCGTTACCTCTAATTGGGAACCATATATATGTTTGTAGTTTTCACTTGGGGTTTGTGGGTTATTGTTTGTACATAGCTTGTTTTATGTTGTCAGTTGTGTTCATCTTCACGATCTTTGTTTACATTTTGTTATTTTTGCCCAGTTACGTTCGTAATAAATATGTATACTGGAAGCATCGCTGCGTCTTGGTCTGTCCCTCACGGAGATCGTGACACAGATAGATTTGGGTATTTTAGGCGAAAATAAAAAAAAAGGGGGTAATCCTGACAGACATTGACACACTCTTGCCCATATCTAGCTAATCTAGGGTGTAATCACTACTCCAACCGTTGCAAATTAGAATTTCTATTGGACAAATTCAGGTATGTTTATCCCTGTTTCGTTCTATTTGCTTCCGTTTAAAAAACTAGCTAGCTAAGTGAAAAATACACCTACAATAGCGCTCTCTCTCTCTGTCTCTTTATATTTCTCTTGCTTCTCCTTCATTTTTAAATAAATGTATTTGTTAAAAACGTATGCTTTCAGTACTAGATTAATTCTCTGATACATTGATTGGGTGGACAACATGTCAGTTCATGCTGCAAGAGCTCTGATAGGTTGGAGGATGTCATCTGGAAGTTGTCATAATTACTGTGTAAGTCTATGGAAGGGGGTGAGAACAATGCCTCCTAGATTTTGGATTTAAGTCAATGTACCCAGAAGAGGGTACACCATGGTGCTACCTTACAGAGTGCTGTTGAGGCTACTGTAGACCTTAAATGCAAAACTGTGTGTGTTTTTTTAAAATGAAATTCACAGAGGAGGATGGTCCTCCCCTTCCTCCTCTGAGGAGCCCCCACTGCTATAAACTATACACCTTGATTATTACCTAGAGACTTGAAGCTTTTATGCCGTGTCTAATTGATTTGGACCAAACCCGGTTTATTGGAGGCTGCCAAGATAACATCAGAAGATCTCTACATATAATTAACCAGATGAAGGAAAACAATTCAGAAGCACTATTAGTAATCTTAGACGCAGAAAAGGCTTTTGATAGTGACTTATTTATATAAAGTTTATATCAAGAGATTTGGCACAAAAAAGATGCAATGTTTTAAAACCATTTATCATTAACCTATGGCTAGAATTTAAGTGAACGGCCATCTGACAAATAAAATAACTTTACAACGCGGCACACAGCACGGATGTTGCACCTCACCTGCTTTATTTGCCTTGTATATTGAGCGCCTTGCCCAAGCGATAAGGCAAAATGATGAATTAAAAGATGTTTGCATTAGAGGAAAGAGCATAACACTGCCTTGTATGCTGATGATGTGCTATTTTACATGACTGACCCTAACACTTGCTTCCCAAAATTAATTAACATTCTGGAAGAAAATTTTTATTTTTCAGGGTACAAAGTTAATGTATACAAGACACAAATGAAATGCTTTAATTACACCCCATCGCAGGAAATAAAATATACATTTGGTTTGGAATTCCAAAAAGGTTAAATATCTAGGGGTAAACTTAACAAAGGATGTTAAAAAACCTCTCACTCAACGTCAACAAAACAAAAGAGATGATCATGGACTTCAGGAAACAGTAGAGGGAGCACCCCCCTATCCACATCTATGGGACAGCAGTGGAGAAGGTGGAACGTTTTAAGTTCCTCGGCGCACACATCATGGACAAACTGAAATGGTCGACCCACACAGACAGTGTGGTGAAGAAGGCGCAACAGTGCCTCTTCAACCTCAGAAGGCTGAAGAGATTTGACACATGCACAATTAAGAGCATCCTGTCGGGTTGCTTCAAAGCCTGGTACGGAAACTGCACCACCCACAACCGTAAGGCTCTCCAGAGGGTGGTTCAGTCTGCACAACCCATCACTGAAAGCAAACTACCAGCCCTCCGGGACACCTACAGCACCCAATGTCACAGGAAGGCCGAAAAGATCATCAAGGACAACAACCACCCTAGCCAATTCCTGTTCACCCCGCTATCATCCAGAAGGCGAGGGCAGTACAGGTGCATCAAAGCTGGGACTGAGAGACTGAAAAACAGCTTCTATCTCAAGGCCATCAGACTGTTAAACAGCCATCACTAACACAGAGTGGCTGCTGCCTACGTACAGACTTGAAATCATTGGCCAGTCTAATAAATGGATCACTAGTCACTTTAATAATGCCACTTTAATAATGTTTACATATCTTGCATAACTCTTCTCATATGTATATACTGTATTTTATACCATCTGTTACAACTTGCCTATGCCGCTCTGTCATTTCTCATCTATATATTTATATGTATATATTCTTATTCCATTCCTTACTTAGATTTGTGTGTTTTAGGTAGTTGTTGTGGAATTGTTAGATTACATGTTAGATATTGCTGTACTATCGGAACTAGAAGCACAAGCAATTCGCTTCACTCGCAATAACATCTGCTAACCATGTGTATTTGACCAATACAATTTGATTTGATTGGAGCTATATACAGTTGAAGTCGGAAGTTTACATACACTTAGGTTGGAGTCATTAAAAGTAGTTTTTCAACCACTCCACAAATTTATTGTTAACAAAATATAGTTTTGGCAAGTCGGTTAGGATATCTACTTTGTGCATGACACAAGTATTTTTTCCAACAATTGTTTACAGACAGATTATTTCACTTATACTTCACTGTATCACAATTCCAGTGGGTCAGAAGTTGACTGTTGACTGTGCCTTTAAACAGTTTGGAAAATTCCAGAAAATTAGGTCATGGCTTTAGAAGTTTCTGATAGGCTAATTGACATCATTTGAGTCAATCGGAGGTGCACCTGTGGATGTATTTCAAGGCCTACCTTCAAACTCAGTGGCTCTTTGCTTGACATCATGGACAACCAAAAGAAATCAGCCAAGACCTCAGAAAATAAATTGTAGACCTCCACAAGTCTGGTTCATCCCTGGGAGCAATTTCCAAATGCCTGAAGGTACCAGGTTCTTCTGTACAAACAATAGTACGCAAGTATAAACACCATGGGACCACGCAGCCGCTCAGGAAGGAGACGCGTTCTGTCTCCTAGAGATGAACGTACTTTGGTGCAAAAAGTGCAAATCAATCCCAAAACAACAGCAAAGGAACTTGTGAAGCAGGTACAAAAAGTATCTATATCTACATTAAAACGAGTCCTATATAAACATAACCTGAATGGCCACTCATCAAGGAAGAAGCCACTGCTCAAAAACCGCCATATAAAAAGCCAGACTACAGTTTGCAACTGCACATGGGAGAAAAGTCCTCTGGTCTGATGAAACAAAAATAGAACTGTTTGGCCATAATAACCATCGTTATGTTTGGAGGAAAAAGGGGGAGGCTTGCAAGCCGAAGAACACCATCCCAACCATGAAGCACGGGGGTGGCAGCACCATGTTGTGGGGGTGCTTTGCTGCAGGAGGGACTGGTGCACTTCACAAAATAGATGGCATCATGAGAAAGGAAAATTATGTTGATATATTGAAGCAACATCTTAAGACATCAGTCAGGAAGTTAAAGCTTGGTCGCAAATGGGTCTTCCAAATGGACAATGACCCCAAGCATACTTCCAGTTGTGGCAAAATTGCTTAAGGACATCAAAGTCAAGGTATTGGAGTGGACATCACAAAGCTCTGACCTCAATCCCATAGAAAATTTGTGAGCAGAACTGAAAAAGCGTGTGCGAGCAAGGAGGCCTACAAACCTGACTCAGTTACACCAGCTCTGTCAGGAGGAATGTGCCAAAATTCACCCATCCTATTGTGGGAAGCTTGTGGAAGGCTACCCGAAACGTTTGACCCAAATTAAACAATTTAAAGGCAATGCTACAAAATACTAATTGAGTGTTTGTAACTTCTGACCCACTGAGAATGTGATGAAAGAAATAAAATCTGAAATAAATAATTCTCTCTACTAATATTCTGACATTTCACATTCTTAAAATAAAGTGGTGATCCTAGCTGACCTAAGACAGGGAATTTTTACTAGATTTACATGTCAGGAATTGTGAAAAACTGAGTTTAAATGTATTTGGCTAAGGTGTATGTAAACTTCCAACTTCAACTGTATGTACTGGATGGCAACTTCTGTTTACTTTTTTCTGTATTTAGTTGTATTGTTTTTGTTGTTACTCTTTACTGTTTTTGCTGTATTGTTTTGAAAAAAACGAATAAAAAAAATTTCAAGTATAAAAAGTAACATTTTTGCCCCAGCAACCACCACGTCCTGGACAATTTCTTATTTTCTTAAAGGTATAAAATGTATGTGTCTTAGAAATATAAAACATACAAACAGCTGAATGTTTATAAAAAGTATAAAACGCTGAAGCGCTGTATCGCCTCACCAATCTTTTCTAACACTGTGGATTGGTTGGAGTGGAGGTGTGCTGTACTAACTATTTGATGAGATTTGGAAGATCAGAGTGCACTTTAACAGTCACTTTGACATTTAATTCCCTTGAAGCCCTAAATAATGTTTCCATTATACCGAGAAGAAAAAGTACCTGATTTGACATTTGAGCTGTGAACCAGCTTGTCTGCTTGTATCAGGAAGGATGAAAAGAGGTGAATCTGAAAGAAAACTATTCTATAATGCAATGATTTAAACTATGTATCCACACTGTATGTAGAACCACAGCGGCTACAGTATCTGTCAAGCAGATTTCCTCACATCTCCCACCTCTGAGGGAACAGAATCGGAACAGAATGAACTCTCTGTCCATGGTGCTGAAAGTAAGAGCAAAGCGATTCAACACTGAGCTAAAAGCTAAGATTACTGATGACCCTTCACGGATCTGTCCATGGTCCTGGACTTATCCACTCAATGCACTGTGACAGCACTCTAGCCCTCCAACGCTTTATATTGGACTGGTTTGATGGCCATTACCATGTGTTACCATACCTTTCATCTCGGCCTTAATGCTGAATAATTTCCTCAGTCTTCTGTCATATACTCTTGTCTGTCTGGAATGTTTTCCCTCAATCCTCTTCACTCTGCCGGGTTATTAAACACATCACTCTGTTAACTTCCTTCTCTTTGTTCATTTCTAATTAACTGAGCTTTTGCCTGGCCAAATCTCAAAAGGCCAAGAGAGAAACAAGCTTTGTGTTTGGATGTGAGTCGCTCCATCACTTATCGGAATTATTGAAGCATTTTGAGACAGACAGAAATTGAAATACAACAATGTGAAAATTATGTGAAATAGTAGAAACTGTCTGATTCGAGTTTACCAAGTGGAAAAATTGATCTTTGCCACTGCTAGGAAGTTCTTCAAACAACATGTAATTCAAGGGATTACTACAAAATGGCCTCCGCTAATGGTGATGATTAATATTGTTGTCATTTGTTTCACTACTGCTCCCTGAACTCTTCAACGCATTCAGATTGTTGAATTGTCTAAATGTGCTGGTGTGGATTGTGGGCTGTCGTATTTGATGCATACGATACATAAAGTTATATTGTTTACTATTCGCCAACTGATGTAGTCAAATTTGCACCGGCTTACTTTTCCTTGAGCAATGCAGAAGGCAATGTGCTATGCTAGGCAACTACAGTGCATTCTGAAACATTCATAATATTCTATTCTATTTTATTACCTGATATTTGCTGTAAGAAGGGGAACAACAGATCCCAGAAAAACTAATGTAAAACTCACCTCAGCACGTCCACATAATCAACGTTATATCATCCGGACCTTAGACTACATCTTAACCTGATCCTATTCAGTACACCCCCTTCTCTCTCACTTACAGACTTATCGCATAACCTTGAAAGCTTCCAGTTCATCCGGCTTCTGACAAGATGTATGAACATTTGCATCAGTATGGTACCCATACAGCAGACCTAGCATGCCTACAAGGCAAAATCAATAAACTAGCTCTACAGAATCAGGTGGGCAGGGTGAGATAACCATCTGAGCAGAGATAAGAAATCGGTTCTTTCCTCCCAGCCTAGTTTATCATTTCATATCCCATGAAATGCAATATCAGGAATACCAAGCCAGACAACTTAGAGATCAATCTCAGGACAAAATGTTAGAGTGGCTTAGAGTAGACACTTTTAAATCATCTAAAATGATTAAAGAGACAGAGTGACTGGCTGTCAGGGTCAGTGTGGTGTCATTCATGTTAGCAGTTGACTGAGCATGACCTCAACTCTCATGAATATTATAGGTTATTACGTCCGCTCCAATAGAGGCTTTCCTCATTCCTAAACATGTCGTAGATCATCATCAATGTTCAGGACTACATTTTACACAGGTAATATTGCGTAATGTTGTAAAAAGCACACAATAGTGGATGTATTGACGTAATGTGGATATTATTATTCTTGACGTGAGAGGCATAATTCAGATGGTTGCTTTTCTTCAGTTCGGTAAACTGTGTCCATATTTATTCATTTTTACACTGCAAAGCTGGCTTGATTCGTATCTCTTTCTTCTGCCCGCCAGCCTGTCATCTTATCTTCTGCTCCCTCTGTGAACTGTTTTCTCATCCTCTTTTTCCAAGCACAGCAGGGAGTGACTGGATGTCTTGGACTGGCCCTGATTAACACCAAACACAGGCCAGGTCACAGAGAGGCTGTGTGTCTTTCAGCATCACACGGCCTGCTCCTTTATCTTCTCTGTCAGTCTGGTGGAGCAGCAGAGACACTAAATGTAACCCCCCCATGCTAATGAGCTTTGCGTGCGCATTTCACTGGTGCGTGTGTGTTGCAAGCATGTATGTGAGCCGCCATCCATGCATGCAGGCGTTCATGCAAGCCTGCCTTACTAAGTGTGTGCATGTCTGTGCGTGTCACTGTATAGGCGTACACAGCCTTCTCCACATAGTTGTGTTGTGACAGGTAATGAATAAGAAACAAATTCATCTCGCATTCTTATAAAAATCAAAACCATGTTCCATTTGACTTACAAATGGCCAATATAACTGTGTGCAGAGCAGCCACTTAAATGAAATACAGTGCCATCAGGACTCTGCCAGGGAACAGCGTTATGTTTCTATGGTACAATAAATCTTGCTTTACTAAACCAAGAGCTATCATATTACTATGGCTGTGGCATATTAACCCAGTACTGGGTTATCAATTATTTTTCTTCTTCTTTCCACCGCAGTCCCTGGAGGAAGGAACGTTACCCTGGTAATTGTCATGGTCAGCTGTGACGCTTGATGAGCTCTCAAATCTGACCATGGCTGTGATGTGTGTGATCTCCATTGTGGCTTCTACCAGTTTTGTAATCTATGCAAGTGAATCAGTATTAGGGCTTTTATAGCATAATCTGGTTCAGGGCTATTCTGTGATTCATGGCTTTGTTGAGGTTAACATTTCTCGTCATGAATCTTGTCCTGGAGGCAGCTCTGCAGAGTGGTCACTAGCTGGCACAGCCACAAAGTCATAAAATCTGATTTTAAACCTAACCCTTTGTAGTTTGCCTATCTAATGGGCACAGTTTTTTTGTACTTAAGTAAAAATACTTTAAAGTACTACTTAATGAAGTTGTTTTTTTAGGTATCTGTACTTTACTATTTACTATTACTTTACTTTAACTTCACTACATTCCTAAAGAAAATATTGTACTTTTTACTCCATACATTTTCCCTGACAACCAAAAGTACTCGTTACTTTTTGAATGCATAGCAGGACAGGAAAATTGTCAAATTCACACACTTATCAAGAGAACCCTTGGTCATCCCTACTGTCTCTGGGTTGACGGACTCACTAAATACAAACGCATCTTTTGCAAATAATGCCAGAGTGTTGCATTATTTTACTTTTGATACTTAAGTATATTTAAAACCAAATACTTTTAGACTTTTACTCAAGTAGTATTTTATTGGCTGAATTTCACTTTTACTTGAATAACTTTCTATTAAGGTATCTATACTTTTTCTCTGAAAATTGGGTACTTTTTCCACCACTGCTATTGGGAAATCACTCAGTTCTGCCTCCAGGACAAAACTCATGACAATAAACATCAACATGCGACTATCATAGTGCTTATGTGAAACACCACTCTAATGTGCTCTGTATGATAAGTTCTAAGCAATCACACCTGGGGCATACTTCTCTATGCACAATTCAGATAGACATTAGACAACCAGTGTCTGGAGCTCTATATTCCACCACAATCAAGTAGATTTCATGAAAATAATCTAATCGGGATCATTGTGAGATAAAACTAGACATTATTAGGGAGTAATACAAGCTCATGACAAGTCTTGCAATGTGTTAGGCCCTAAAACTGCATCTTAATGAATTATACTTGCCTGTCTATCTTTCTACAATGCAGTGAACCTTTCTGGGTACAGTTGTGTGTCAATGCTATGGCAGTACAGTGTTGGTTTTCAACCAACCATTTACATTTGCACTGCTCAGTGTGGGAGTAGGATTTTCTCTTGCTGATTGGTTTCCTCCTACGCAGCAGGCCACAAAGACATGCTCTGGAGTGTCATTCTGCTCCTGTTTAATTTCATCAGGTGTTCCTGGTACTAAATAATGTATTGATTTACCAGGTGAAATCTCATCCAGGGTCATAGTTGTGAGAACGAGGAAAGAGAGAGAGAGAGAGAGAGAGAGAGAGAGAGAGAGAGAGAGAGAGAGAGAGAGAGACTGTTCATCATTACTTTTATTTATCTGAGCAGTAGTTATGGGAACAGGCTTTTATGATACTGCCTTGGCAGTTGCCCTGATTAGCAAGGATGGCTTTCAATCCTGCATGTATTAGCACTTGAATAAAGGTTATTGTGCAGTTGGCAGGCTACCAAGGTCCATTTGGTTGAATGGCTGTACTGCACATTTATTAAACCTCTTGATTGGCACAAAGTAGTGGGCCAACACAATTCTTATTTCATTGGTCTGGTTTTTATCCACGTGTCAATGTTTCTGAGTTGTATATCTCAGTAAGGTAGCTCTCTAATAAAGTAAGACTTCACACTGTCCAGTTGTCAATTTCCAGACAACAATCTTCACTCATAAGTGGTGAAACTGCCCTTACCACAGCAGCACTGCACTGCACTGTCCATGTTCTTGCACTTAGATAAAAATGGACAGTGCTGGTTATGGTCAAAAATAGTTACTTGTTTTTTGGTGTTTTCCAGATAGTTTTATGTAACCACACATATCTGTGAGTCAGCTCTAATATAGCCTAATTGTCTGGAGTTCACAGTGTGTCTCTGAGCTGTTAACAAGCTGCGGAATGGGATACAACCTACTGTACTTAAGTAGTTTTACACTGTGATATTTACAGAAAGGCTGTTAATATACTGTTACACTGAGATGAGAACAACAATGTTCAAACCGACATGTTTTGTTTAATATGTGACTTATCTTTTTATACAGACTTGGATTTTTTCTAGAAAATATACTGTGGTATATGGAAACATTATCAAAGGACAAAATACTAGTTCAAAGTTACCTTAACTACAAGCTCATATCTTGGTGTCAGAGATATATAAGGTTCTTCAACCTGATAGATGAAAGGTAGAGGTTCAAAGGGTTGTCAACATAGTTTTTTGCAAACCGATGTGCAGCTGTCAGATTTCAGGACAGGGTAAATCCCTTTTTGACAGCACCCTTTTTGATTTGAACGAAATATATGTTTGCCCATTGTAGAAGTGGTCAGAAAGAGATTTTTTGGACCTGAATGGCAAAACGTTCAAGAGATAAAGGTGTTCAAAGTTAACTCATTTTGCATACCCCACCATGAAACATCCATGTCTTCATCACTGGAAAAGATAAACATTTGAGATTGATATCATTTAAAAGCTTACATGTAGGGTTGTCAAGCTATATTATAAATTATGGGGAGAAAATTATGCCCTTTTTTTCACCTTTAACGTCAATTATCAAAAAACGTGTGAACTCCAATTTTTTTTTTATATTCGCATATGTTGTAGCTTGGACCCTATTTTACATCTAAGGTTTTTGTGTTTTGCTCGCCATCTGTCGAAACACAACATGCTCTTGAGTACAGGATCGCTGTTTTGGCTGATAAATGTCCTAAAATTGGAATAACATTGAAATGTAAACTTTCAAATGGTACCACAAATCAAATCAAATCAAATTTTATTTGTCACATACACATGGTTAGCAGATGTTAATGCGAGTGTAGCGAAATGCTTGTGCTTCTAGTTCCGACCATGCAGTAGTATCTAACAAGTAATCTAACAAATTCACAACAACTACCTTATACACACAAGAGTAAAGGAATGAATACGAGTATGTACATATAAATATATGGATGAGCGATGGCTGACCGGCATAGGCAAGATGCAGTAGATGGTATGGAGTACAGTATATACACATATATATATGAGATGAGTAATGTAGGATATGTAAACATTATATAAATGGCATTGTTTAAAGTGGCTAGTGATACATTATTTCATACAATTATAATTATTAAAGTGGCTAGAGATTTGGGTCGATGGCCGAACGGCATAGGCAAGATACAGTAGATGGTTTAGAGTACAGTGTATACATTTGATATGAGTATGTCGGATACGTAAACATTATATACAAAATTGTTTAAAGTGGCTAGTGATACATTGTTACATCCAATTCCTATGTTTAAAGTGGCTAGAGATTTAAGTCAGTATGTTGGCAGCAGCCACTCAATGTTAGTGATGGCTGTTTAACAGTCTGATGGCCTTGAGGTAGAAGCTGTTTTTCAGTCTCTCGGTCCCAGCTTTGATGCACCTGTACTGACCTCGCCTTCTGGAAGATAGCGGGGTGAACAGGCAGTGGCTCGGTTGGTTGTTGTCCTTGATGATCTTTTTGGCCTTCCTGTGACATCGGGTGGTGTAGGTGTCCTGAAGAGCAGGTAGTTTACCCCCGGTGATGCGCTGTGCAGTCCTCACTACCCTCTGGAGAGCCTTACGGTTGTGGGCGGAGCAGTTGCCGTACCAGGCGGTGATACAGCCCGACAGGATGCTCTCGATTGTGCATCTGTAAAAGTTTGTGAGTGATTTTGGTGACAAGCCGAATTTCTTCAGCCTCCTGAGGTTGAAGAGGCGCTGTTGCGCCTTCTTCACCACGCTGTCTGTGTGGGTGGACCAATTCAGTTTGTCCGTGATGTGTACGCCGAGGAACTTAAAACTTTCCACCTTCTCCACTACTGTCCCCTCGATGTGGATAGGGGGGTGCTCCCTCTCCTGTTTCCTGAAGTCCACGATCATCTCCTTTGTTTTGCTGACATTGAGTGAGAGGTTATTTTCCTGACACCACACTCCGAGGGCCCTCACCTCCTCTCTGTAGGCCGTCTCGTCATTGTTGGTAATCAAGCCTACCACTGTAGTGTCGTCAGCAAACTTGATGATTGAGTTGGATGCGTGCTTGGCCACGCAGTCATGGGTAAACAGGGAGTACAGGAGAGGGCTGAGAACGCACCCTTGTGGGGCCCCAGTGTTGAGGATCAGCGGGGTGGAGATGTGGTTTCCTACCCTCACCACCTGGGACCGGCCCGTCAGGAAGTCCAGGACCCAGTTGCACAGGGCTGGGTCGAGACCCAGGGTCTCGAGCTTAATGACGAGCTTGGAGGGAAATATGGTGTTAAATGCTGAGTTGTAGTCGATGAACAGCATTCTTACATAAGTATTCCTCTTGTCCAGATGGGTTAGGGCAGTATGCAGTGTGATTGCGATTGCGTCGTCTGTGGACCTATTGGGACGGTAAGCAAATTGGAGTGGGTCCAGGGTGTCTGGNAGGATGGAGGTGATATGATCCTTGACTAATCTCTCAAAGCACTTCATGATGACGGAAGTGAGTGCTACGGGGCGATAGTCATTTAGCTCAGTCACCTTAGCTTTCTTGGGAACAGGAACAATGGTGGCCCTCTTGAAGCATGTGGGAACAGCAGACTGGGATAGGGACTGATTGAATATGTCCGTAAACACACCAGCCAGCTGGTCTGCGCATGCTCTGAGGACACGGCCAGGGATGCCATCTGGGCCGGCAGCCTTGCGAGGGTTAACACATTTAAATGTTTTTCTCACATTGGCTGCGGTGAAGGTGAGCCCGCAGGTTTTGGTAGCGGGCCGTGTCGGTGGCACTGTATTGTCTTCAAAGCGAGCAAAGAAGTTGTTTAGTTTGTCTGGGAGCAGGACGTCATGGTCCGCAACGGGGCTGGTTTTCTTTTTGTAGTCCGTGATTGACTGTAGACCCTGCCACATTCCTCTTGTGTCTGAGCCGTTGAATTGTGACTCTACTTTGTCTCTATATTGACGCTTAGCTTGTTTGATTGCCTTGCGGAGGGAATAGCTACACTGTTTGTATTCAGTCATGTTTCCGGTAGCCTTACCCTGGTTAAAAGCAGTGGTTCGCGCTTTCAGTTTTGCGCGAATGCTGCCATCAATCCATGGTTTCTGGTTGGGGAAGGTTTTAATATTTGCTATGGGTACAACATCACCAATGCACTTGCTAATAAACTCGCTCACCGAATCAGCATATACATCAATGTTGTTGTCCGATGCTATCCGGAACATATCCCAGTCCACGTGCTCGAAGCAATCTTGCAGCATGGAATCAGATTGGTCGGACCAGCGTTGAACAGACCTGAGAACGGGCGTTTCCTGTTTTAGTTTCTGTTTGTAGGCTGGGAGCAACAAAATGGAGTCATGGTCAGACTTGCCGAAAGGAGGGCGGAGAATAGCCTTGTATGCATCACGGAAGTTGGAATAACAGTGATCCAGGATTTTACCAGCCCGGGTGGCACATTCGATATGCTGGTAAAATTTCGGGAGCCTTGTTCTTAAATTGGCCTTATTAAAATCCCCAGCCACAATAAATGCAGCCTCAGGATATGTGGTTTCCAGTTTACATAGAGTCCGATGAATTTCTTTCAGTGCCGTCGATGTGTCAGCTTGAGGGGGGATGTACACGGCTGTGATTATAATCGAGGAGAATTCTCTTGGTAGATAATGCGGTCTGCATTTGATTGTAAGGAATTCAATGTCAGGTGAACAAAAGGACTTGAGTTCCTCTATGTTGTTATGATCACACCACATCTCGTTAATCATAAGACACACACCCCCACCCTTCTTCTTACCAGATAGAAGTTTGTTTCTGTCGGCGCGATGCGTGGAGAAACCAGGTGGCTGTACCGACTCAGATAACGTGTCCTGAGTGAGCCATGTTTCCGTGAAGCAAAGAACGTTGCAGTCTCGGATGTCTCTCTGAAAGGCAACCCTTGATTGGATTTCGTCTACTTTGTTGTCAAGAGACTGTACATTGGCGATTAAAATACTCGGGAGAGGTGCACGATGCGCCCGTCGACGTAGCTTGACCAATAGACCGGCGCGTTTCCCTCTTCTGCGCCGCCGTTGTTTTGAGTCGCCGGGTGCTATCCATTCTATTGTCCTGGCTGGGGTACCAAACAGAGAATCCTCTTCGGGAAAGTCGTATTCCTGGTCGTAATGTAGGTAAGTTGACGTTGCTCTTATATCCAATAGTTCCTCCCGGTTGTATGTAATAAAACTTAATATTTCCCGGGGTAACAATGTAAGAAGTAATACATAAAAAAACTAAATACTGCATGGTTTCCTGAGAACGTGAAGCGAGGCTGCCATCTCTGTCGGCGCCGGAAGTCAAGATGGTTAAAGGTCCACACATCAGAGAATGTTGACTTGAATGGGAATATCTGTTGTTTTAAATTATACCGTCAATCCTCCATAGGAAACTTATTGAAATCATAGAAATATAGATAATAGAATAGACATGACCATTTAAGTTAACATTCCATGGTGGGTGGACCGGCTAACATCTTTGTGGTAGTAATCAGAAGTTAAAATGTCAATTCAATTGACATTTTATTGATGTACCAGCTAAATTGCAGTGGTCTGAAGGGATAGGTCCATTATATGGATTATATTTCTATGATTGAAATGACACCCACCATGTATTCAAGAGCATGTAGTGTATCAACCGATGGCAGGCACAACACAAAAGCCTCAGATGATGTAAAACAAGGTCTAAGCTACAACATACAGTAGGTGAATATGAAATTGGGGTTCATACATTTTTTGATATTTGTCGTTAATGGTTTAAAAATGACATATTTTTTTAAGAAATAATCAAATAGTTTGTAACACTGTTCTAAAGCTTTTAAATTATATCAAACTCAACCGTTTATCTTTTCCAGTGATGAAGACAAGAATGTCTCATGGTATGGTGGGGTATGCAAAATGGGTCAACACATTAATCTTATGAATGTTTTGGCATTCAGGTCCAAAAATCACTTTCTTACCACTTCTTCCATGGGAAACATTTATGGAAAGTTTTGTTTAAGTCAACAGGAATTCTGTCAAAAAGGGATTGAATTCAAATGGATTTACCCTGCATATTTTTGCCTTTTTGAAAGGGGTGGGGTGGGGGTCTTCACTTAATTGCATTATTTTTCCTCTTTAAAGTGAGGGGCAAACAGAAAGGTACTGTTTTTGAAAGGTATACTGTTATCCAGGCAGCCTTTAGGCGTGTTTCTTTAGTCTGTGTCTTCTTTATTTTCATGTTTCCTAGAACCACAAAACATAAGCAGTCTGACTGATGTATTATTGACTCTGTTTGCCTTGTAGATTTGTTTGACTCCATCCTGGTTGTTTCCTGGGTTGTTTCTTTCTGTCCTCACAGTTTCTCCCCCTGACACCTCAGATGTGTCTGCCAATCACCCTCTCTGTGTTTCGGAGCCTCCAGAGCACGAATCAGTCAGTCTGGGCATCTGGACATCCGCCTAGTTTCCATCCTCTGATCTCCCTCTGTCCCCCACACTTCCTCTGACTCTAGTTTTCTAGTCATATGGTTGAAGAAAGAGAGATCAAATAGATTAGATAAAGAACAGAATAGCAGCACCATATGACGAGTGTATAAGTGTGTTTGTATGCCATATACAGTGTGTGTGTGTCACAAGTGTGACTCATTTGCATGTTTATCCTAACAAGCATTTATATTGCTTAATTGCCTGGTCACTTGACGAGCTGCATATATTTAAACCCCCTGTTTGGTGTTTCTTAGTGGCTGCCTACAGGAAGTGAATGCATTCTGGATGCATGGTGGAGCCTAGGTTTTGCCAGAGCCCACAATGACTTCTTCTGGTAAACACACATGGCTACTGGAGTTAGTTTGAGCTGAAGTCTCTCCTGGGCTGTATCGCTTCCTGATTTAGACCTGGGACACCAGGTATGTGCAATTAATTATCAGGTAGAACAGGAAACCAGCAGGCTGCGGACCTCGTAGGGTAAAAGTTGAATACTCCAGGTCTATGGCTTGGGTGGCTGGTCCTTAGGAATTTCTCGGGCCTTCCTCTGACCCTGCATGGTATAGAGGTCCTGGATGGTAGGGAGTTCAGCCCCACAGTAATTTACTGGGATGTCCACACCCCCCTCTGCAGCTCTTTGCGGTTGAGGACGGTGCATTTTCCATACCAAGTGGTGATGCTCTCGATAGTGCAGCTGTGGAACTTTTTGAAGATCAGAAGGGCCCATGCCATATCTTTTCTGCCTCCTGAGGGGGAAGATGAGATGTTGTGCCCTCTTCATGAATATGCAGGTGTGTGTGGACCATGTTAATTCCTTAGTGATGTAGACGCCAAGGAACTTGAAGCTCTCGATCCGCTCCACTACAGGCCCCATCGATGTGGATGGGGGCGTGCTCTCCCTACTTTCTCCTGAGGTCCAAGATCAGCTCCTTGGTCTTACTTACGTCATATTGGAACACTCAACAAACTCTCTCTTTCTCTCTCCACCCTCCCTCCCTCCCCCCTCCCTCCCTCTTTCTCTCTCAGTGTGGTTGTGGTTGACTGGGTTCGGAGTGCTGTGTGTGACTGATCCTGTGTCTCTGGATAGAATGCCATATACAGTGCCGTGAAAAAGTATTTGCCTCCTTTCTGATTTTCTCTATTTTTGACGACATGGGTCCCATTATGCCTGGCGAAAACCTGCATTCCACAGTAAGAACCTTATACCAATGGTCAAGCATGGTGGTGGTAGTGTGATGGTTTGGGGATGCTTTGCTGCCTCAGGACCTGGAAGACTTTCCTTAATAGAAGGAACCATGAATTCCGCTCTGTATCAGATCATTCTACAGGAGAATGTCAGGCCATCCTTTTGTGAGTTGAAGCTGAAGCGCAGCTGGGTCATGCAGCAAGACAATGATCCAAACACACAATGAAGTCTACATGAAAACGTAAAGCAACAAATTTGAAGTTTTGGAATGGCCTAATCAAAGTCCAGACCTAATCCCATTGAGATGTGGCAGGACTTGAAACGAGCAGTTCATTCTTGAAAACCCACAAATGTTGCTGAGTTAAAGCAGTTCTGCATGGAAGAATGGGACACAATTCCTCCACAGCAACGTGGGAGACTGATCAACAACTACAGGAAGTGTTTGGTTTGAAGTCATTGCAGCTAAAAATGGCACAACCAGTTATTGAGTATAGTAGGGCAATTATGTTTTCACACAGGGGCATTGTGTGTTGCATAACTTTGTTTTATGAAATAAGTATGTCATTGTTGTGTTATTTGTTCACTCAGGTTATCTTTATCTAATTTTAGGTTTTGGTTGAAGATCTGATAATATTCAGTATCAAAAATATGCAAAAATAGAGAAAATTAGAAAGGGGGCAAATACTTTTTCACAGCACTGTAGCTCAGGCCGCTAGTCTCCCATCTCACTCTGCTGTCACCACCAGAGGCACGGATCACCAAGCACAGATAGGGAGGAGATGGAACAGAGTAACATAAATATTAACTAAAAAGGGGAGAGCAGAATTTATATTCCTCTTCAACACTGTGACAGTATAATAAAGCAATGGGAGTGAAATTAAACCACTATAAACATGGGCAGAAACTGTTATGAGAGGAATCGTAATTATGCTATGAAATGTCAGTAGCAAATACTAACTCACAGTCCCTGTACTCAAAGTCCCCCATACACAATAAAGCTATCAGTCTCCTTCATTGATTAAAGTGACACATATTTTGATGATCGTATTTCAAATGTTATTTGGAGAATAACACACCATCAATCAGACATTCAATTCAAAGTCTGGAGAAATAATTGCTTGAGACCACATCCTGTTGGACTCGTTGGGCAATTTTGAGCACTGGACTGCTGTTTCACATTTTGCTTATCATCAATTTTGTTGTTCATGGGGGAACATTAATGCAGGGGGTGAAAACAGACATCAAACGCACTGAGAAGCGTTCAGTCATATCTGCCTGTGTGTTCTGCATTGTGCCAGGCCGCACTATCATGGCAAGGTCTATCTCTCCAAACCACTGAGAGCTAACCTGCAGAATGAAGATAAAGAAAATGGCTTCAATTTTCCTTATCAGAAAAAGTCTGGTTGTTAGAGCGGAGAATCCATCCCATTTCCCTGGGACCTTTGATCATGGATTACTCAGGGAGCGTGGTGAGGAGGGAGCTCTGTGTTTGGCTGGGAAACCTCATGGAGCTGCCTGAGGTACACTGTCAGAGCCTCTGAAGTCCACTGAGAACCATTCAGGGTCTGCACTCACATTAGAGGATCATTAAAGTGGCACTCCAGTCTACTTTTTACCTAATTTAACACCTGATTTAATTAACAAAAGGCATATCTCAATAGGTGGTCCAGGTAAGTAATTTGTTCTCAATTGCTCCTCTATTGTTCCTCAAGCAAGGGAGGAGGCTGATGACATCACGAAATCCCATCAGACTAACTCATTGAATGACCTACTTCTTGAAGTTTGCAGTTGTATAAAAAAAAGATTTTTCTCAAAATGTAATTTTTTACCGTTTAGTGTGTGTGCAGGTGGCCTAGTTGTTAGTGTCGGGCCAGTAACCAAAAGCTTGCTGGTTCGAATACCCAAGCCGACAAGGTGAAAAATCGATGTGACCTTGAGCAAGGTACTTAACCTAAATTTGCTCC
The DNA here is from genome assembly GCA_003317085.1 of Hucho hucho. NCBI lineage: Eukaryota > Metazoa > Chordata > Actinopteri > Salmoniformes > Salmonidae > Hucho > Hucho hucho. The sequence continues at coordinate 319,564 of QNTS01000002.1, forward strand.
AGGTGTGCCGTACTGGTATGGCTGACCCTGTAAAACAACACGTCACTGCACCTATCTGGTGTTTGTGATGATACAACTTTGTATTTTTTATTTACCTTATTTAAACTTGGGATAACGCTTTTCAACAGTAAAAGTTCACATTTATGGAGGATGTCTTTAAATATGACATACGACTAATAAAACTTGAAACTTAAATGATTGCCAATTTTCCTGAGTTGGCCCAAAACTTCATTCACATTGTCCAATTTCTCTGCTTATAAACCACTGATACTAGAAGGGATTTTCTATACATTTTCCTTGAAATCCCTTGAATGAAATATTGCTAGCTTGACTCTTAGAACTAATAAAACAATATCTTTCATCAAGCTGCTGCTCCTCTATTTTCTAGAAATCCAGTGGGTGTTTAATGTGAGTTTCTGGTCATTCCTTCTCTGTGTTTGTTTACGATTACTCCAGTGACTATGACTGCAACAGCCAATAAAAGTATGTTAAGGTGATGAATCACACACAACATCTGTTATTTATTGTATTCACTCTCTATTATCAGAGATAAATGTGTATTGAACAGCAGTCAAAGACAATAGTGAAGAGCAGCATAATAGGCAGAGCCTGCCTCTAAACTGCTTTGTATTAGCCAGCACATCCCCGGAGAAGACTTGTCTGCAGTCAAAGAGTTAAAGGGAATATGAGTGTCTGGTTTAAACAGGTTAACCGTCAGGTCTGTAGAGCTTAGGAGATGGATGGATTTCCACTGACCCACAGGCACTCATGAATTAAAGACATGACAGTCTAGTGAAAACGACAGTGTTTTCTTCTTTGAATGCTTCAACATGTACTGTGTTACTCTATGAAACTGTACGCTCAAACGGCAATGCCAAACGGCAAACGGCAATGTATTTATTCATTTATTCATCAAATACACGGTATGGTAAATTGGGCTGTACTACGAAAATGAGTAACTACTGCATGAGAAAAATGATGGATCAGTTGGTCATGAGGGGAGGGCATTCCCCCCTCTGCCCCCCCCCCACCCACCCTCTCTCTCTTACTCTCTCCTCTCTGCAGATGCATGTTGTGATGTTATAGGGTTATAAATGGCTTCTGTGGCTGAACTTAGATTAGATTTGTTTCAATGAGATTCATTCCAGCCCTAACTCTGATCTCAGTGCTCTCACAGCTTGTTTCCTTGATGAATACCTCCTGCCCTGTCAACAGCCATTTGCTAGCTCCCCTTTCATAAACTCCTCCTCAGAGGGAGGCCGAAACTCTTCCTCTCACAGTCAATGCCCCTGTCACTTCCTCGCCTTCTCTACTCTTACAAAGTCAACAGAGAAATACAGCTCCCTGGAAATAACAGCTATAGCATGTGTGTAGATGTATTGCAATTTATATTAGCAAGGATAGCCATTCATAATTTTGTATTTGCATTACATGCAGTATAAGGGATTATGTGGGATGCTCTGATTGATACAGTATGTTGGGACTGTTATAGAATTAGGAGTCTTAGGAGTGTAGGCGTTTTAATGCCTGTTGCTTCATAGAGTAAAGTATTGATGGGAGGGGCCCTCCAACTACTGTTCGTTACACACCCTTAGGCCTGACAGCTCCCAGCATGCTTTAGCAAGGTGTCACTTATTCCTGCTCAGTGAAAGCCTTCTCCATGATAATGACCAGGGGTGAAAGTAAGCCAGTACTGTCCGGTATGGAGTATTGGAATCCTATTACAATAATAAAAAACAAAGATGCCATGAAAACTGTAGGCTATTACACTATTAGTGCCACAACATGGCAGAAAGACATCTCTACTGTATCAACAATGTTTCATTCTCATATAAAAAGATACAAAAGGGGATTACTTGCCATTAGGATTAGTGCGGCAAGTCCTGTACAAGTTGTCCAAAAGCTCAGAGTCAAGGAGAGGCTAGTTATTCAGTCTAAAAAGCTTTTTCAGACAAAGAAAAAGAGTAGGAGAGTAGGGGCTGACTGAAACAGTGGTCATAATATAACAGAAACTCTTGAGGGTGCTGTGAATTAATGTGGACATTGAATTGTGTGCCCTGCGCCCTCATCATTAGGCCTGGAGATTTTCACTTTCACTTAATATGGATCGGAGTGGTTTGGCTAAGAGCAAAAACTATAAAAAGAACTAGACCCTCACTCCCAAACTGTAAGATATTTTCTTCTCAGTGCCATGGCAACTGGTAACAGGGAAATTACTTCTTGTCCAAACACAGAACATACTGTACACAATAGAAGCAATTCTACGCTCTGCCTGCTTAATAGTTCCCTTATGACTGATAAAGAATTAAAACCTCTGATGGAAAATAACATCTCTGATTGTGCATGCTGTGGAAAAATACAATTCCATTGTGTTTGTCTAAATAGCCTATATGTCTATGATAGCATGGAATAGAAGAAACAAATCCAATTCCCGCCGCAGAAAATGTATAAAGGATGACATGATGCATTTTTGATGTCTCGTCTAATAGCATGTCATATTTGATGCAAGGCGATGAGCCATATTAAGAAGAGACATCTCTTTATGTTGGATGGGAAATGATGGTTACTAATATGAGCACAGAGGGGATGTTCTTCAACCCTGTCTTGCTTTACGAATGACACCTCTTATCAACTGTATGATGTGCATAATGGCTAAGACAGTCAGTGATGTGCTGGATTTAGTCATGCATCAAAACACAGATCAGTCGACATTGACTACAATAAGGGAGCACAGAGATTGCAATACTGCAAAGATCACAGTGTTCAAATCAAACTGGGAGAAAGACAGTTGTGTGGCTTGTGAAGATGTGGTTGTAATTATGATTTTCTCTCTTGGTTAGAAAAGCTGAGTATCTTTGCCAGTGCTATTTATGTGCTGGCATGTGTGCCACCCGATTGGCTCTGTAGTGTTAATGAGGTTAGGTGGGGCAACCTGCCAAATGTGTCTTCGTGATGGATATTTTTTTTTACCACACTGACAGTATCTGAAATATTGCAAACCTCATAGTCCACAAAGGGTTTCCATTCTATTCTCCTTCCCAATCTCACCCACTGAATCGGATGGCACCCCCTCTCAATATGATTGATGTCCCTGACAACCTTATATGAACTGCACCATAATTGTGTGTGTGTGTAACACTCATTCTGAGGTGCATTTCAGACCCAGTGATCAGGTCTTAGCCATCCTCTTGACCTGGAGGCAGAGATAGACTTCCTCTCTCAGTGATAAGTCTGCTATCGCTCTCTCTACTCAAATTGAGATTGGAAAATGCCACCATTTTTCCTCACAGGACCTGACCTTCTCTGCTCTGAGCCTTTTCTCATCCTGGGGTTTTTCTATTAGATTTTGTGAAAATGCCTTGATTTCTGATATCTACAGTATAAGGAAGCCAATGTCACTGCATTGTGTATGCTTGTTTACCATCAAGCAAACACACACGTAATACACACACACACACACACACACTTTGTGCGCCTTCAAATGTATGTCCAGAAGGCAAGGCACAAATCTCAATAATCAGTCTAGTTTATACATCTGTAATTCAAGAGCCCCTTGCGACTGTATAATTTAACAAATGTGCAGCACAATGTTCAATTTAGACAAATTATGCAGTTTATAATAAATGCAGTTTTGAGCGGGGAAAACAAGCATTACATCTGCAATATCTACTGAACAACATTAAGTGCAAAAAAAACGACAATGCATAAATATTCAACTACTGTAGATTCATTTGAAGCAATTAGGAATAGTCTAGTCAAATAGTGTGCTGAAACTCTACCAGTGTTGCACATTAATTTGTAGCATGTGGCTAAACTGGCTATCCTCTTTTACGTGATTTGCATTATCTTGTTTTAAGTGAAACACCATTAAAACCATAATGTCCAACTTTGGGTATGTTGCAGTCGATGAGATCAAATGAATAAGCACAGAGCTTATGGTGCCACAGTGAGCTCTTCAACATCATAACATTGGATTAGTGACTCTATAGGATCTCTGCAGGAAAGCCTATTAAGGCATATAGAGCAGGGGGTTACCATCTAATAGGCCTCTTCCATAAACCCCTCCCCTGCAGAATGCACATCACTGCCTGAGAAACAAGCAGCAGGAGTAGGATGTTAGTTTCAGAAAGACCCTCAGAGGATGAAACCATCAAGGCTTGTTCTTTCTCTGTCTGGTGTCCTTAGGCCAAAATTCAACAAATGACAGGTACAGAGTGGGCTGAGAGATGGCTGAAACATTCATATATGACTCTTCAACTGTCACACCAATAGACAGTTGCTCCCTCACATATAGGTTTGGACACTGAAATAAATATAGGATAGATGATGAAGAAATGAGCTATATACGGTAGCTTCTTCACAGCATTGAATTATGAGGTATTTCTAAGCCTCACAAAGGACTGGAGATGCATGTCATAGACAGTGCCTAATCCCATAGACTTTATAGAGCCAAAAATAAATGATCCTAATCCCACAAATCCGCTCCACAGAATATTCTCTGTAACCCCCTAGATCCTGACAGTCAACTAGCCTATTACTCTAATCACTATTTACTATGGGAAAAGATCCTCACAGGAAAAGCTCTATTAGCTTTTCCTGCATGTTTATGTGATCATGCATACGAAAAGTCTTTTTAACCAAGACTGAGATGCCCATTTGGGTATATACAGCTGAAGTCGGAAGTTTACATACACTTAGGTTGGAATCATTAAAACTTGTTTTTCAACCACTCCACAAATTTCTTGTCAACAAACTATAGTTTTGGCAAGTCGGTTAGGACATCTACCTTGTGCATGACACAAGTAATTTTTCCAACAATTGCTTACAGACAGATTATTTCACTTACACTTCACTGTATCACAATTCCAGTGGGTCAGAAGTTAACATACACTAAGTTGACTGTGCCTTTAAACAGTTTAGAAAATTCCAGAAAATTATGTCACGGCTGATAGGCTAATTGACATCATTTGAGTCAATTGGAGGTGTACCTGTAGATGTATTTCAAGGCCTACCTTCAAACTCAGTGCCTGTTTGCTTGACATCATGGACAATCAAAAGAAATCAGCCAAGACCTCAGAAAATAAATTGTAGACCTCCACAAGTCTGGTTCATCCTTGGAAGCAATTTCCAAACGCCTGAAGGTACCACGTTCATCTGTACAAACATAGGTACGCAAGTATAAACACCATGGGACCAAGCAGCCGTCATACCGCTCAGGAAGGAGACGCGTTCTGTCTCCTAGAGATGAACGTACTGTGGTGCGAAAAGTGCAAATCAATCCCAGAACAACAGCAAAGGACCTTGTGAAGATGCTGGAGGAAACAGGTACAAAAGTATCTATATCTACAGTAAAACGAGTCCTATATCGACATAACCTGAAAGGCCGTTCAGCAAGGAAGAAGCCACTGCTCCAAAACCACCATAAAAAAAGCCAGACTACGGTTTGCAACTGCACATGGGACAAAGATTGTACTTTTTGTAGAAATGTCCTCTGGTCTGATGAAACAAAAATAGAACTGTTTGGCCATAATGACCATCGTTATGTTTGGAGGAAAAAGGGGGAGGCTTGCAAGCTGAAGAACACCATCCCAACCGTGAAGCACGGGGGTGGCAGCATCATGTTGTGGGGGTGCTTTGCCCTAGGAGGGACGGGTGCACTTCACAAAATAGATGGCATCATGAGGAAGGAACATTATGGGGATATATTGAAGCAACATCTCAAGACATCAGTCAGGAAGTTAAAGCTTGGTCGCAAATGGCTCTTCCAAATGGACAATGAGCATACTTCCAAAGTTGTGGCAAAATGGCTTAAGGACAGCAAAGTCAAGGTATTGGAGTGACCATCACAAAGCCCTGATCTCAATCCCATAGAAAATTTGTGGGCAGAACTGAAAAAGTGTGTGCGAGCAAGGAGGCCTACAAACCTGACTCAGTTACAGCAGCTTTGTCAGGAGGAATGGGCCAAAATTCACCCAACTTATTGTGGGAAGCTTGTGGAAGGCTACCCGAAACGTTTGACAAGGCAATGCTACCAAATACTAATTGAGTGTATGTAAACTTCTGACCCACTGGGAATGTGATGAAAGAAATAAAAGTTGAAAGAAATCATTCTCTCTGCTATTATTCTGACATTTCACGTTCTTAAAATAAAGTGGTGATCCTAACTTACTTAAACTACTTAGGGAATGGAGGGGCGCTAGCGCCCCACTCCCGACACTACCCGGTGAAATGCAAGGCGCCAAATCCAAAAGTTGAATTATTAAACATTCATCAATATACAAGTGTTGCATAGTAATCAAAAGCTCTGCTTCTTGGCATTATCACAGCGTTGTCAGATTTCAAAAAGGCTTTACGGCGAAAGCACTACATTTGATTGTTTGAGGGTAGCACCTTAGCATAAATTCATAAACCATCGCGGTTCACACAAAACACATTTCACAGCGAAAACAAATCCCTTACCTTTTGAAGAACTTCTGCTGAGGGCTTCCCAAGTGTCCAACGAAGACAATCCATGGTTCATTTGTTAGAAAAAGTCATTTATTATATCCATAAATCTCTGTTTGGTTGGTGCGTAATGATCAGAAAATACTGCGTCCACTCGCCCATTGAACTGTGAAGAGAACTCATTCAACCTATATCTATACACTTGTCCAAGAACAATCAAACATCATTGATAATGTGTCCTTAGGAACACTTTTATGTATATTTAGTATAATATTTCAACCGGATTATAAACTGGGCGATAGGAAAGGAAAAAACCACAGCGCACACAAGCCCGTGAACGCGCATCCTCTTCTGTTTACATCTGGTGACCACTTACCAATTCTTCTTCTATTACCATCCAGAGCAACTAAACATAATCAAAACACTGTCTAGAGACTGTTGACATCCAGTGGAAGCAATAGGTACTGAAATCTTAGTCCCTTATATGGTTATTTTCAATAGGGAGGGGTTCAAAATGAGGCAATGTGTCAAATACACTTTTTCCAAGACAGAAATTCCTCGGGTTTTCGCCTGCTATATCCGTTCTGTTATACTCACAGACAATATTTTAACACTCTTAGTAACTTCAGAGTGTTTCCTATCCAATAGTACTAATTATGTGCATATCCTATTTTCTGGGCCTGAGTGGGAGGCATTTTACTTTGAGCATGCCAGACTCTCCAAAACCGTCACCTCGGGAGCTGCTCCCTAAGAAGTTTTAAGACAGGGACTTTTTACTAGGATGAAATGTCAGGAATTGTGAAAAAACTGAGTTTAAATGTATTTGGCTCAGGTGTATGTAAACTGTATATTGACTATTCTGCCCTTGAATTGCGTTCCCATGCAAAACTAGACAGATAGCTAAAAACTAAGTCTTCAATAAAACTCCCAAGGCGTGACTTTTCATGAATGAATATATTGAAAACGTTTATGTTGTGAAACTGCAAAATACAGAAAAGAATATACTTTAGTATTCAATTCAAATCGACATACTATAGCTGGACATTATATCTTTCAAGTTGAAGTTGCATAAATACAAAGCACGTGTCAAGGTACCATGTATCTGGCATGATGACAAACCATATAGCTAATTGTTACTAATATGGCAATTGGCTAACTCATTTAATTACTCCAATAATGTGCAACCACCTCTGTACAATAACAAAGCATATTATACTAGAAACAGTAACAAAACTTNAAGGCAATTTGTGTGAGTAAATGCAACCAACTAACATTGATATGTAAGTAATTCTATCAATTACAAGATTATCATCACTAGCTAAATGCTTGAATCGAACTTACAAACAAATATTTTCCGAGGCTGAAGCGTGACAAGAGATAACTGCACTGAAAGACCTGCACCGTAGAGTTGTTTTTAGCTGCTTCTCTGCGTGTCTCTTCCTGCTTCCTTACAGTCTAAGTACCAGAAAGCTCCACTAGGGGGCGAATAACACCATGGAACACATTGAAAATCCATTTTAACCACTAATAAAATAATCTGTTACCTTCCAACAGGATGGCAGCACATTGACCCTTGCGAATAAGATGTTTATACAGTCATGTCTTCATCTTACCTTCTTACAGTATGTGTACATAAGCAAGAGTAAAGAGAGAACACAAAGAGTGCTTCTGTGTTTACAGCAAACTGCTGATTATGTGTTGTGTGATCTCCTACATGTAGGTGAACTGTTTGAACTCTTCACATGCTCTTGAGACTACAAGGTTAGCTGCCTGCTCTAGAATGCGTATTGTGTGTGTTGTGTCTATACCATTTATTTCTATGGTCAGTACATCTAATGTGGGTTGTTTCCAGAATGACTATTGTGTTGTGCATGCTGTTCTGTACATCTAAGGTGGGCTGTTTTCGTTAACCCTGTCCAGTGCCATAAACGGGTCACCACTCTGGGGAGGTGATTATCCTCTAGCCTGGGTAATGGTCCTTACTCACAGCACTTAGTGAAAAGAAATGGAGGGTTGAAAGACTACACACTAGGAAGGAAGACTCTCTCCATCACTACAGTATGTGTTTAGTAGGGTTCTTTCATCTTGTTTTCATGTTTAAGTAATCCCTTTTTGACATTCAACGGAATTAGGCCAACAACAAATAGAATGATCAGATTGCTATGGAAACACGGGAATGAAAAAGCAGCTACTATAGCCATACTGTTCTTGCTATCCTTTTTTAGTTTTGCTTTAAATAAACCATTAAACCATATACTGTATGTGAATGTCCTGGGCCCGTTTTCAATTGTACCACAGTATGCTGAAGAAGGGCTCTCTTTAATATGGCTGCAGTAGAGACAATAAGGGCATCTCCTACACTTCATTGGTTTACCATTATCATATTTTACATTGGACGGTCCGCCAGAGTGAGTGCTATGATCAAATTTGATTATTGCCTTCATACATAAATAGACTCAAAAATGGCATGATAGGGGGGTCATTTGGTTAATTGTGACTTAATTTAGCAACAATACTGCCAATAAATCTCATCCTTGGATTGAATGAGTGCCAGGGGAACGGTAATACATATGAGCAACAACAAAAAAAGCAAAAGCACAACAAAATTTTGATTGATTTTACACCTTTGTTTTCTGGCTCCTCTTTGTCTTCATTTTCTGTATTATGCTTAACCTCTAGAGTCGATGTCCGTGCCCCCACAGAAATCAAATGAGCATAATAAAAAAAATCCCCCATAAACATCTAAGGCATGGGCTGCATCTCAATCAACCGTATCTACCGATGTCGGCCTTCCACATCTGCAGTGAAAGTGTCAGATCTACAGCGGTGTTGTCAGGCCAGGAGACATCCCGAAAATCGGTCTTCTCACGAAAATGTCTTTACCGTCCAAACGGTTTGGTCTACAAACTATTATGACCCCTCTATAGAAAATGTTTACTCTCACGACTCTGTTTTGCTCTACAACCCCCACACGCTTTACGGGACTAGTTGGTACCGCAGATCTGCCAACTTCTGTCTGTAGCGTCCAAACAGTTTGGGCTACACACTAATATGACCCTTCTTTGGAAAGGTGAGACTCTCCCGAACACGAACATGATGCCCCCAAGCCTCACAAGACTCGTCTGAAGGTAGCCCAGTAGCAGTTTAAAAAATGTATGGAAGTATATGGAAGTAGTTTAGAGCCTAAGAAAATTGGTTAAACTAATGTACATTACATAATGTCCGTTGGCATAACACTAAAGCTGTCCAAGAGATCACATGGGTGCCAGACCAACATTCCCTCCCTCAACCAGCCTCGCTATGTTGCATCCTCTCCTTCTATTCCCCAATTGCTTTCTTTTTCCAACCCCCTCAATCTCTGTCATTCCCACGCTTGGCCCCACTGCCTCATCTCCTCTCTGACACACCCCCAAACCCAATTTCCCCATCTCTCTTCTTCTACCCATTCACCCCTCCAGCCCAGCTTCATTCATTTCTCTCATTATTTTTCCCTATCCGGTATAGTTGGGCAAGACTGCCCTCTCTAGTCATAACATTAGTTTCCTTCTTTCCTCTCTCCTGTCAGTGTCAGTCCATCCCCCCTCCGTGCTGCAGTCCTTGGGGTGTCTTTAGTTTGGTGGGGGCGAAAGGTGTCATGGACGAAGACTGCCATCTACTATCTTCAGTATTCTCTGTTTGTTTCTGAGCTATTCTCTCTGAGATATGGCATCAGTACAGTAGGACAACAGTGCCATCTGCTGCACCAAAATTTGAAAAAGTGGTCAGTCATTTCAATTAATAACCCTATTTAATGTTTCAGCTTGTGTTCAATAGCTACACAATAACTGTCATCATGGCTCATGTTTCAATGCCTGTAGACATATTGTGCAACAGAAACATATTGTTGCAACAAACTAAACATGGATGTAATTCACATATTTTATGCAATATTTGCTGTACATGACTGTTTTTCCTCATACAATACAAGCCACCAACTTAATAAATCTGCAATTATCCTAAAGTAAACGATTTCTATCTTTGTCAAACTATCAGAGTTGTTCCTTTCATATCTGATTGCTAAACAGCAGCTCACTCACACAGCTCCACCTGAAGGCAGGACTCAGAGCAGAGGTCACGCTCCATGCTCCCACACAGTGGCTCCATCAGCACCTTCCCTTTGTCTGTCTCCTTCTCACCATATCTCTCCTATTTTTATTTATTCATAGCTATCGAACATACACACTCTTATTCAATGCCTTTTCACGTAATCTCTCTCTCTCACACACACACACACACACACACTCACACACGCATACGCACACACATAGAGAAGATGGGGAGGGGTTTGTCTGTTATTAAAATATGTTCTGCGTTTTTGACACAAATCAACTGTCCTAGTTGTTCAGGCTCTGGTCTTGTCCCATCTTGATTACTGTCCGCTAATATGGTCAAGTGCAGCAAAGAAAGACCTACGGTAGCAAAGCTGCAGCTGGCTCAAAACAGAGCAGCACGGGTTGCCCTTAACTACACACACATAACTTACATCAACAAAATGCATGCAAGTACTTCCTGGTTGAGGGTTGACGAGAGATGAACTGCTTCTCTTCTAGTTTTTATGAGAAATATTACTGTGATGAAAACTGTCTGCATAATCAAATAACATTCAGCTCAGAGACCCATTACATACCCCACAAGACATGCCACCAGGGGTCCACAAGTCCAAAACGAATTGACAGCAACTCACAGTATTATACAGAGCCATGATTGCATGGAACTCCCTTCCATCTCCAGTTACTCAAGCAAACAGCAAAATGACCTTTGGAAAACGGATTAAACAACAACTCATGGAACGGCGGGGACTGTGAGGGGACACACACATAAACACAGGCATATACAGGTTGTGACTTCTGACAGTGAGATGAAAGGTTGTTAGAATGCCTAGCCTACATCCCACAGCCAGCAGGTGGGACAACTATACCTACCTTTTGATTGCTGGCTAGTGGGAGGTCAGTGCTGGGAGCACTACATAATGTGTCAGCACACTCTACAAAATCGAATTAAGTAGTCCTACCTCCAGTCAGAGGCACATTACAGCTAGCGAAGAATGTGGCCAAATGTATGGACTCACGCCTGGGAGGCCGCCAGGTTACAAAACGAATGCAGTTCTGCTAACCTGGTGCACTTGTTTATGTACAGCAGCCTTTAACAAAATGAATGCACACAGGCCATCATCCAATTATAGAGCCAAGCCAATAGGCACAGTGGCCCCATTTTATTCCAGTGAGTAAAATGTTTAGATATTTTTTATTTTATGATTTTTTTTATGTTGAGTATGCCTAAAGGTGTCTGTAATCGAGTACATATTGGCAAGAACTAATGTTGACATCAGTGAAGGCTACTGAGGGGAAGACGGCTCATAATAATAGCTGGAACTGAGCAAATGGGATGGCATCAAACACATGGAAACCATGTGTTTGATCTATTTGATACCATTCCACTTACTCCCCTCCAACCATTACCACGAGCACGTCCTCCCCAATTAAGGTGCCACCAACCTCCTGCGGTTGCCATTAGTAAATCCATTGCTATAGCTTCCAAAATATTTTGCACAATGGTGGAGTACAAACATGGATGCAAAGTGGCTTCAAAACAGCGTCCGGAAGTCTGTAAGCTAGGGTTTATACACATCATTGGCTCTGACATTTCTGCATGCTGGCATTCATAGTTATGAACATTAGCTAGATGCGAAGGTCAAACCTAGGCCTATCGAACGTCAAGCTAACTTCCCCACAGGGATTCTAGGAGGAAAAAAAAGACTATGTGGACACTTCTGACCTGCAAACCAATATTTAATTTCAGAATTGGTGAGAGGTGAGGCATACCTTTGAAGCACATCTGGAGTAGCTGTAGCCCCTTTCCTTTCTTCCAGTACCTGGCAGGTTATGATAATGTCATGTGGGAGAGTATTGATGAGTCTGTAGTCCTCTTGCTCACGTAGTAGACAAGACCTGCTGTATGAAGTACTACAAACCCATGGCAGGGTGAGACAGATGGGTATACAGATAAGATTTACTTGGATCCCAGTCTGGAGGAGATCAAGGCAGCTGATGTACTGGCCAAACAGGCCCTTAGCAGTGGGGAGGTGGGAAGATGTTTTCGGGTACTTTTCTCCCAGCTCTGCTGACAAGTATTTTTCTCCACTCATACAGGAATAAAGGCCTAGTGTAATACTGTTAGTTACAGCGAGCAAGGACAACCAGCACCATCAATCATAGTTAATGAGTTTTCATGTTATTCCACCATTGCTACACATACACCACAGGTGTCGTAAAAGAGTGTTGTAAACCATCACTCAGAACCCCATCAATATTTCTTCCTTTTTTTTACATATATACACACTACCGTTCAGAAGTTTGGGGTCACTTAGAATTTTGTCCATTCAAATAAAATAAAATTGATCAGAAATACAGTGTACATTGTTAATGTTGTAAATGACTGTTGTAGCTGGAAATGGCGGATTTTTTAATGGAATATCTACATAGGCGTACAGAGGCCCATTATCAGCAAGCATCACTCCTGTGTTCCAATGGCACATTGTGTTAGCTAATCCAAGTTTATCATTTCAAAAAGGCTAATTGATCATTAGAAACCCCTTTTGCAATTATGTTAGCACAGCTGAAAACTTTTGTTCTGATTAAAGAAGCAATAAAACTGGCCTTCTTTAGACTAGTTGAGTAGCTGAAGCATCAGCATTTGTGGGTTCGATTACAGCCTCAAAATAGTAATTTACTACAATAGTCATTTACGACATTAACAATGTCTACACTGTATTTCTGATCACGTTGATGTTATTTTAATGGGCAACAAAATTGCTTTTCTTTCAAAAACAAGGAAAATTCTAAGTGACCCCAAACTTTTGAACGGTAGTGTATATTATTATTTTTTATACAAAACGTACACATTTCATCAACAAGCAATGTCAATTCACAAATATCAATTCATCTCTGTTTCCAAATAGTAAATCGTGAACATATCAAAACAAACCACATCAACTCAGTGAGTCAGTCTTTGAACCATTAAACATCATCACTGAATATTCAATGTTTCTGGAGTCCTGCTGGCCCTCTCAGACCTGCGCAGGGTCTGAGGTACTGTGTCCGAAGCTTCCATCCTACTCCTAGTACCTTCTGTCACATCCCTTGTTCTCGTTTCTTTTTTCTGTGTTTCCAGTGGCAGTATGCCGGTGTCCTGAGCGTCCTCAAACGTCTCCTGTGTTCTCAAAAGTTTTTGTCTATTGCGTCCCATTAAGATTTCTGCAGGTGACCGGCCACATTCCAAGGGCGCTGCTCTGTAAGACAATAAAGCCAAGTATGGTTCAGTCCCACTGTGTGCTGCCTTTTTTCAGTCAAGGTTTGCACACCTTTTTCAGCCTTTCCGTTCGTGGGAAGTACAGTTTACAGCCATTTTCCAGATTATGATTATCCGGGAATCCCGGATCCCTCCGGGAACTTTCATTACGCACACCTGGCCCCTATTCCCAATCAATCAGTCAAATGTATTTATAAAGGCCTTCTTACATCAGCTGATGTCACAGAGTGCTGTACAGAAACCCAGCCTAAAACCCCAAACAGCAAGCAATGCCGGTGTAAAAGCACGGTGGTTAGGAAAAACTCCCTAGAAAGCACAGAACCTAGGAAGAAACATAGAGAGGAACCAGGCTGTGAGGGGTGGCCAGTCCTCTTCTGGCTGTGCAGAACATGTAACAGAACATGGACAATATTTTTCAATGTTCATAGAACAGGCATAACAGTTGAAACTGGAGAAGCAGCACGGCCAGGTGGACTGGGGACATCAAGGAGTCATCAGGCAAGGTAGGCCTTGAGGAATGGTCCTAATGCTCAGGTCCTCCGAGAGAGAGAGAGAGAGAGAGAGAGAGAGAGAGAGAGAGAGAGAGAGAGGGATGGACCCTAGCCCCCCGACACATAAACTACTGCAGCATAAATACTGGAGGCTGAGACAGGAGGGGTCAGGAGACCATATCCACATGCAGGGCAACCTCCTCCTCCTCCATAGACACCTGACTGAGGCTGATTTGGGCCACAGCTGGTGGAGCCCTTGAGAGGGCACCTGCTACCACTAAAGTTGACACAGGCACATAATTTAGAACAAAATCATAGCGTTGCAACTTCATCATCATCCTTTGAAGACGAGGAGGCATGTCATTCAGATTTAGAGAGATTGGAAAAAGGTTGTTTATGGTCCGTTTCTAGAATCACCTTCGGTAAGCCATAAATGTTACAGTGAAACTTCTCATAACCAACGACCAACCATAGGCACTCCTTTTCTATTTGAGCATAACGCTTCTCAGCATCGGTCAAAGAACGGGCTGCATAAGCCACAAGCTTCCACACACCTTGATGCTCCTGAAGCAGCTCTGCTCCAATGCCGTCTTTGGAGGCGCCCGTGGACACCTTAGTAGGCCTATCAGGTTCGAAAAAAGTTAGCACTGGCTTCAGCCAAAATGTTCTTTATATTGTTCCACTTTCTTTCATGTTCTCTGTTCCACGAGAACTCAGTCTTGTCCTGAAGGAGTGTCTTAAATTTCACTGTTTTAGCTGACAGATTTGGAACAAACTTTCCCAAATAATTGACCATACCCAAATCTCTCTGAATGCCTTTCCTATCTGTGGGATTAGCCATCACCCTCACCGCTTTGACCTTGGCATGATCAGGCTGCACACCCTCCGAGGACAGCCTATCCCCAAGAAATGTGATTTCCTTCACACAGAATTAACATTTAGCCCGATTCCTCTTAGGAATATGAACATGATCCCTTTTGATACATTTATTAAGGTCCTTGGGGTACATACAGACTTTAAGATGTCCATTCCTTTTCCGGACACACACTATGGAATTGTCTGTTGGCTTCTCTGTTTTCACAAGCACATCGAGTTTCACCATTCTTCCCAACTCCTTCTTTAGAGCCTTCCATAGTGGCACCGGAACTCTGCATGGTGCATGAATCACTGGCTTGGCTATTCTTTGTGAGGGTAATAGGGTGAATGCTCCAAGTCCTGTGAATACATCCAAATATTTTTGAGCAATCTCCTCACCATTTTGATTACTTGTCACCCGTTGAACACTGTGCAGCCAGTCAAAGTCATTAATATTATTGGCAGGCATTTCACCCAATTTCGTCCTGTTCTCAGGTGTGTCTTCTTAGGGAGCGGCAGGTGAGGTGACGGTTTTGGAGAGTCTGGCATGCCCAAAGCAATTCATGCGATTCATGCGTTCTATAATATAATAATAATTAAACACTGTTTCTTTCCTTCGCTCCTGGTGAGCTCTATAAAATCCATTTCCAACTGTTGGAATGGATATTTAGCAAAGGGATATCCACCCTGTGGATTCGTCTGTCTACCTTGGTGATTACTCTGAGTACATATAACACAATGAGAACAATGTTCTTAAAGTAATTTGTGTTGTCTAACAATCTCTACCATATCTAACAATCTCTACCATATCTATCATCTCTACCATATCTAACAATCATTCTACCATATCCCTCCTGTTGATACAAGGCTCTGCCCCTGTATCAAAACTGAAACTTGGGCAAAATTTGTAAATTACCTTTGTCTACGGCTCCCAACTTAACCCTCTTCTAATAAATGCAAAATCAACTGAGTGTGTGTAATAGGTTTACCCACAGTCGTTACCTGTCTTCTATTTCATTAAAATAATGTATGTGAGTATAACAGAACTGATATAGCAGGCAAAAACCTGAGGAAAATCCATACGGATTTGCATTTTTTTTTGTAAATGACCTTCTTCTCCAGGCTGTATTTTAACTAGGACTGAGACTGCAGTACCTATGGCTTCCACTAGATGTCAACAGTCTTTATACAGAGTCTGGAAGCTATAGCAGTAAGCAGAACGGATAGGAAGAGGAAGTAGTCAGGGAACCACTTTTGACGGGCATGAGATTGTGAACGAAGATTGGTGTCACAAATCCACCGTTGAGTCGCCCATTGAACCGTGAAGAGAACACGTTCAAATTATACCTATACACTTTCTACAGTGGTGCGCGCACCACTTTATTTTCCTTTCCTATTGTTCACGTTATCGTCCGGTTGAAATATTACAGTAAATATACATAAAAGGATACATAAGGATACATAAAAAAAGGATGTTTGATTTGTTTGTAGAAAGTGTATAGGTATAATTTGAACGTGTTCTCTTCACGGTTCAATGGGCGACTCAACGGTGGATTTGTGACACCAATCTTCGTTGAGAGTTAACCCCCGACCCCTTTTAGTACTCGGATCTGACTCTCCTAACTCTGTGTTTGTTCAACAGTGGTGGCAGGGTTGGTTTACCCTTTTGCAATGTGTGATATGAACCCAGGTGGATCTCTCCGCAATTCTTACGGCGAAGGCTGTCACCAACAGGACCCGGTATGGACCTTCCCAACGGGGCTGCTTCCAGTCCTTTTTCTTCAGAGACTGGGCCCACACCCAGTCACCTGGCTGGATCGTATGGCTCACCTCCTTCTGTAGTTCTTCTGTTGGGCATCAAATCTCTGACATACGGGTGTGGTTAGCAAACATCTTCTCATGTGTTCTACTAAGATGTTCTCAATCTCTACATCTGCTTGTTCTAGTCTACCTAACTCTGGCATTCTATAGGGCCTACCGAATACTTCCTCAAATGGAGATAATCCCTCCTTGTCTGGGGTTATCTGAATAGTTATTACCCGACGCAAACCTTTAGTCTCAATTGCTTGGCCATTGTACTCGTTGAGAGCCACAGCCTTTTGCATGACGACTGGTTTGTGCTTTAACTCATGAAAATCCCTCATATTGATTAAGTTGGATTTAGCTCCTGAATCCAGCTTTAACTTTTTAGGGAGCGGTGGGGCGCTAGCGACACTACCAGGTGAAATGCAAGGCGCCAAATTCAAAATCCAAAAGTTGAATTATTAAACATGCATCAATATACAAGTGTTTCATAGTCATCAAAAGCTCTGCTTCTTGGCAATATCACAGCTTTGTCAGATTGATTTCAAAAAGGCTTTACGGCGAAAGCACCACATTTGATTGTTTGAAGATAGCACCTAACATATTTTTACCATTACCATGAATTCATAAGCTATCACGGGTTCACACATAACACATTTCACAGCAAAAACAAATCAATTACCTTTTGAATAACTTCTGCTGAGGGCTTCCCAAGTGTCCAACGAAGACAATCCATGGTTCTTTTGTTAGAAAAAGTAATGTATTATATCCATAAATCTCCGTTTGGTTGGCGCGTTATAATGAGAAAATAGAGCGTCGACTCCTCCATTGAAATGTGAAGAGAACTCGTTCAACTTATACCTATAAACTTGTCCAAGAACAATCAAACATAATTGTAAATGTATCCTTAGGAACACTTTTATGTATAAATAGTATAATATTTCAACCGGAATATAAACTGGGCAATAAGAAAGGAAAAAACCACAGAGCGTGCCAGGCGTGAACGCGCATTTACTTGTATTGACATCTATGTGGACACTTCCTTACTCGACTTCTTCTCTGCTCTAAAAGCATCTAAAAAGAATCAGAACACTTTCTCGAGACTGTTGACATCCAGAGGAAGCGATAGGTACTGCATTAATATGCCCTTATATGTGCACTTTCATAAGGGAGGGGTTCCAAATGAGGCAATCTATCAAAACCACTTTTTCCAGGACAGAAATTCCTCTGGTTTTTGCCTGCCATATCCGTTCTGTTATACTCACAGACAAAATGTTAACACTTTTAGAAAATTCAGAGTGTTTCCTATCCAATGGTACTAAATATGTGCATATCCTATTTTCTGGGCCTGAATGGGAGGCATTTTACTTTGGGCACGCCAGGCTCTCCAAAACGGTCACCTCGTGCGCTCCTCCCAAAGAAGTTAAGGTCAAATTTGACCATTGTACAACCCAATGGTCACTAGCTACAGTATGGACCTGTGATGGTTCTTGCCCATCCTCCACGCATTCCACAGTGTCCACAAACATATCACTTTGTTCATTCTCCATTTCAATGGTGTGAACATTTTGTCTCCCATACTTCCAAAATGATTTTTTCCCTTGCATTTGTAGAAAAATTTCCAAAAGGCAGGACACTTCCTGGTCTGGTGCGGTGCCACACCTCTTACAATCATATTGTTTGTGAATCCTTAGATGAGATGAGGTTAGGTCTACAAAAAGCACATACAAGTAATTTAATTTCAAACCAGTAAGAAAGACGTTTCACACATAACGTTCATATGTCCCGTTCTTCTTAGGTGAACAATATGCATCAAACTGATCCAGTACCTATGCAAACTGGTCTTTATCCTCCTCATTTGCAAACGTGAAGGTATTGAATATATCGATTGCCTGTGTTCCCGCTATAGTAAGAAAGAGAGCAACTTTACGTTAATCCGGCTCCTTTTTAACTCCAATGACAGACATATACAGCAACAACCGCTGCCGAAATGTTTTCCTATTCGCATCCACATTCCCATCCAGGCTCAAAGCCTCTGGTGGCTTGATTACATCCATTGCACTTCCATAAACTCCAACATTCACAGAAAAAACACAATATCCACTCCTGGTACCATGTATTACTTTGTTAGTTAGCGAGCAAGAACAACCAGCACCATCAATCATAATTAACGAGTTTTAATGTTATTGCTATACACCACAGGTGTCGTAAACCATCACTCAGAACCCCATCAGTACACTTTTCTCCCAGCTCTGCTGACAAGATTTTTTTCCGCTCATACAGGAATAAAGGCCTAGTGCACTAATTTGGTAAAGAAAAAAATATGAGCAAGGCAGAGGCAAAAGGCAACAGGAGCAGTGGAATAGAGACACTAAGGGCAGAAGTACAGTTTCGACTGCTCCTAGTTTTTCTTCCGTACTGCAGTTGAATTCATCACACACAGCCGAAGATATAAACATTTTATATTCATCCAATGTCTGCCATGTGTTTGGTGCTCCCTGTGTGCACTAAGTGCTAGCGCACATGTGATGTTGGTCCACATAAACCAGATTCAACCTGGATATAGACGGTCTATGAATTGGCGTATGCGAATGTCAGTAGATTACCTTGAAAACAACAGGCGGATATATTGGACACAGTCTCCAGTTCTTATTATACCTCAATGGTCTGTTTCAAATAAATGCTGTGTCTAAATTAATTCTTCATGAGGTTACCATGGATACAGCTCTGAAGCGCGAAGTCAGGGGTGTATGATAGGCAGCCTAGTCTTTGCAAGTCTGATCTGCGATGGATTTGTTATTATAATGTGTATACTGGTCACAATAAATAGTGTGGTGGTCTTTTCAACATTTTGAGCAAAAGCTGTGTGCATTAAGGAAATAGACGCCTGGCTACTGTGTTCAGTGATTGATTGACCTAAAAAACTTTCTTCTCACGCTTCAAGCACAATGATGACTCTGAGCAGACGAGGACAGCCCATGAGGATGAGGGTTACGTTCTTACGGTCTCCACTGAGAACGTCTGTAAATAATTCAGACGTGTTAACCCTTGCAAGGCTGCAGGCCCAGATGGCATCCTAGCCGCTCCCTCAGAGCATTTGCAGACCAGCTGGCTATTGTGTTTTCTGACATTTTCAATCGCTCTCTAGGTCAGGCCGCTACCCCCTCCTGCTTCAAGATGTCCACCTATCCAGGTGCCGCAGAAAGGGAAAGTGACTGAACTGAATGACTACCGACCCGTAGCACTCACTTCCGTCAGCATGAAGTGCTTCGAGAGACTAGTCAAAAACAGGGTTGAGGAGTAATGGATTACATGTAATCCATAACATAAAAGGGATGACAAAAAAATTGTAACTGTAATCCGTTACGTTGCCAGAAAAAATATTGTAATCGGATTACAGATACTTTTGAAAAACTCGATGATTACTTCGAGGATTACTTTTAAATTCTGAAAGGAAGTTTTGCGAAAAAAAATCTTTGACACTTCTCTGTTTTCTCAATGACATTCAAATCAACATTGAAAAAAGGCGCAAGTTTAAATTTGTTCCACCGGAGCGAGTCTGACCACAAATCAAAAACCACTATGATGACACATCAAATGTGTTTGATTGATCGCGGGAAAAGAGCAGGAATAGGCTTTTGTAGGCTACAGTCCAACCTATCTCTTCCAATGGTGTGACTGCTGTCGGCATCCAAAGATTATTCAACTTGAATAAACGCTTGGAGGTAAGGATGACAGCAGTGGTATCTACATAGCACATTGATGTCAATTACACTGCTGTTCTCTCATTTAGCTACTTGCGCCTTACGGATTGTGGTTGTTGTGGATGGCTGTCTAAATGTGTATTTGAACCCAATAATGGTTGAATTCAAGAAGTTTAATTAAGCTGCCTATCAATCATTGTTTTTTAAATCAGTGGACAGCCAGTGAAAAATGCACTCTTGCAACAGCTTTATAGTGTGGATCCCAACCTATGGAATAAACGTGGGGTTTTTATTGCTCAATATAATTCATGCTGATAAAATAAAATCCATAGGCCTAATGGACACATGCTCAAACTTTTGATAGACTTAAAAGGGCAATCTGTAGTTGCTACATCCATTTTTGGTCTTAGAAATTATGTGTATGTATATATATATATATATCCATTGATTCTTGAAGAATATATCTTACAAATAAATAAATGCCATGAGCTTAGTTCAACTGTCATACCCCATGAGAACCCAAAATATAAGCTTTTGGGGTTTTTTGAGTTTTTGGGTTAGA
This sequence comes from Hucho hucho, assembly GCA_003317085.1. Classification (NCBI taxonomy): domain Eukaryota; kingdom Metazoa; phylum Chordata; class Actinopteri; order Salmoniformes; family Salmonidae; genus Hucho; species Hucho hucho. The sequence goes on from QNTS01000002.1 coordinate 340,770, forward strand.
AGAAGCCTACATAACCAACCCATAAAGTAAAATTTAACATCCATATATGGCCAGCTATGTAAACTTTAACATTGATTTATCCTGCAATAGATGTTTAATTGGTAACATACATTTTTGTCTTCTTCTAATGTCTCTTAAGGGGAAAGTAATCTAAAATTAACAGAACGCAATCAGATTACATTACTGATTACAATTTTCGACAGGTAACTATTAACTGTAATGGATTACATTTAGAACGTAACCTACCCAGCCCTGGTCAAAGACCACATCACCTCCTCCCTACCGATACACTCGACCCTATCCAATTCGCCTACAGCCCTGACAGATTCACGGACGAAGCAATTGTCCAGGTGGGTGAGGGCACTTTACACTGCCCTCACCCACCTGGACAAAAGGAATGCATATGTGAGGATACTGTTCATAAACAACATCTTGGCCAATAATACCTTAGTGCCCTCTAAGCTCACCACAAAGCTCACAGCCCTGGGACTGAACTCCTCTCTATGCAACTGGGTCCTGGACTTCCTGATAGGCCGCCCCCAGGTGGTGAAGGTAGGAAACATTACCTCATCGACACTGATTCTCAACACAGGTGCATCCTCAGTTCCCTCCTGTACTCCTTGTATTCCCCATGACTGTGTGGCCTCGCACAGTTCCAAGTCCATCATCAAGTTTGCTGACCACACAACAGTAGTAGGCTGACGGCCTACAGGGAGGAGGAAGGCACTCTGACGGCGTGGTGCTTGACACCTGCCTCTGGAAGTAACATCAGCACAATAACTGTTCGTCGGGAGCTTCATGAAATGGGTTTCCATGACCGAGCAGCCACACACAAGCCTAAGATCACCATGAGCAATGCTACGTGTCAGCTGGAGTGGTGTAAAGCTTGTCGCCATTGGACTCTGAAGCAGTGGAAACACGTTCTCTGGAGTGATGAATCACGCTTCACCATCTGGCAGTCTGACGGACAAATCTGGGTTTGGCGAATGCCAGGAGAACGCTACCTGCCCCAATACATAGTTCCAACTGTAAAGTTTGGTGGAGGAGGAAAAATGATCTGGGGCTGTTTTTCAATGATATCGGGCTAATCCCATTAGCTCCATTAAAGGGGAATCTTAATGCTACAGCATACAATGACATTATAGATGATTCTGTACTTCCAACTTTGTGACAACTGTTTGGGGAAGGCCTTTTCCTGTTTCAACATGACAATGCCCCTGTGGATAAAGCAAGGTCCATACAGAACGGTTTGTCGAGATCGGTGTGGAAGAACTTGACTGGCCTGAACAGAGCCCTGACCTCAACCCCATTGAACACCTTTGGGTTGAATTGGAACACCGACTGCGAGCCAGGCCTAATAGCCCAACATCAGTGCACAACCTCACTAATGCTCTTGTGGCTGAATGGAAGCAAGTCACTGCAGGAATAACCCAACATCTAGTGGAAAGCCTTCTCAGAAGAGTGGAGGCTGTTATAGCAGCAAAGGGGGGATCAACTCCATATTAATGCCCATGATTTTGGAATGAGATGTTCGACGAGCAGATATCTATTATTTGTATTATTATTATTATCTATTTTTATTATATACTGAACAAAAAAAATAAACGCAACATGCAACAATTTCTATGATTTTATTGAGATACAGTTCATATGAGGAAATCAGTAATTTGAAGTAAATTAATTAGGCTCTAATCTATTGATTTCACGTGACTGGGAATACAGATATGCATCTGTTGGTCACAGATACCTTAAAAGAAATGGGCCTCACAATGGGCCTAAGGATCTTGTCACTGTATTTTTGTGCATTTAAATTGCCATTAGATAAAATGCAATTGCGTTCGTTGTCCGTAGTTTATGCCTGCCCAAACCATAACCCCACCGCCACCATGGGGCACTCTGTTGACATCGTTAACTTCAGCAAACTGCTTGCCCCCACGACACCATACACGTGGTCTGCAGTTGTGTGCCCAGTTGGACGTACTGCCAAATTCTCTAAAACAACGTTGGAGGTGGCTTATGGTAGAGAAATTAACATTCAATTCTCTGGCAACAGTTCTGGTGGACATTCCTCAAGTCAGCATGCTAATTGCACGCTCCCTCAACTTGGGACATCTGCGGCATTGTGTTGTGTGACAAAACATTGCACATTTTAGAGTGGCCTTTTATTGTCCCCAGCATAAGGTGCACCTGTGTAATGATCATGCTGTTTAATCAGCTTCTTGAAATGCCACACCTGTCTGGTGGATGGATTATCTTGGCATAGGAGAAATGCTCACTAACAAATTTTTGCATTTAAAGAAATAAGCATTTTGTGCATATGGAACATTTCTGGGTTATTTTATTTCAGCTCATGATACATGGGACCAACACTATACATGTTGTGTTCATATTTTTGTTCAGTTTATTTGTATTGTTTATTTGGCTTTGTCCTGCATTGTAGGAGCTCGGAGCTCAGGAATTTCATTGTACCCTGTAATTACATCTGCAACCCTGTACACTACGAAACTCTAATCTAGTCTAATCTAACGTTAGTTCTCTTAACCTGCTATGTAAACATTAAGCTAACCCGTGATGCACCTGGCTATGGCCGGTCTAACCAATATTGAAGCGCTGATGTTACACCCATCGCCGTTGATCCACCCACTTCTTTTGCAACGCCAACTTTCAGACACACTCAAACAGGTCAAATAAAATTAAATGTGATTTGACACTCCATGTCTGCAGTTACCCATACTTGATTTTGTGTAGCTAATTTTGAATTTATGGCTGAGGAATCTGATTTTGGGACTGTAGAATCTGACTGTATGGAAGGGTTAGTGCTATCAGGAAACCTTGGGACATCCCTACCCTAAACTCTAACCTTAACCCCTACTCTAACTTTAACCATAACGCTTACCTAACCCTAACCCTTTAAAGGGACATTTCTAAATTGTTCAACTTCATAATCATCATCTCCAGTACCATCCCAACATCAACATATGTGAAAATGGAGTGTTTCTATGTTTTGTAGTAAAGAAAAGATAGAAGTGTTTCCAATGACATAATCAACCAATTAGTAGACAATTAGTAGGCAATTAGTTGTCAATGTCTACTCATAATTGGTTAAAATCACACGATGCACACCAATGTCACTGGAAACACTTATCTTCCTCTCGTTTTTTTCCGCAAACATAGAAAGGTGCCATTTTCACATGTTGATGTTGTGGTGGTGCTGGAGATGATGAATATGCAGGGATGCAAACTGGTGAGGGCCCAAAAAGGTGAACATTTCAAAAAATCCCTGCTAGGGGGAAATGCAGGTTTTTACTAATTAAACTCCAAAGAATATGATCTACATGATCAGTCTCTGTGTGTAAAATAAAGTGGTTAATGTCAACCTAACTCACAGCTAAAAAATTTAAAGAAAGCAATCCAATGTTATTTGTTGCCTAGACTTTACTGCAAATGACATTCAAGTCTTGAGAAAAAAACAATACGCTAATATTGCAGTTAGCCATGACAGCCTTTATAATAGAACGCTTGTGACCACACACATCTAAATATTGCACTTGGGGAAAAAACATCTTAAAGTAGAAATAGAATGAAACAAACAGGCATTCTATTATAGTGGCCACTACAGTAGACATTGATCAAGTGCACAAGGCTATATGTTTGCAAAAATAACATTCACTGAGTAAAAAATTTAATAATCCCCCCTCACTCACACACAAGTGTTACTGTCAAGTTCAACACAACAAAAGCAATATCTTTGGGCTACACTGCACATTATTACATTGTACACTTTCTGCCTGTGGAAATCTGTTCTACAATGTACCAGCAGAGCATGATACCCTTTGTTGGCATAATTGATATTTTTCAGGTAGAGAGTACACCTGACATACCCGTTTTTATCCACTGTATTGAAAAAGTGAGAAAGAGGGAAAGTGTGTGGTGTTCCTTTCACCTCTATAGTGGCATCCAGCTACACTTGATTCCTGAATCCACTTGTTTAACAAGCAACGTCTCATTTTCACCTAATTCTCTCATTCTGAAAATTAACCACATACTGTAGAGGGAAAACATTAGTTCACAGATAGTAGTTAGTTTGTTAGCTAGTTAACATTTCACACAGATTGCCAGGGTCCAGTAAGCAACTAATGCATTATAACTTGAGGTAACGGCAAGTAGTCATTTACCAGTTAATACTATAGTGAATTGGTTAGGTTACTAACGTTAGCTCATCTGATGTTGTAACGTTAGCTAGCTAATGTTAGCTGTCTGACTATATTAGCCAGCTAATTTTCACACCATAAACTCAATTATTTGATCAGTTAAGTTGGCTAATGTTGCTCAACATTTCTCTGGCTTGCTAACGGAGAATTCGATCCAGCTAGCAAGATACTTAACAATGATTACAAACCAAGTAATATGACTTATAGGTCTTCGTGTTCCCTTGAGAAATGAAGTCAGACAGCAGTGGTGAGCGCTCTGAGGTTGAGCCCGTCCAGGTTGAAGTGGGCCTACCTGCGGTGGCGGGTGTAGTGGAGACTTTCAATGTATACCCTGAGAATCCTACCAGAGATGATTTTGGACCGGTAGGAGTAGGGCTGTGGCGGTTATAAAATTTTGTAAGCCTGTGATTGTCAAGCAAATAACTGCCGGTCTCACGGTAATTGACCGTTAATTAACATAAACATGTTAGCATCTCCTGGCTTTCATGCATAGCCTACAAGCCACTGATGCAGACCTTTGGAACATCTACATTTTAAAAAGTATAATAAATCAACTAATATAGCCTACACCATCACAATAAATCCATTATTTATTTTAGACAGTCTATTTCAGAATAATAGAATAGCATACTCTGAGTTGTCCTTATGTTAGGCCCTGATATGGCTATGCCATATGGCTGTGGGCTATATTAGTTAATTTAGCAGACAAGATGTGCTTAGAATTCTGTGGCATTATTTTTTCTTATTTTATAGTATGAAGAATACAGTTGAACATAGCTTAATAAAATAGAAAGGATATTCTCCAAACGATTTCAAAGGAAGTGCGCACATGCAGCTATTCTGTGTTGAGCGGTTAACAAATGCTCTGTCTGCCTTGAACTTTGACACAGAGTTTCTTCTGATATGGTCAGGTTAGGTTATATTTGCTATCCTGTGAGGGCCTATGTTCCGAACCTGCTTCGGTGCTTTAGGTGCCAAGGATTCGGACATGTTGCAGCAGTATGTTGAAGGGAGATCCTACGATGTGAGAAATGTGCAGGAGGGCATAGTCAGAGGGAGGTGGGATAAAGAAAGCACTGTGTGTCAACTGTGGGAGTGCCCATGTAGCTGGGATCTGAAGTGCTCTGTAAGAGAGAGACAGGTTGAGATTGCCAGAGTTTGAGTGGTGAGGCGGTGAAGAGTATAGAAGATAGCTGAAGGGTGAGTGAGTTGACTGGGAGCCCCCCATTGAGTAGGCCTGAAGAGAGAGACCCAGAGAGGCTGTTTTAGTAAGGTTGGATTTCTTGCGTTTATAGCCACGGTGATCAACGCAGTGCACTGATGGAGCGGAAATCACAGAAGATAGATGTGGTAGTTGCAGCAGGAGAGAAAGATTTGAGTGTGAGAGATTTTAGTGCAGAAGATCTACAGGAAGTTTTGAGAGAAAGGGTTCCATCCTCCCAGGCCTATAGCCTGATGCAGGATTGTTTAGGGTCAAGTAATGGGATGGGTTGGTGGGTTTTGGGGGATAGTGTTTAGGTGCAGAGTTAGATGGTGGTGCAATTTAAGTTTTTCCCATTTCCCCTTTTCCCTTAATTGTTTTGTTTTGTTACAATGTGGAATGCACATTCCCAACTGAGAATTTCCGCTTGGAAATTCACAAGAAGAAGACCCTAAAACATTTACAACTTAAATAGTGTAATGTCAGATGGACTTGTTTAGATGTTTTGTGTGCTCAGAGTGAGAGGGCGCTGCTCGTTTCAAGACTCAGGACGAAGCAGTAGCCTGATAACATGTTTATGGTCATGTTGTAGTCACCATGGCGCCCTAGTAGCAGCCTTAGCACAGAGCTCCTGTAAATGTGTACATGTTTCATTTTTGTACTTTTTAATTGTTGTTTTTTAATCAGTTCTTTTGTATTTGATAACATCAATTGCATATATCTGGTGTTTTTTGAGCCACAGATTTTCAGATTGACTGACAGGTTAACACTTTTTGGGTTGGCTAGCTAGCTTTTGTTTGAAAAATGCATCCGGACACAGTACCATCTTTTTTTTTCATCTGGCTGCCAATTCAAGATCTTTTGAGAACATAATTTGAGGAGTCCTATGAAGCGTGAGAGGAATGGGAGATACAGAAATACAGCAGTGCTGAGGCAGAGGGCTCGTAATGAGGAGGACTGGCTACTATTCTGAACTTTGTGTGGTGAGCTTTCTGGTGCCCAGAGCTGCTGAGGCGTCACCCAAGTGGGTGTTACACAGAGTGGAAGAGCAGATGTCCAGTGGCTGGTTCCCAGTCTTGCCCTCTACAAGATCATCAGCAGACTTCATCACCACTTTATACCATCCTCTGACCAGCTCTCTCTGTTCAAGCCATGAACTGATCCTCTCCATCTTCAGAGGATGCAGCTTTCAAATTATTGGCCTCCATTGGCTGACCTTTCATGATATATTGCTTGTTTGTTTTTTTGCTGTTTAAGCGGTTTGAGATATAGAAATGTAATAAATTATTATTATGTTGCAGCAGTATGTACGAGGTGTGAGAAGTGGTGTTAAAAGTGTGGAGGAGGGCATGGAACAAAATAATGTGTCGTTTCGTTTGAAAAAGAGGAGTGTTTCAATTGTGTGGGTGGACAGGTTGCTGGGGATCAGAAATGTCCTGTGCTAGTGAGACAAATTGAAGTTTCCAGGTAGTAGCTGCCGCAGAGAAGTTTTTGGTTATCAGAGATTTTAGTGCAGAAGAACTACAGGGGGTTTTGAGAGAAGGGGTTGCAGCCTCCCAGGCCTATGGCTTGGAGTAGGTTATATTTGGGCCATAGTAGTGGGAGAGGGTGGTGAGGATAGTGGTGTATAGGGTTAGATGGCAGTGCAATTTCCTTTTCCTTTTCTCGTGAACAAATGTGCTATGCACTTTCCAAACTGTGAACGGCAGCAATACGAAACATAGCGTCTAGTCTACCCGAAAGTCCCGCACGAAGAAGAAGGGCAACGTCAGAGTTGGGACGTCCCAAGGATCCCAGATAGCATGGACCCTAGTGGAAAAAGACCAGACGCGGTAGCGCCATTTTGAAATGTCTGTGAATGACTGGTGTTGGAAGGTCTGTCGGGGAGGCTGCGCGAGTGATTGAACAAGCCGAGAGAGGGAGAGGAAAGAAAGTCAAGCAGGAGGGTGGCCCACAACGCCTGTCCCACTATATAGCGCCATCATTTGAGAAAGACCGCTTGCACGAGTCCATACCCGGCCATACAAGCCCGGGAATCGAGCGTGCGTCTAGAATCCCACTCGCCATGGCAGGTAACGTTAACTGGAAAGCGTAATGTTAGCTAGCTAACTGATAAGACATTAACTAGCTACCGGTGGTAATAACGGAACTGTGGCTAGCTAGAGAAGTCTAAATATAGCATTGTTTGATAGATATATATATATATATATACACTAGTTGCTAACGTTAGCTAGGAAATATACCGACGGTAATGACGTTGTATACAAACAATACTGTATTTAGACGTATCTGTAAGTCTATCTAACTTAACTAAGTGCTAAAGCTAACTAACGTTAACTAAGTAAGGTAACTCATGACATATCACTGGCCCTGAACCAGCCATCCTCACTGGGGTCCTAGCTCCACGTTCCTCTCGCTCACATCATAACTAGCTAATATGCATCGCTGTCATTTCAAGCTAACTGTTAGTATTAAACTGTTGCTAGCCACAGCTATACCAAATCCTATACTTCCCTTTACCATTGTGGCTATAATATAGATAACTATCTAAGGTTCAGTGAGTTAGCCAGGCGGCCAATTATTGGTAGTCAAGCTAGCTAGCTTGCTAAATGATCCATAATGTGATGGTACAATCGCGTTAGCTAACTAGCTACTTGTAGTTTGCTAGGCCTGAACCTAAACTTTGAGGGAGACACCGGTGGCATTTGTGAGTTTCCTCTGCTGCATTGTGGGATAGCAAGTCTACTGGTTAGTAAATGTTCTCGAACCACCATTTCTATATGATGTCTTGCAATGGAAGGCTATCTATCACATTCAGTAGGTTCGTCATTCGCCGCAGCCTGACTGGCGAGTTGAGCGCGAGTCATGATGTGAAAGATGGTGGGTGGATGATGGCTGGCTTCTTCTGAACAGCACCTGTACGATGTCCACCTTTAATGCCCCACCACCATCATGGATTAAGCCATGATACAGCTGGATGTAATTCAACTGGATGTGGGATTTGATTTAATATTTACGTGTGCTTGAAAATGAAGATTATCAACACAATATAACTGCCATTTCCCTCAGGCTGCAGCAGTCACACACAGCATCAAATAATGTTAAAGAATAAGCAGCCCATTCAATCTAGTTGGCCCCATGAAATAATAACAATACAAAAGCACAGCTATTTCATGTCCAAAATGAAATGAACAAACCAGCTATTACTTCCCATTGCAAATACAGTTGAAGTTGGACATTTACATACACTTAGGTTGGAGTCATTAAAACTTGTTTTTCAACCACCACAAATTTCTTGTTAACAAACTATAGTTTTGGCAAGTCGGTTAGGACATCTACTGTGTGCATGACACAAGTAATTTTTCCAACAATTGTTAACAAACAGATTATTTCACTTACAACCCACTGTATCACAAGTCCTGTGGGTCAGAAGTTTACATACACTAAGTTGACTGTTCCTTTAAACAGCTTGGACATTTCCAGAAAATGATTTCATGGCTTTAAAAGCTTCTGATGGGCTAATTGACATAATTTGAGTCAGTTGGAGGTGTACCTGTGGATGTATTTCAAGGCCTACCTTTAAACTCAGTGCCTGTTTGCTTGACGTCATGGGAAAATCAAAAGAAATCAGCCAAGACCTCAGAAAAAAAATTGTAGACTTCCACAAGTCTGGGAGCAATTTCCAAACGCCTGAAGGTACCACGTTCATCTGTACAAACAATAGTACGCAAGTATACACACCATGGGACCACGCAGCCGTCATACCGCTCAGGAAGGAGACTCGATCTGTCTCCTAGAGATGAACGTACTTTGGTGCGAAAAGTGCAAATCATTCCCAGGACAACAGCAAGGACCTTGTGAAGATGCTGGAGGAAACATGTACAAAAGTATCTATATCCACAGTAAAACCAGTCCTATATTTACATAACCTGAAAGGCTGCTGAGCAAGGAAGAAGCCACTGCTCCAAAACCACCATATAAAAGCCAGACAACGGTTTGTAACTGCACATGGGGACAAATATTGTACTTTTTGTAGAAATGTCCTCTGGTCTGATGAAACAAAAATAGAACTGTTTGGCCATAATGACCATCGTTATGTTTGGAGGAGAAAGTGGGAGGCTTGCAAGCCGAAGAACACCATCCCAACCGTGAAGCACGGGGGTGGCAGCATCAGGTGCTTTGCTGCAGGAGGGACTGGTGCACTTCACAAAATAGATGGCATCATGAGGAAGCGAAAATTATGTGGATATATTGAAGCAACATCTCAAGACATCAGTCAGGAAGTTAAAGCTTGGTCGCAAATGGCTCTTCCAAATGGACAATGACCCAAGCATACTTCCAAAGTTGTGGAAAAATGGCTTAAGGACAACAAAGTCAAGGTATTGGAGTGGCCATCACAAAGCCCTGACCTCCATCCTATAGAACATTTGTGGGCAGAACTGAAAAAGCGTGTGCGAGCAAGGAGACCTTCAAACCTGACTCAGTTACACCAGCTCTGTCAGGAGTAATGGGCCAAAATTCACCCAACTTATTGTGGGAAGCTTGTGGAAAGCTACCTGAAACGTTTGACCCAAGTTCAACAATTTTAAAGGCAATGCTACGAAATACTAATTGAGTGTATGTAAACGTCTGACCGACTGGGAATGTGATGAAAGAAATAAAAGCTGAAATAAGTAATTCTCTCCACTATTATTCTGACATTTCACTTTCTTAAAATAAAGTGGTGATCCTAACTGACCTAAGACACAGGGAATTTGTACTAGGATTAAATGTCAGGAATTGTGAAAAACTGAGTTCAAATGTATTTGGCTAAGGTGTATGTAAACTTCCAACTTCAACTGTATATTTTATTACGTTCATCACACTAACCGGTGATCTAAAGTTTTAAATGCAACAATGTTTCACAGTCATGCGCTGTTGAAACTACCATAACTCAAAAACCAACTCAAAATATTTTTACCTCACTGGTTTGATGACAACCTGCAGAACACAGTCGGCTACATTTTGGAATGATACAGGTTCACCAAAACACTTTTTTTTTTTTTCAATCACTCATCTATTATCATGTTGAAATAAATTGTGCGAGAGGGGGGAGATGAGGTTGCTCGTCCTGTTAAAATCAACACTGCAACAAAAAAAGTACACAATCTGGGAATACTGTGTACATCACTGGTTGAAGGACAATTTGTAGAAGAGAGCTAGCTACGTTTTGAAGTGTTGCCAATGTGGTAACTAACGCAACACTTTTTTGTTAATCACTTCCATGGACATCACGCTGAAATCAAAAGAACGGGGAGCAAACGTTTGGGTTGTAGCGCAGTTTAAAATAACACTATTCAAAGGCCACATGGAAACTTGGAATAACCTATACATGGTTGGTTAGATGAGAACTTGTAGAAGGCTTATATCTATATTTTGGAATGGCAGATGTTGATTTCGGGAGGCTGCCATCACGGAAAACGGAACCAATCACTTTTTCAAATCATGACCCGCCATAGGATATCAACAGTGACAACGGTTGTCTGCTTTTAAGTCATAGTTTGACTGTCAAATCAGTGTATTGGCCGGGTGGCCCAGCATGTATGACAAAATCAATAGTACCAAACGAAATATGTTGATCTGTTTTAAACAATTGATCTTGTCATCGTCACCAATCTGAGGTAAAAAATATGTGTAATTGGATCTGGTCAAAGCATCCACTTGTGTAATGTTGTAACCCGTACTGTCCACGTCATGGAAAGTAGAGCAACGTATGTTAATTAGATATGCCAAAACAATTCAGTTTTAATTTAGGATGGTAAACGAAGCAAATTCACAGATTTTTACAATCACAGATTTCTCACTAGTTTAACCATTTTAGAAAAATAAAAAAAATCCTCTTATGCACAATTTAACCAGGCACTCTAGAAAGAACTCCCCATGGTGACTGTGCAGCAGCCCATTCATTCGACTTCCCTATTCAGTATCTGAAAAAGTATGCAGCGTTCTAAATATAGACCTGTCTGCCTTCCAGCATCTATTGTAAGTTAGCCAGCTAAAGAGGCCTTTGCAATGACTCTCTAATGATGGAATTAGGGCTGGACGATTTTCTGTCGAATTGATATTCCAAATGCCTGTATCACAAGAATCAAGGTTTTGTATTTTTTGTTTTTATGAGCGATTGTCTTTTTGGTCTCGTCTCCTTCGCTCCTTTACACCAGAGATCTGAATATAATGACGAGATGCTCATGTCTCCGCCCTAACAATCGGAGTCATTGTCCCAGAGGCTGGAAGGCAGGCGACAAGCTTAGGTCCAAAATAAACCCATATTAAACACATTGGGCTCATTTTGGACAGATTTTGGCAGTAGTGAAACCTTTCACTTCGCCTCTTCCTCTCTGTTTACACACACACAGACACCAAGCCCCTGCCACTCACACCAACGAAGTTGAGCGATTTCTACTTCTTCTCTGACAAGCGGTTTCAACTCGCTATTTGCATTTGAGGTTTGGTCCAACAAAATCAAACACCAAAGCACATTGAGCAATTGTTTTACTGTAATAGAGAAGTTGACCTTTCTAATGATACCTATTTATGTTCCAACTACTCAAATTGCACGCAGAGAAGACTACTAAAACAGGAGTATCATTGAACATTGATTCTGGAAAATGAATGCTCAATTGGTTGCGTGTGGCATTGCGTTACCATGTAGCGCTAGCATCATTTCAGACAAAGACTGTTATACTGTCTAGTCTGATGCTTATTGCACATTTATAAAAACACAAACACAATTTTATAAGGAATTGGCAACTTGTTCTCATTCTTCAAAATAAGGTAGGCTACTTGATTTCAACATCTGAACAAAGTGGACAGGCTAACATCCTTTTCAAACAGTTGGAGATGGACAGAAGGGTGTGTTCATAACAATTCAACTGTTATGCCTTTTTTAAATAGCAAGTAGTTGGCAACTTGAAATATAAAGATTATCTGGCTACTCACTAGCATGTGGGCTTGTGCTTGAAGATGTTTGAAACCTGTGTTGATTTTCTATAATGCGTGCTAAAAGAAGTTAGTAATTATTAGTGAATATGCATAATGCATGATTCTGGCTAAATTTGTAACAAAAAGGGTATTTTCATGGACGGACATGAATGCCAGATCAGTGATTATTGCAAAAAAAGTTAATATTTACCCTAAATTTACAAGCTCTGAATTCATTAGATTAAATGCAGTGTATTGACCTTTTTAATTGTACAACAAAGCTTATTTATAAAAGAATTGCCCATCAATTTGGAATAATCTAGATGTGATTTCTAGGCCATATCGCCCAGCCCTAGATGGAGTAAGTTATTACTTGTTGACAGAGGGCTCTATGGTGCTTGTATCACTATTTTCTGCAGAGGCAGATGACAACCTAATTTAGCATACTAACCACACAATTGTGATCACTTGTAGTCAGCCTAGTAACATGCTATATGTTTGAGGGTTCTGTAGTTCACTCACCCTTTTTCATGGTGCCTAATTTCAGAAAATAAACCAGTCCCATTGCCTTTTATTGATAGGACATTAGGCTTCACCCTCTGCATTGAGAACCTCATTGTCATACCCGCTCCTCCTGCAGTTATCACACACCCAACCACTCTACACCCTAAACATATTTGTATGGACAAATCTAACCAGTTCCATTGTGCAATGAAATAAATATTATATGTGGAAATGTACAACTCAACCTGTTTCATTGTGCAATGCCAGTTTTCAATCGAGTACCTGTCAGGACTAGTTAGACTGTATCTGTATTAACCCAGCTAGAGAGAGAGAGATGTTGATATTGACAAATTTGAGACTGACTGCACAAATCTCTTTGGGGAAAGTATTCAGACCCTTGACTTTTTCCACATTTTGTAAGTGTTCAGACACTTTACTCAGTACTTTGTTGAAACACCTTTGGCAGCGATTACAACCTCGAGTCTCTTGGGTATGACGCTACAAGTTTGGCACCCTATTTGGGTTACTCCCATTCTTCTCTGCAGCTCTGTCAGGTTGGATGGGGTGGGTCGCTGCACAGATATTTTCAGGTCTCTCCAGAGATGTTAAATCGGGTTCAAGTCCTGGCTCTGGCTGGGCCACTCAAGGACATTCAGAGACTTGTCCCGAAGTCACTCCTGTGTTGTCCTGGCTGTGTGCTTAGGGTTGTTGTCCTGTTGGAAGGTGAACCTTCACCCCAGTCTGAGGTCCTGAGCGCTCTGGAGCAGGTTTCCATTAATCTTTCCCTTGATCCTGACTAGTGTCCCAGTCCCTGCCGCTGAAAAACATCCCCACAGCATGATGCTGCCACCACTATGCTTTACTGTAGGGATGATGCCAGGTTTCCTCCAGATGTGACGCTTGGTATTCAGGCCAAAGAGTTTGATCTTGGTTTCATCAGACCAGAGAATCTTGTTTCTCATGGTCTTGAGTTTTTTAGGTGCATATTGGCAAACTCTATGCGGACTGTCAAGTGCCTTTTACTGAGGAGTAGCTTCCGTCTGGCCGAGCGGCCAGCTCTAGGAAAGGTCTTGGTGGTTCCAAACTTCTTCCATTTAAGAGTGATGGAGTCCACTGTGTTCTTGGGGACCTTCTATGCTGCAGACATTTTTTGGTACCCTTCCCCAGATCTGTGCCTCGACACAATCCTGTCTCAGAGCTTAACAGACAATTCCTTCGACCTCATGGCTTGGTATTTGTTCTTACATGCTTTGCCAACTGTGGGACCTTAGACAGATGTGTGCCTTTCCAAATCATGTCCAATCAATTGAATTTACCACCGGTGGACTTCAATCAAGTTGTAGAAACATCTCAAGGATGATCAATGGAAACAGGATGCACCTGAGCTCAATTTCGAGTCTCATAGCACAAAGGGTCTGAATACTTATGTAAATAAGGTATTACTGTTTTTTGTATTTTCAATACATTTGCAAACATTTCTAAAAACCTGTTTTTGCTTTGTCATTATGGGGTATTGTGTGTAGATTGAGGGGGGAAAAGATTTAAGGCTAACGTAACAGAATTGGGAAAAAGTTAAGGATCCTGAATACTTTCCAAAATGTTTCCTGCCTTGACCTAGTGAATGTTGTTGGACCTTTGCCATTAACAGCTGTTGATCTTGAGCTGTGCCTTAGTGCCTGCGAGTTGTATCTCCAAGTGTATTGTCAATAGACTGTGGAAGTACAGTCCTTGGCCATTGCCTTTCATTTTTACTGTATTGTCTGTCCATGAAGTATGATGTTATTAAAGACAAAATTGGCTTATTGCACGAGATTAGACCAAGACAGACACAGAATGACCTTCTGAGACTCTGTCTACACATTTTCTCACTACAATGGTCCGGACACAGGCTCCCCCCTCTCTTCTAAACTCCTCTTCCTGTCAGATTTGTAACGTAAACCGTCATGCAATATCTTGATCCGTAACTGTCATTCTGCCATTTCAGGAACTGGAGGTGGGAGCAATGACGTGCAGTGGTGCTTCTCACAGGTGAAGGGTGCCATTGATGATGACGTTGCCGAAGGTAAGAGCCCTTACTCACGTTGGTCATAGCAACAGTGGTACTGTACAATGGCAGTACTTGTTGCAGAATCATCATGGAGTCCTAGTAGTTGTTAATCATAGTAATTTATTGTAAACTATGTTGTGCTGAATAAATCATAGTCAATGAGACACACTCGTCCACTTATCTTGCATTCCCCTGCGGTCACCCATGTTTCCTAATCTCCCTAAATATTACACTGCTATCCTTGCAGACAGTCCAACACAATGTGCAAGAGTGGCTGCAAAGTTGATTTCTGACACAGTGGCTTGCTTGCTGCTTTCTCTTGTTGACTTTTGTCCTGTGGCCTCTCTTATGCTGACAGTCTGTCTGAACATCCAGCAAAGGTGCACTGTACGCTGAGTTGCCAAGCAACTCTATCCCCTCCTGCAAATCCTCAGACCTGCCAACCTGCACGCGTTTTGTGTACCATGGCTGTAATTTGAAGTCCTAGTACCCTGGTACAAAAATACCCTAAAATAGTATTATTTTCCTCCCTCATGCTGGATGGCAGCTCTCCACTTCGTCCGTTGACACCAATGATGTGTGAGCAAAATGGTAGGGAAAATGGAGAACAAACTTTTAGCAATAAACATTTTCCAACATTGTATGTGTTAACCACTATTTCGTAGTTATGATTGATTATCTCCTTCGGTAAGGCGGCAGGTAGCCTAGTGGTTAGAGCGTTGGACTAGTTCAGTGTGTGTTGCTGCATGGTAGAAAACAGACATGGCAGAGAGATGTTCCACCAATATTGCTTTTCAGGGAAAGTAATGTCAGACTGTTAAAGATTAGTAGGCCTATGTATGTTAATTAATCAGTTCTTGATCTGACCTCTTGATATAGCCATATGTTTTCATTTTTGCCATGAAAAAAGATATTGCGGTACTGGTATGTCACAGCCCTACTTTTAATTCGAATAATTATTCCCCCTAAATTTAACCTAGAAAAATGTGTCATTGAGACCACCTTAATAACAGTTAGAATCAAACACTAGACTACGGTGTTGGCTACAGTGTTTGATATAATGTACGACTCTAGGTTTCAGAAAATCGCATTTACAGATTTTTGAAAAATGCTAAATGCTCTACCTACATCACCACCACCCAATCCTAGTGAGAGCCCTGATTGTACAATGAAACATATTTCTGGTTTGCTGCTGAAGAGCAGCAGATCAGGAAGTATCCGTAAGTTGATAGTCTACCATTCCTACTGAGCCAGTGTTCTGCCAACAACATTATTTGGCTAATAAAGGTGCATTTGCCTGTGATTTGAGCAGTGTGGGTGTCGCGCTCTGCCGCCGTGGGGTCCATGCCGGGGGTCCCGCCTCTGGGCTGAAGTGGTAGGTCTGGATCCTAGATCAGTCCAAACCTGCACAGAAGGTGAACTGGTTCACCATGTGCACTGCTCCTGGTCGTAGGTCAATCTCTTAAGGATTTAGTGTGTGTGTTACTGTGTAGGCTGGCACTGGGCGTATGTGTGGTAAATGGGGGGGGGGGGGGTCAGTCAGGGTATTGACAACGTGGCATTCAGCCTCCCCCATCCTTACACGTGATACACTCACCCACATACCCCCACCGTCAGCCCCAGGGTGTCAGCCCAGACAATGGCCTCCTGCTGCAACCTTTCTTGGCATTGTCTTTCTGCTCCAATAGGCAACAAAGCGTGTGTGTGTCAGCCTCTTGTCTAAAAAGCCTCCATACTGCTGTTGGGGTAATGTGTGCTGCGGCCTGTAGAAACTAGGTTACCGATCATTGTGTGTCTGCTTTGGATGCGTTCACATCCTCAGAATACTATGGCCTGCCTCAACTCATCCAGGCCTAAGACTCCAGCTCCTAGACATCAGACAGACTCCCGAACAAATCCAATTCTTGTAATGCTGACATGCTACCTGCCCTTGCATGGATACAATCACCTGAAATTCCTTAAGTGTTGGATAGAAAATGATAGTGGCCTAATATCCTGTTTTCCTGGCGTTGTTCAGCCGACATCATATCTACTGTGGAGTTCAACCACTCAGGAGAGCTGCTAGCCACAGGAGACAAGGGCGGCAGGGTCGTCATCTTTCAGCAGGAAATAGAGGTATGGCTGCCTGTCTGGAAGTTTAGTTTGAATTCAAAATCTGCATTATTAATTCTAGTTGCGTTTGAATGAAAAGGAGGTGATGAGGAAAACAAAAGCTAACATTTTCTAGCCTTTCCTCTGCCTTTCTCCATCCCTTACTCCATATCCTGTTTTCCTCCTCCCAACAGAATAAGAGTCAGCCACAGTGCCGCAGTGAGTACAATGTTTACAGCACTTTCCAGAGCCATGAGCCCGAGTTTGACTACTTGAAAAGTTTGGAGATTGAGGAGAAGATCAACAAAATCCGCTGGCTGCCCCAGAAGAACGCAGCTCAGTTCCTGCTGTCCACTAACGGTCAGTCAGCTACCTTCACCTACGAACAGCCAGTTCACTCTCTGGTGAACTTTTGTACATGGATGACATCACCGAGCTTTGTTTGGCTGTTAAATGTATTTATCTAGTCGTCTGTTCTGATTGGCAGACAAAACTATAAAGTTGTGGAAGATCAGTGAACGAGACAAACGACTGGAGGGCTACAACCTGAAAGAGGAGGATGGACGCTGCATAGACCCCAACACTGTCACTGCACTTCGGGTACCTGCTTAGCTAGCTGATTACATGCCAGGGGCTATAGTATAGAGAGACACTTGTTGTCACTGTGTGTGCGTTGCCCATACTCATAGACCCTCACCCGCTAACTCTTCCTTCTGTGCCCTTGCAGGTGCCCGTGTTTAGACCTATGGACCTTATGGTGGAGGCAAGCCCTCGAAGGGTGTTTGCCAACGCCCACACCTACCACATCAACTCCATCTCAATTAACAGTGACCATGAGACGTATCTATCCGCAGACGACCTGCGCATCAACCTCTGGCACCAGGAGATCACTGACCGCAGCTTCAGTATCCTCAACCAGCTGTTAATTATAGGATGGGTGGGGGAAGGTGTGTGTGTGTGTGTGTGTGTGTACCACCAGTTTATCCAGAATACCTTCTCAGTAGTTGTTAGTCCCCCTTGACTCTAGCCCCTCCAAGACATTGTGGATATTAAGCCAGTCAACATGGAGGAGCTGACAGAGGTGATCACAGCAGCTGAGTTCCATCCTAACCAGTGCAACACCTTTGTCTACAGCAGCAGTAAGGGCTCCATCCGCCTCTGTGACATGAGGGCATCAGCGCTATGTGACAAGCACTCCAAATGTGAGTACCTATGATCACCAGTCACTTAGAGGCTTCAGCATCAACCTCTATATTAGGGGCTTACACGTTTGACCACGTTTGACCAATGGCTTGAATGAATTCACATCGCTGCAGAGGACACGTGGGAATATCTTGGAAAAGGATAGCTAGCACAGCAACATGCACTTATCGCTAATAGCAGTTTATAAATGAACTTACCTCTTCTCCCTCTCCAGTGTTTGAGGAGCCAGAGGACCCAAGTAACCGCTCTTTCTTCTCTGAGATCATCTCATCCATCTCGGATGTCAAGTTCAGCCACAACGGACGCTACATGATGACAAGGGACTACCTGTCTGTCAAGATCTGGGACCTGAACATGGAGACCAGGCCTGTGGAGACGTACCAGGTGGGACTGGCAGAGGGGGGGTGGGGGCGTGCCAGGTGGGACTGGCAGAGGGAGTGTGGGAACTGGCAGAGGGAGTGTGTGTGGGGGTTTGAGGTTGGGGAAAGTCAACAGCTGGTAGTTTGTGTGCATGCATGACTAAGTCGCGTTGAATAAATTTGTATGCTAAATGGCATATTATAGGGTGTCAATCAAAAATGCATATTTTGACCAATGGGTAAAATAATTCAATGGTCCAAATCTCCCCTCTCTAACAACCCAGTCAAAAATAAGGAAAATTGCACAGCATCGCGTCAGCTAGGCTGGATGCTGTGGGAGAATTAAGCTACCAGTCAGGCTCCCTTTGAACTCGTCGTCTTTGTTCTCGAAACCCGCAGGACATAAAATAGTAATATGGATATTGATTTTGAGACGTGACATGTAGTATTTTCATATTTTAGTATACACTTTTCATATTAATATGAAGATTTCTCACAAAACAAGTGTATCTCTGTGAAATGTCAACGGAGCACTGAGCATACGGCAAGCTTTTACGTTTAATTCAGCTGGTGTCATGCTAATTTAGCTTTTAGCGACCAGTAAAACAACATGTAAAATCCATAAGTTGCTTTGAGAAATCTGCACCGCTCTGTCAGCAGAGCTCTGTGCTTATTATCGGATGTATTAGGTTACAAAATCCAACTATGGATACACTGTTAATAAAATGTTAGAGCGAGACCCCACTAAACAATTCAGAACATGAATAATCATATTTGTCTTGGTAAAAATGCATTTTATAACATAAGGAAGTGAAATTGAATCACCAAAGCGCGTTTTCACCCGTTGACACCCGATATATTATTATTTATGGTAGAATCTTTTATCAAGGACTGACCCACCTCATTTTCTTGATGCCATTTCAGACAATGTTCATTAGACGGTTCTCTAAGATGATGTTCTTGCCGGACTGCTGCACTGTCGCACCCTGAAGAAATTTGAAGCCAAACAATGAGTTTTACTTTGAACTTATTTAATGGTGGTGTTAGCCATTTTAATCATGTGAACCCGCACATTCTAAATATTTGACCCAAAATGACCCTCCTAAATACCCAGAGTTGACCCCTGTGGTGAACTGAGGTTAGAGTAGGTGACTATGTTGATGACCTCTGACCTGTCGGTCTCCCTCCATGACAGGTTCACGAGTACCTCAGGAGTAAGCTGTGCTCGCTCTATGAGAACGACTGCATCTTTGACAAGTTTGAGTGCTGCTGGAACGGAAACGACAGGTTAGCATTGCGAAGTTCTCATTTGTATTCATAAATGACAATAACAAGCCCTAGGTTCTTCATTCCTTGTTTTAATCCTCTCCCTCATTTCCCTCTACAGTGTGGTGATGACAGGCTCGTACAACAACTTCTTCCGGATGTTTGACCGGGGCCAGCGGCGGGACGTGACTCTGGAGGCGTCCCGGGAGAACAGTAAGCCACGGCAGGTCCTGAAGCCCCGCAAGGTGTGTGCCGGCGGGAAGCGGAAGAAGGACGAGATCAGCGTAGACAGCCTGGACTTCAACAAGAAAATCCTCCACACTGCCTGGCACCCCCAGGACAACATCATTGCCGTGGCAACCACCAACAACCTCTACATATTTCAGGACAAAGTGAACTAGATGTACCCGTGAAGGCAGACATGACATCCACTACCTTCAGCCTCTAATTTTAGTCCGGGACAGTGATTGAGTGACAACAACGTCGCAGTCAACAACAACAACAAACCTGTCATTGGACAAAACAGACTTTGCCATGTTTCCAGGTGTGGAAAACTGAAACCTCATTCTTGCCCACCATCAGCCTCTGTGGCACAGTAACGCGTCGCTCACCTTGTTATTGTTTCGGTGATGTTGTGCCAATCTGTGTGCCGCCCACCAAGTATCACCCAGCCCAGGCCCAGGGCAACATGGGTAAAGAGCACCATTTTATATGTATGTCTGACAAGCACACGTTTTTTGCTGATGGTTAGAAAAATCAAAACCGCTAGAACCATCCCTGCCCTTGTTCAACTCCTCTCATTGTCTGGTGCCATAGTCATGTTTTTTTATTAGTCAACTGCCAAGCTGTTAGTTTTTTGTTTTTAATTCAATTGCAAGAACTGGAGTTTTTATTTTTGTTCCTCTTCATAGTTGGAAAGGAAAAGGCGCAATGCTTGCTCACCGTTAAATGATTTGCTTTATTTAAGCAAGGTTAAAAGATGAATGTTTCGGCCTTCATCATACCACATATTTCTTCACGTGCACACACAAACAATTAATGCATACACAAACCCAATCGGACACACTTATCAAAGAGCCTAGCTGTCTCTAAGCTGTTGCTGCTGTTGGTGGACTGCTGCACCTCAGAGGAACACTTTAAAACATGTACTGAGAGCACGTTATATGTAGTGTGACTGGTCATTTCTGCACACACTACTAGATGCACAACCAGTCTGTCTGGCCCAGTGAGGACTCCTTGCTGTGGGTGGACCAGCAGGCTAAGGCTTGGGAGAGAATTGACTGAGTCTGGGAACCAGAGTTCTTGCTGTGTCTTGTCGTTCTTTTTTTCCCCGTTTTCTGTTGTCAAAGAAGTGCTATAGGTATCATACTTGATCTGTATCATTGTACTCCACTAGTGTAACGCAAATGGCATATTGAAACGCTGTAGATGTGTGTTTTGCGTTTTAAGCCGGCATTTCATGAAGAACTGCCACCATGACAGTGGCTAGGTTCAAGGAAAATCCTGAATCTGAGTACCCATTACCATGCTCTAATATGATCTTGCTCATCAAGCCTATGTCTACACCAGTGAAATTTTAAGGTTGAAATCATGATATTTGACAATAATTAGAAATACAATCCAACTGTTGTAAATCTACAATGATGCGAATAAAGTAAATACCTTTTTTTTACTAATGTGTCATGCCCTGGTCATTACATTCTGCTTCAGAATAGACTGTATTCCTGCCATAGTCAGAGGATGACATCCCTCTGTTGATAACCCCCCACATGGAAATAAGAGGGCTGACTTCATTCCCCAGGTACATGACATTCTTATACAGGGACTTGTATATGTGCACCTTGGGTACATGCGAATGTGCACATTCTCAAATTTAAAGGATCTTTCAGTTCTTGGATAATATACAGATGCCAGTAATTGTGAAAGTAGTGAACGCCCATTTGATCATTTCTTTCCTGTTATTTTCTCACGAGGTGGTGAACCATTTCCAGCATGTTACATAATGTTTGTCTGCCCTGCTCGACTGCCTTTATCGACAACTGGCTTATCTGACGTCATCAAAGAGTTCCAGGAATATTGCTGCTGTCCGACCTACTGGTTCCAGATCAGCTAACAAAACACAAATATGGTGACTGTGTGGCTACTCTGCAATAAAGTAAAGGGAACCCGGGTCAGTTTTGGTACGCGATTGCGCGCACGTCCGAATGTGTGGAGGGAGTGAACGTGTTCCATTGACAGTCTTATGCAAGACACCCTGAAACACGCAAGATGTCCGAAGCTGCTGCTGTGTCAGACAACAACGGACTAAATGGTATGTGTCGTCAATGCTTGGTTATATTTAATTGTCATTCTAATTGTTTATTAGAAAACTTGTCAGGTTATTTGAAACTGTGTCTTTTGATACTTTACGATCTGGTTTTGAGAGATAAAACAATATCTACTGAGCTTTGGGTTGATTTTCTATGTAGACATGGAAAAGGGTTGTGGGAGGGCTAACATTGTGAACGGTGCGCTATTTCTGTATTGACAGTATCATGGACCAATAGAATTTTAAGAGGCGTTGTAAACTGTATGATTGACCAGCAGTAAACCAATCGTTGATGCATGTGGTGCTGAATGGGCGGGGCAATGTTGATGTCAACAAGACATAGAGATAAATAGAGGACTCTTCTTTATCTATGCAGTTATAGTTTGTATGACAGCATGGGCAGCGCCATTGAGGCTACAACCCACAGGAACCTCCACCCAGTAGTGGACTGCTATGACTACTTTCAAATGGCGGAAGTATGGCGGATGCCCTCAATGGCGCTGCCCATTCTAAAATAGAATTTTGGCCACTAGAGGATTCTATAGATCTCTATGCAACAAGACGAGATGGAAGAAGAAGAAATCCAAAATTGGGTTTGGTCAAATGTTCGGAAATTAAAAATGCTGTAATAGTTCACATACCCAAGGGCTGAGGAAAAAAACATTCCGAAAACCTAACGAAATCTACTTAGAAATATTACTTCAGTTTTTTATGCATAATCAGCTAATTTTGCATTGTGTAACAGTGTAATAGAGAACGTTACTTCGATGTAAACACCACACGTAGCCTACTGGGCTATTTAATCTGGTTTTGACTAGATGGGATGCAGCTAATGTCAGACAGACGTGACTCTTCGTAGCAGGTTAGGTTAATTAGGAAAGGGGTTAGGGTTAGCTTAAATGGGAAAACATTTCCCCGACGGGACTCGAAACATGCGGCTTTTCAAGTCAATTTGGCATTAGCTGCATTCCTTCTAGCCATGACCAGTTACAGTTTTTCTCGATTGTTTACACACATTTTCTGAAAGCATGCCTCATATTCTCAGAACTCTACACACAAATCAAAAAACACACACACAATGGGCAAAACCCCTCAATTCTCCAGCAAAATGAAACTTTACATTCAAAACAATGTTATTTCTTATCAAAATGGTATTTTGTTTTCAAATGACACACACAAACCATCATGAATAGACATTTATAAGAACCAGTTGAACACTGATGTGCTCAATGTAAAACACTATGATGAATGGAAAACACTTCTTCTCCATTCATCATAATGACTTAGGCCTTTTTTTGGTTCAGTGTTGCCATTACTACAGACAGTACATACATAAGTGTGTTGTAAAATATTTGAGAATATTGTTTTTATACTCAGAACACACAAATACATGGTAACAAATATATTTTATTTTTCCCACAAAAACAATGTACACAGTGTACATCCCATTCCCAACCAACACAAAGATGCACATACAGTGCTCTACATACAAAACAGAAGAATTTAATGTATACAGTTACAGTAAAAAAACTATGCTGCATCCTCTCTTCTGTTGTGGTCTGGCCACAGCACCTCATCCACATCACAAGCAATGTTTTCCCTGGACAAGCAGCGGGGGAAATATCGCCTAGCATGGCGATTCCAGCCATGAAAAGCATCAGCTGCTATATCTCCACATGCGTCTTCCATAGCTTGGAGAAGAGGTATACGCGTTTGTGGATTTCGGTCATACACTTTCCATCTCCAGGCAGAAAAAAATTCCTCAATAGGATTGAGGAATGGAGAATATGGAGGGAGATAAACAACTAAAAAGCGTGGGTGGGCAGTGAACCAGTTACGAACCAGAGCAGCCCTGTGGAAACTTACGTTGTCCCAAATGACAACGTACCTGAGCTGCTCTGGGCCATCTACCTGATCTGGTGGAATGAGTGTGTTGTGTAGGGTGTCCAGGAATGTGATCAGATGGGCGGTGTTGTAGGGGCCAAGGGTAGCATGGTGATGGATGACGCCGTGGTGGGTAATCGCTGCACACATTGTGATGTTCCCTCCGCGCTGGCCAGGGACTTGAACAATGGCACGCTGGCCGATGATATTCCTTCCCCTCTTTCGTCTNTTTCTAGGACCATGTTCATGATTTCAGTTTCCTGTTCAGGAGACAGAACACGTTCCCGACCACCTTGTGTTGGTAATCTTTCAGTTCTGCCAAACAAATAGTAAAATACTGTAAATACAAAGTAGGAATACATTTCCCAAACACTTGAAACATACTTTATTTTTACAGTCCTACAGAACAGTCCACAGGCAATACTGTACTACTGTACTCATTGAGTACTGTATTGATATGCAGTACTGCAATTTTCTAGTGAGAGTAGATTTCTTACCTATTCTCATTTCGGAAAGTCCGGATGATGGATGCTACCGTGTACCTGCTCAAATTTGGCTGTACTCTTTGCCCAGCCTCCCTCATTGTTAGACCATGGTTGACCACATGATCAACCAAAGTGGCTCGGATCTCATCAGAGATTACGGTCCTTGGCCTTCCTCGTCCTCGTCCTTGTCCTCCCCGTCCTACTCCTCTTACTCTCACTCCTCTGGCTCTGCCTCTGTTTCCAATGTTGGCATCCATTGCTCCAAAACAGAAGAGCTCACCTATTGCCCTTTTATGCTAAAGCTCTGATTGCTAATTGTAAAACTGTGTGACGGGTGTTTGCCCATGTGATGAGTCAGTGTGCATATTTGAATGGCAGTGTGTTCATTGTGAAAACAAGAGATTTTCTGCATGAAAATTGTGCCAAATGCAAAGAATTGTGTGTAGTGTTTTGAAAAAAGTGTGTTTTAGAACTGCAATTTGAGTGTAAAGCAGGAATTGTGCTTGTAGTTTAGCAGAATTGGTTCAGGGGGTTTGTGCATGAGTTACATGTTGTGGTCATTGTGTCTCAAGTACCAGTATTTGTGTGTAAACAATTGAGAAAAACTGTAATCTGCGAGTGTGAAGTTATATGTAAACCAGCAAAGAGTGTCTGCTACACCTACACCTCAACACACCTGTCAATGTGGGATTGCTGCACTCGAGAGTCTGGTCAATGTGTATACAGACTGATAGCTAATGGAAAATAATAATACAATATGATCTGTCTATAATGATCTATGTCATATATTATATGCTTTATTACAGGTGTATTCACTGTCAGCCCCAAACATACATTTTAACACCATTTAATTTTAACATGTCATTGTGATCTTCCTTTGTCAGAGCCTTCTACTCAATTGTGTTTGTCATTATGAATGTGTCTATATGGATATGTCCTGTTAGCACATATTGATGGACTATGTGATCAGACTGGAATGGACTGAGGAACGTGTTTATCAGAGTGCCACACATACCATGCCTCTGGAGTAATCACACAGTCTGCTCTGTGTTAACCTGTCTTTATGGTGCTGGGTTTGGATGTGGTGGAGCATTACCAAGCCCTGAACCAGGGGGGCTCGTTGACTTGGCGTGCTGATTTATTTATGGACACAGTGACGCGGGGACAGACGTTCTGGATATGTGGAAAGTGGAGAACGTTTTTTAGGACACACCAGGGCCAGGAGGGGTGGAGTACAAAAGTGGGGTTGGTGAGGCTGGGGATCAGAAGCTTTTCGTTCTTGAAGTTTGAGAGTACATCTCGTGTCAGTTACGTGCTAGCTGCTGTGAGGGTCAGGGGGGGACAGGTTTATTATTGCTAGAGACAGCTTACACACTCTGCCTATAAATAAGTGGACACTCATTTTTGCTGTGTAAGTCTCAGAATTGAGTAAAGCTTCCTGTCTACTGAAGTGTCATTGTCGGATAAAAAACTTTGGTAACAGAATGACAGCACAAACAGTCATTCTGTTACCAAACTCTGCATCTGCACTGTTCTTCAAGTAAATGTGTTTTTGTAAAAAGTAGTTTGTTAAAAATAGTCCTTGTGCATAGAGTTGTATGGTTTGTTTAAATTTGCAATCATTGGTTTTTGTTTGACACACTTTAAGGTGAAAAATCAGAGTCCCAGCATCACTCTGTTACCTTGGAATTCATCTCACTCCCATCCACACACTAGAAATTCAGTTGACTTTACTCTTCTTTTGTGAGTCTTTGGAGCCATTGGTTAGGCTATATATTTTATGGTAAGAACGAACCAGGATCTATGTTTCTCTACCCCGTTTCAGCGTGTCTACCAAGTTTATATGCTGTTTCATGGATCCCCCACACCCAGTAAGCCAGGTCTCCCGGAGCTTTATGGGGTTTAGGTGGGCTTTGTTCCTGTGGGGTTCAAGCCAGCTTGACAAGGGGTTGTGGACGGTGGTCAGGTCATAACACTAGGCTTCCTGGGCTTCTCTTTGACCCCCTACAACAGCTGATAATGGCTACACGACAGAGAGAGAGGAGCAGCCAGAACGTTCGGCTCGCTACCGGCGCCATGGTAACCTTGTTTAGGCAATGGAGCATAGACAATAGCTGTAGTGGCTCGGCTCAGGCCACCGTGTCATCCTCGGGATGAACCTGGGTGCTGAGTTGGGCTTGGGGCAGGGGGATGGGGACTGCTATCATCCTGGCGAGTTAAACAGTTTGCACTTGTTACCATAGCCACAAAGTAAAAAAAATTCTATATCATACATTTTTGGGGTTTTAAGGTTAGGATTAGGTGTAAGGTTAGCAGTGTGGTTAAGGTTAGGTTTATAATAACATTTTAAGAGGAGAAATTGTAGAAATAGGTGGGGTTTATGACTTTGGCTGTGGTAACTAGTGACAACCCAGTGATACTGCCTGAGAGGCTAAATCAGCTAGGCTAACTGTCACATGGCCAGATTGTTTACTCTCTCAGCTATGAGATCATGTGCTCTGCTTGTGAGTTCTAGCTTCCTCTTTCTGGCAGGATGTGTGATGGAAAATGAGAGCGAGAGAGATTTGAAATGTCTATTCCTTTGAAACTTTTGTGTGTGTAATATTTACTGTTAATTTTTGATTGTTTATTTCACTTGCATTGGCAATGTAAACATATGTTTCCCATGCCAATAAAGCCATTTGAATTGAATTGAGATACTGGATGTCTCTCCAATGGCAGTATGTGGATGTCTCTTGCCCTGCGGCCACTTGCCTACCAATATAGCAGTGCTTCCCCGCCAAAGTTTGGACACACCTCCAGAGTTTTTCTTTATTATTACTATTTTCTACATTGTAGAATAATACTGAAGACATCAAAACTATGAAATAACACATTTAGAATCATGTAGCAACCAAAAAAGTAGCCACCCTTTGCCTTTGACAGCTTTGTACACTCTTGGAATTCTCTCAGTCCGGCTTTCAACGTACTCTTTAAAGTTGTAATAGTAGATGCGCAAGGTGCACATTCTAAATTAGGTAGTGCATCATCAGTTCCTCTTGTCATGTTAGTCATTGCATACCTTAGAGAGCTATTTATAACTTGTCAGAAATGTCCAGATCAACTAGCCCATGTCAGCTAACGTTTTTTAGCTAGGTTTTGTTGTAATGTTTGAGTTACCCAAATAGTTACCCAAGAAATAAGCTTTAAACCTGCAAAAACTGTTTGTGTCATGAACTGTGCCTGTGCCCATAGAAATAGATGTGGCACGCGCACGCTCGGGGGGGGGGGCGGGATGTTTCCCAATGCTGGAAGGGGGGCCTGGGTGCGTAAGTTTGGGAACCCCTGCAATAGAGGACCACAATGGATCAAGTCTTTGACTTTTTGTGTGTATAATCTTCGGCAATTTTGGTACATGTATTGGTTGCCTGGTGTGACTTCTTTATGTATTTCAAATAGCCAAATCTGTATATCTGTATATCACAGCAGGGACTGTAAAAACTGACATCACACAGAGGTATTTACTGCCCTTTCACCATGCAGTAAATAGATAAAAGACCGGCTTAGGGAGAGTTAAACTTCCATACTTGTGGTTGTGTGTTTCTGCCAGACTTTCTGTCTGTCTAGCTCAGCGTTCAACACAGTGCCCTCCAAGCTCATCACTAAGCTCAGGACCCTGGGACTAAAAACCTCTCTCGGCAACTGGATCCTGGACTTCCTGACAGCCACCCCCAGGTGGTGAGAGTAGGCAACAACACACCCCCCATGCTGACCCTCAACATGGGGGCCACTCGGGTGCGTGCGTAGTTTCCTCCTGTACTCCCTGTTTACCCACAACTGAGTGGCCGCGCACGACCCCAACACTATCATTAAGTTCGCTGACAACACGACAGTGGTATGCCTGATCACAGACGATAATGAGACAGCCTATAGGGAGGAAGTCAGTGAGGTGGTGTGGTAACAGGACAAAAACCTCTACCTGATTGTCAGCAAGACGAAGGAGCTGATCGTGGACTACAGGAAACGGAGGGCCGAGCACGCCCCCATCCACATCGACCGGGCTGTAGTGGAGCGGGTTGAGAGCTTCATGTTCCGCCGATGTCCACATCACTAAGGAATTATCATGGTCCAAACACACCAACACAATAGTAAAGAAGTTACAACAACACCTCTTCCCCTTCAGGAGACTGAAAAGATTTGGCATGGGCCATCAGATCTTCAATGTTTTACAGCTGCACAATTGAGAGCATCTTGACTGGCTGCATCACCGCTTGGTATGGCAACTGCTTGGCATCCGACCGCAAGGCGCTACAGATTGACCCTTTTGCGCTAACTGTTTTGACTCATCACATATGCTGCTACTACTGTTTATTATCTATCCTGTTGCCTAGTCACTTTACCCCTACCTACAGTTGAAGTCGGAAGTTTACATACACTTAGGTTGGAGTCATTAAAACTAGTTTTTCAACCACTCCACAAATTTCTTGTTAACTTGTCAGGGAGCGGTGGGTCGCTAGCGACCCACTCCCGACACTACCAGGTTAAATGCAAGACAAAATTCCAAAATTGAATTATTAAAAATGCACCAATATACAAGTGTTCCATACTCATCAAAAGCTCTGCTTCTTGGCAATATCATAGCGTTGTCGGATTTCAAAAAGGCTTTTGCCGCTTTCGTGATGTAAACTAACAAACTCCGATCGTGGAGTGTATAAAAGGTATTGGTACTTTAGAAATCGGTCGCGCCAGGATAGAAAATGCATTTCACAGGGAAAACCTGTGCCTTACCTTTTGTAGAACGTCTGCAGAGGGCTTCCTAAGTGTCCAACGAAGACAATCCATGGGTATTTGGTTAGAAAAAGTAATTTATTATTTCCTTAACAAACTATAGTTTTGGCAAGTCGGTTAGGATATCTACTTTGTGGGTGACAAGTAATTTTTCCAACAATTGTTTACAGACAGATTATTTCACTTATAATTCACTGTATCACAATTCCAGTGGGTCAGAAGTTTACATACACTAAGTTGACTGTGCCTTTAAACAGCTTGGAAAATTCCAGAAAATGATGTCATGGGTTTAGAAGCTTCTGATAGGCTAATTGACATCATTTGAGTCAATTGTAGGTGTACCTGTGGATCTATTTCAAGGCCTACCTTCAAACTCAGTGCCTCTTTGCTTGACATCATAGGAAAATCAAAAGAAATCAGCCAAGACCTCAGAAAAAAAATGCAGCCTCCACAAGTCTGGTTCATCCTTGGGAGCAATTTCCAAACGCCTGAAGGCACCACGTTCATCTGTACAAACAATAGTACGCAAGTATAAACACCTTGGGACCACGCAGCCGTCATACCACTCAGGAAGGAGACGCGTTCTGTGTCCTAGAGATGAGCGGACTTTGGTGTGAAAAGTGCAAATCAATCCCAGAACAATAGCAAAGGACCTTGTGAAGATGCTGGAGGAAACAGGTACAACAGTATCTATATCCACAGTAAAACGAGTCCTATATCGACATAACCTGAAAGGCCGCTCAGCAAGGAAGAAGCCACTGCTCCAAAACCGCCATAAAAAAGCCAGACTACGGTTTGCAGCAGGACATGGGGACAAAGATTGTACTTTTTGTAGAAATGTCCTCTGGTCTGATGAAACAAAAAGAGAACTGTTTGGCCATAATGGCCATTGTTATGTTTGGAGGAAAAAGAAGGAGGCTTGCAAGCCGAAGAACACCATCCCAACCGTGAAGCACGGGGGTGCAGCATCATGTTGTGGGGGTGCTTTGCCCTAGGAGGGACGGGTGCACTTCACAAAATAGATGGCGTCATGAGGAAGGAAAATTATGTCGATATATTGAAGCAACATCTCAAGACATCAGTCAGGAAGTTAAAGCTTGGTCACAAATGGGTCTTCCAAATGGACGATGACCCCAAGCATACTTCCAAAGTTGTGGCAAAATGGCTTAAGGACAACAAAGTCAAGGTATTGGAGTGGCCATCACAAAGCCGTGATCTCCATCTTATAGAAAATTTGTGGGCATAACTGAAAAAGCGTGTGCGAGCAAGGAGACCTTCAAACCTGACTCAGTTACACCATCTCTGTCAGGAGGAATGGGCCAAAATTCCCCCAACTTATTGTGGGAAGCTTGTGGAAGGCTACCCGAAACGTTTGACCCAAGTTAAACATTTTAAAGGCAATGCTACCAAATACTAATTGTGTGTATGTACACTTCTGACCCACTGGGAATGTGATGAAAGAAATAAAAGCTGAAATAGATCATTCTCTCTACTATTATTCTGACATTTCACATTCTTAAAATAAAGTGGTGATCCTAACTGACCTAAGACATGGACTTTTTACTAGAATTAAATGTCAGGAATTGTGAAAAACTGAGTTTGAATGTATTTGGCTAAGGTGTATGTAAACTTCCGACTTCAACTGTATATGTACATATCCACCTCCATTGCCTCGTAACCCTGCACATCGACTCGGTACTCGTGCCCCGTGTATATAGTCAAGTTATAGTTACTCATTGTGTATTTATTCTTTGTGTCAGTTTTTTTATGTTTTATTCTCTCTACATTGTTGGGAAGGGCCAGTAAGCATTTCACTGTTAGTAAGTCAGCATTTTCACTTGTTGTTTACAGAATGTGACAAATAAAATGTTGTTTGATCTTTATCATCTTGTCTACATTAATGTCTTTTCAACGTTTTTCTTATAATTTTTTGTTCAGCATACAGGCACAATGTCCCAAGGTCTGCTCTAACAGAAACCATAGTAATAACATCAACAATGAGATACAAAAACATACCAGAGTTGCTCAATAGGGATGCATTTGCTTATTCTCCCCTTACTTGTGTGCTTGTCCTCAGGGTCCTGGGTGGAGTTGGAGATGAACAGAGCTGCGGCCGCGACTGCAGCGGGGTTGTCCCAGTCTGCCTCTGCCGTAGGCCAGGCTCTGGGGCTGCTCCCCCTGCCTCAGGTGGAGGAGGAGGTGGAGGCCATGGTGGGGGGCCTGGAGCACGTGCCCTCCTCATCCTCCATCCATAATGGAGACATGGAGAGGATTCTACTGGACGCTCAGCATGAGTCCAGTCGCAGCAACTCTTCCTGTGACAGGTAGGGGGCAGAGTACAGTTAGAATCTTGGCCTTGGAAAACTAGGTAAAGATAATTAACCCTCCAGTTGTGTTCATTTCATGTTAATTAATTCTGTGTTCCCGGTCCAAAATGACCGTCCCATTATAGCTGATTATAAATCCATAATAGTACATATATTATCACCTATTGTTGTGTTAGATCTTTTTATCAACTTAAGTTCTTGTGAACATGACAAGTTTTGAACTTCTATTTGCTATTTATGGCCCGCAGGCCTCATTGACCTGAGCTCATACAACTCGTTTTTGAGTAAAAAAAGCATAATGTATGAATTATTTTGACAATAACAAATACTAAAATTAAACATATTGTGCTATTTATCACAGACTACTTTGTGTAAAAGTTTAACAAGGACTCTCTCCTCCTCACCAGTGTCCTGGTCAAAGATATGATCAAGAGCCTCACATACAGTATATCGTTTGGTCATTTTGCTGCCACAGAATGAATTGTGAGCAAGGCCTCAAAAAAGCTTTATATACCAGAGCTGCGAGAAAAGTTCTATACATTATTGAAACAATGTTGCGATTGTTTGTGAGAATGCCAACAGGTGTGGTTCCCGTGGGGGAAAGATTCTATTGGGGAAAGGTTCCCTTGGGGGTTGCCATGGAAGCCAAGAAGGGGAGTGAGGTGTGTGTGTGTGTGCTCAAACACACATGCATATGGGGGTCTGGGAGAGCAAGTGTGTCCATCTGATGAATGGACATGTGCCTGAACTCAATTTTATACACTAATTGTAGTCTCACCCATTCATTTCTAATGACCGGTCATTTTTGACCGGGAACACCACAGGTGTACAAAAGTTAAATAAAACACCCAAAATGTTATGGAAATCATCAAAATGTATTTTGTGTGTTCAAATGCCCCGTGTGGACAAAGTCATGGAACCCTATGACAATCAGATTAAATGAACTACATTTTTCAGAGAGAAAACTTGTAAATCGGTCCAATTCGACCGGAACACAGCAGGAGGGTTAAAAATCTTTTGATTTCCCTGGTGAGGTCACATACTAGCCCCAAATTAATGTAGATTCAATATCTGAATTCATATAGTATGCTGTGATGGCGATATAAATATAATCGGTTTACAATAGGAAACAACATCCTTATCACCTGTGTGTGCGCAGGGTGAGGTCCCCCATCAAACTTAAATCCACTCACACTGTGTCCTTTCCCTTTCTGACCCATGAGGCTGCCTGCCATAAACCCAGGCTTATCTGATCGCCCAGAGTCAGTCAGCTGTCAATGGGTCACCTGACAATGTTTACCAGGGGTGTTTCTACAACAGCTTACTAACTGCAGAAGCTCACAGACAGACAGACTCATCCATCCACTTTGAGGTTGCAGGCTGAGAGGCAAAGTGAGATCATAATAGAGGCAAGATCTGCATGCACATTTAGCCATTAGAGATGAAATCTCTTGATTAATATATTGAGAATTTGAACATGCCCCAAAACTTCAAGCTGATTACTGCCTACAAGTGTACATTCTCATTCACCGAGGGAGAAAAGACTTGAAGTGCAGTGATTGGCTGTAACAGATTTTATTTTGTTATTTGATCCTCCCTACAGTCCTCCCCGGCCTCCTAGTCCCCAGGAGGATGATCATGATGGACAGATCATATTTGATGTGGACGTGAGCAGCAGGAGAGACAGCCAAGTAAGAGTTATTACTCAGTCTGCCTGAGCTGCCTACGTCACTTGTCTGTTTCCATGGCAATATAAAGTGCTGCTTCCCTCACTCTGTATCCATGTGAATGACAACCATAGCATTTGTTACTATGGTGATGGCGGCAGGAAACCCAGACCCGGTGGGTTTGAATCCATGGGCATGGCAGTAGCCACAGCTTCAGGTTCCATTGCAGTTATACACACACACACACTCTGTCAGTGGATGACATGGCAAAGCCACACTCGTGTCTGTTGATGAATGGAGACTTGACTCTGTGCCTGTAACCATGGCAGCCTCACACACAGGGTTTATTGTAAGGTCTGTATTGTATGGGCGATCGGCCATATAGTCTTAGTGGCTCGGCCTAGTATGAGTTGGATGGGCTTGTTGATTTGACTTAAATCAGTGTCCTAATGCTCTGCATGTGTTCCTGTGCAGTCAGAGGAGGATGCCCTGGAGAAGGAGAGGGACATGGATATCCTCATGAAGGACTCCGACTGGGTAGCAGACTGGTCCAGTCGGCCCGAGAACATTCCCCCTAAGTGAGTGATGTACAAGTCTTAGTGTATCTGGTCTCCTTGTTAAATCCTAGTGTGTTTGCATTATACTACTTATGACTGAACATTTTGACATGATGAAGAGAAGATGAATAATACTTTGGTATAATACTTAACTTTGGTTTTTCGTTGAACAGTGGATGGTAAACTGGATGATGATGAGGATGAGGATGATGTTGACGTTAATGTATGGTAACTATAATGTGTTCTTGCCTGTAGGGAGTTCCATTTCCGCCACCCCCGGCGTTCAGATACACTCAGCATGAGAAATACAGGGGCGATGAAGAAAGGAGGCGTCTTCTCTTCAGAGTTCCTCAAAGTGTTCATCCCCTCGCTGTTACTGTCACACATCCTGGTTCTGGGGCTGGGGTAAGAGCAAACATAGGACACTATTTGGCCATCAACCTCAGCTAGGCAGTCATTTGTGTGATAAATGTGATGTCACTTTTTTATGGTAGTGAAAAAGCCGAGTGATGCCATTTATGGAATGTTTGTTTCAACCCATCAATGGGTATGCCTGCAGAATAACATTTTCCATTATTTATCCGTTAGCTGGCTAAGTAAACACTCTATTCATAGATGAATGTAGACACACACAGCAATTCCCAAAAGGAATCTCATGAACAGCTTTTAATTTCCTTTTGTTTACAGTTAACATAGAATTAGAAAACCCCAATCCGATCCAATATAGAATGTTGTTAGGAGAATTGAGAGGACTGTTTTGTTTACTGGAAATCAGATACCCCTGGAACAGAACTGCATGTACAGAAAATTACGAAACAATATATTATGAACTCTGACTCATACACCCACACACACACACACTTCCATGCAGTTTTCTGTATAGACCAGCAGAGGGTGTGTGGCAGCAGCAGACACTGGGCAGCTGCAATGTTCCAGCCCTGTTTATGTCTGTGTCTGGCTGGTAAAACAGCTGCTGCTGGGATGGATGTACACCTGCACCACACCCTTAACACACACTTTATGACAGCATACATTATACATTTACATGACAGGGACACACTCCATCTGTCGCTTATTAACCTACTAGTTATTGACTCAGGGTGTAACTGCCCTCTCCCTCTCTCCCCCTTCAGGGTGTACATTGGGAAGAGGATGACCACGCCCCCTACAAGCTCTTTCTGAGCGGGAAGCTGAAGAAGTGCCTGAGGAATGGCTGTAATTTTTGGGGGGGAAATGTTGCTGTTTTACAAAGAATGCCCATCTCTCCTCAAACTTTCCTTCTCTCCCTTACCCCCTCTAACTCTCTCTCTCTGTGCTTTTTCCCACCTGTCAAAGCATTTCCTCTTCCTGTATCCTGCGCAGACCTGAGATGTGCTGTTCTTAGGACAGATGCCTTGCCCTTTCTCTTATTTTACCCTCTGCCCCCCTTTCTGTCAGTCATTTTCTGACTGCTTCCAGAGTAAGGCCATATTCCCTTTTGCTCCTGTTTGGGTGGGTATTTTGGGAAGCGGCAAAGTGTAAAACCAAACCAACTCTTCTACACACTAGATCCAGCACTCTGTAATTGCCTGGTTGTATGAGAGAGAGCTGTCAGCCCTACAGATTTAGAAGATAGAAGTAGCCCAAGATCGTGCCACCTACAACGGTGGTTGGGTGAAACTCTCAAACCCTGAAAAGGTCCAACCAAATTCAGAAAGAAAGAAGCTAACCTGAAGATGTGAGCATGCCTTTGAAAGTAATCATTTTGTTCAGAAGTAGAAATACTATTTACTATAGTTGTTATGGTATTTTCGTATAAATGTATTTTACCACTAGTGGTGTATTGATAATGAAGCCTGGGTTTTGATTATGAAGGGTGTTACCATAGTGGCCATCTCAAACCCACAACCACCTGACGCTGTGCACTGGAGGGAATCTGCTTGGCCTGTCAGATGAGATGTCTACAAGACCTATGGTATCAGGAATATATCTCCACCTTGATGGAAAAAATATTACACATGTATCCAGTTGTTAATAATTATAAAAATGCCTGTCATTTCAAATGCATTTTAAACAATTTTCAAAACTGACATGAATGACTGGAAAATGATGGATATATTCCTCCTATTAAATGTACACTGACACAGTTGTTTTGTGGGTGGAAGTTGGGTAGCCACACTGGGGTGGTGTGTTTGTTCTGGTGCGTGTCATTCTCTTGTTTGTCTGTTTTGAGTTCTCTACAACATATCATGGGCCTAGTTATTTAGGCCTGGTTCACTGGGTAGACCTCTGATATGCCAGCACAACTGTAACAGGTCAACTTCCCATCTTACACACTTGTACAACATACATGCATACACTTAAGAACAAGCTCATATGGGTTGTCAGTACAGCTGGAGAGAGATAAACCCTGATGTTTCACCACACTGATAGCAGGAGCTGGAATGGAGTCCAGATGCAGAATAGTTTGAGAGGCACACCACATGTACAAACTTAAGCATGCTCTGAATGTCACAGCGACCAATGTCACAGTGCTCCAAGATGGACAACAGTATTTCAAAGTTGACACAATGTGCTGTTTGTACAAACACCACCATTGGACCTTGCTGAGATCAACCTCTTGTATACAGTATCTTATTTTTATCTCCCTCTACACAACTGCCAAAAGGAACTGAGGTCCACCTTGAAACTCAACTGTTCTGAGTAACCACGTGCCTCACCTCTATTCCCAAGCCTCCATTGTGGTTCTGTTGGTCTCACTGTCTGCCTGTGATCAGACATGGAGAGGCTACTCTATGGCATGTTTTTGAGTGTTGTTTTCTTCTCAATAAGTTGTATTGTCTGTATTGTTGTGACATTGGAGTCTGAACAGACAGAGCATGAGGTATAGTTATGATGAGACGGAACTACAGGGATTTAATGAAAATTATGTTTTCAGTCTGAAATTAGGATGCTAGAAAGACACCTTGCAGGGCCCAAAGTGAAAAGGAAAATGAATGTGTATAAATGGTTCCCCTCAGACTGCTATGCTAACAATAGTTATTATCATACACATCCTTTTGATTTCATTTTATGTTTTTTCCCCTCATTGGAAAATGTAAAAATTATTTGTCAATAAAAGTCTCTGAATTAAACTGAATTGTTGCTAAGGATTCTTTTGTGACTGATCAACTACACTGAACAAAAATATGAACGCAACATGCAACAATTTCAACGATTTTACTGAGTTACAGTTCATATAAGAAAATCTGTCAATTTAAATAAATTCCTTGGGACCTAATCTATGGATTTCACATGAAGTGGCAGGGGTGTAGCCATGGGTGGGCCTGGGAGGGCCAATCAGAATGAGTTTTTCCCCACAAAAGGGCTTTATTACAGACAGAAATACTCCTCAGTTTCTTAAGCTGTCCAGGTGGCTGGTCTCAGACGATCCTACAGGTGAAAAAGCTGGATGTGGAGGTCCTAGGCTGGCGTGGTTACACGTGGTCTGCGGATGTGAGGCCGGTTGGACGTACTGCCAAATTCTCTAAAATGATGTTGGAGGCGGCTTATGGTAGAGAAGTGAACCACTCAATTATCTGGCAACAGCTCTGGTGGACATTCCTGCAGTCAGCATGCCAATTGCACGCTCCCTCAAAACTTGAGACATCTGTGGCATTGTGTTGTGTGACAAAACTGAAAATTTTTTAGTGGTCTTTTATTGTCTCCAGCACAAGGTGCACCTGTGTAATGATCATGCTGTTTAATCAGCTTTTTGATATGCCATGCCTGTCAGGTGGATAGATTACCTTGTCAAAGGACAAATGCTCACTAACAGGGATGTAAACCAATTTGTGCAAGAAATTTGAGAGAAATAAGCGTTTTGTGCAAAATGTCTGGGATCTTTTATTTCAGCTCATGAAACATCGGATCAACATTTGTTGCGTTTATATTTTTTGTTCAGTATAGAAACACGCACGAACTTAAATGCATCATCTCACTATTCTCATGGTTTTGGTATTTTCCTAAACAGCTATTGTGCTCGGAAGGAAATTTGGGGAAAGCATTGGAGGGACACCCCTTTCAGCTGCATCTGGTCTCCTACCCAGGTACCAGCCAGAGCCCATTCCTGCTTTGCTTCAGATAAAAGCCAGCAGGTAGAGGCAGGGTGATATGGCTGCTAGCCAATCCTCATACCTTAGCCTATAACACACAGTCAGTTGTCATATTCCAGAGCCTTGATTTGGAACTGGTCAGGCATACACAACACCAAATGTTTAGCAGAGTGCACGTCTGCACAGTCATTTGTCATGCAATGGAGCTTGTGTCTCTCCCTGAATGTCCCTAGGGAGGCCACAGGCCTGGTTCTGCTGACTAGCACTTCTGCCTCTTCCTGGACATTCTCCCTCTCATGTTGTTTCTCATATCGCTGTCTTTATGTAAGAGCATGGAGTCGTCTTTATGTAAGTGCAGCATGGAGTCAACACTGACATAACACTGTTGTTGCTTGTAACATGATTTTGGATCTCTTTTTAATCTCCACAACTGGAAAGTAACCACCCCCCTCTCTGTCTCTCTCTTACACACACACACACACACACACACACACACACATCCTGTTACTAAACTGATTAGGCTCAAATTATCAATCAGTGAAACCAGTGTAGATGAAGGGGAGGAGATAGGTTAAAGAAGGATTTTTACATCTTGAGACAGTTGAGACATGGATTGTGTATGTGTGCCATTCAGAGGGTGAATGGGCAAGACAAAAGATTTAAGTGCCTTTGAACAGGTTATGGTAGTAGGTGCCAGGTGCAGCGGTTTGAGTGTGTCAAGAACTGCAACACTGTTGGGTTTTTCATGCTCAACAGTTTCCCATGTGTATGAAGCAGTGGAGGCTCCTTAGAGGAGGAAGGGGTGGACCATTCTCTTCAGTGAATTTCATACAAATTAAAATTGTGAAACACTTAAAAAGTTATCCTTTTTATATAAACTATACTAAACATATTCACGTCACCAAATAATTGATTAAAACACACTGTTTTGCAATGAAGGTCTACAGTAGCCTCAACAGCATTCTATAGGGTAGCACCATGGTGTAGCCAGAGGACAGCTAGTTTCTGTCCTCCTCTGGGTACATCGACTTCAATACAAAACCTAGGAGGCTCATGGTTCTCACACCCTTCCATAGACTTACACAATAGTTATGACAACTTCCGGAGGACATCCTCCAACCTATCAGAGCTCTTGCCGCATGAACTGACATGTTGTCCACCCAATCAATGGATCATAGAATGAATCTAGCACTGAAAGCATAAGTTACAGCTAGCTATCACTGCAGTGTATAAAATATGGTGTGTAATTGACTCAAAGAGAAAGACAATAGTTGAACAGCTTTGAACAAATGTATTTATTCCCAAATAAATGAGAAGCGAGAGAGAGAGAGAGAGAGAGAGAGAGAGAGAGAGAGAGAGAGAGAGAGAGAGAGAGAGAGAGAGAGAGAGAGAGAGAGAGAGAGAGAGAGAGAGAGAGATTTTGTTGTATTCTTTTTCACTTTCACTTACTTAGCTAGTGAATGCAGCTAGCTAGTTTAGCCTTCTCAAACACCAGGGTCAAACAGAGAGGGATTGTATGTTAGGTAGCTGGCTATGTCTATCCAACACTGGAACTCTTTCAAGTCAAGGTAAGCTTTTGGTTTTATTAATTTATTGCCACCGGGCCACGCAGGTGTAACTGCTAAACTGCTTGTGGTACTGCATGATTGTAGTGGGTTTACTAACGCATTAATTCTAGTAGCTATGTTGACTATGACATTAACATGATGACAACGATGTAGGTTGTGTGTAGCGGTTAGCTGTTATGATATGAAGGTTTGGCTTGGAAAGTGTTTTTGGCCTGGTCACAGAAAGCTGATGTGTTGTCCACAAACGAAGGGAAAAGGTGAGAAGAGGTGAGCGCGTAGATGCGAGAAGGAATACAACGATCAAAGGGATCATGCTTTTTTATGTGGCTGCTAGGAAAGTGAACTGTGTTTGCATGTGATCAGGGGTGTATTCATTCCGCCGATTCTGTTGAAAATCAATTCTTAAATGGAAGCAAACGGAATGAAACAGGAATAAACATACCTGAATTTGTCCAATAGAAACTCTTGTTTGCAACTGTTGGAGTAAAGATTACACAC
Organism: Hucho hucho; assembly: GCA_003317085.1. NCBI lineage: Eukaryota > Metazoa > Chordata > Actinopteri > Salmoniformes > Salmonidae > Hucho > Hucho hucho. The sequence continues at coordinate 380,746 of QNTS01000002.1, forward strand.
TAATTCAACTAGATGCGGGCAAGAGTGTGGCAAGACTATATTGAATGTGTCAATGTCTGTCACCTTGATTACTCAAATTTCTCTCGACCTGTGCACCTACGTTGTAACCTTTCATTCATAGGCTAGGTTGTAGCAACCTCATGATGGGTATAGAGAAAATGAAAGTATCATGTAGTAGCCTAAACCTATTGATGTTAGATTGATTTAGTTGAATGGAATATGAATCACAGTCTTAAACGGCACCAACTGCCACTGGTATCAAGAATTTCTAATGTTTGGTATACTCAGTGTATTTTCTGGTTCAGTGCCTAATGAAGAATACTGTCCTCTAGTGGTGAAAATGAGTATGAGGCGAGGCTCTGCTTTGTGTGTTAGGGAGGGCTGGGGACCTGTGTGTCTATGTATGTTTGTTGCCTGTATGAAATTCATGTTCAGTAGAAATGACTGATATGTGTGTCAATATGGTGAAGTTATGCAATACTCGTACACTCTGACAATACAAATGACACAGATACTGAGAGTCAGACTGTAAAGTGAAGTGTAACTTGATCTTAACACAATTGTACTGAACCTTTTGATACTCAGCCTGGCATGTGGCGAAGTGGTTGACTCAGATAAACAGTCAGTATGGCTTACTGAATCGGCTGAGTCAGTAGGCTGTTAAGCAGCATCCAAAAAAAGTTCCCCCTCACACCTATTCTTCTCTAACAAGTGGGACATGAGGCAGAACAGTAATTAATGGTAATCAATGAAGGGGGAATACAAATAGGAATTATCCTAGAATTCAGTTCTACTTCCTTTGTAATAATGTATGCATAAAATTGGGATGGCATGCCTAGACATCATTCCACTTTCATAATACACTGAACAAAAATATGAACGCAGCATGTAAAGTGTTGGTCCCATGTTTCATGAGCTGAAATAAAAGATCCCCGAAATGTTCCATACTAACAAAAAGGTTCATTCTCTCAAATGTTGTGCACAAATTAGTGTACGTCCCTGTTAGTGAGAATTTCTCCTTTGCCAATATAATCCATCCACCTGTGTCACGATCGTCATGATAAAGGGACCAAGGCGCAGCGTGCGTGGAGTTCCACATATTACGTTAATATGGAACATACAAAACAACAAATTAAATGACTGATCGCACAATAGCGTAGCGCACAACGGCACTTACAAAAACAATATCCCACAAATGCAGGTAGGAAAATGAACACCCTAAGTATGATCCCCAATTAGAGGCAACGACTAACAGCTGCCTCTAATTGGGAACCATACACAAAACCAACATAGAACTAAAACAACTAGAACATCCCCCTAGTCACATCCTGACCAAAACACCATAGAGAAACCCGAGGGCTCTCTATGGCCAGGCAGTGACAGTACCCCCCCCCCCCCCAAAGGTGCGGACTCCGGCCGCAAAACCTGAAATTATATGGGGAGGGTTCGGGTGGGCAACTAGCGTCATTGGCGGCTCCGGTGCGGGACGTAGCACCTGCTCAGGCTGCGGATCCGGCCATGGAGCCGGGCTGAACGCCGTGCCCGGACTGGGCCAGGCACAGAGGAAGGCTCCAGCCTAGGAGCAGGACTGCATGCCGTGCCTGGACTTGGCACCGGCGCAGATGAAGGCTCCGACCTTATAGCGGGACTGGACGCCGTGCCTGGACTGGGCACTGGCGCAGAGGAGGGCTCCGGCCCTGGCACCAGGCTGGGAAGGTGCACTGGAGGCCTGGTGCGTGGAGCCGGCACAGGTTACACTGGACTGGTGACACACTCTTCAGGGCGAGTGCGGGCAGCTGGCACAGGACGTACCGGACTGGGAAGGCGCACTGGAGGCCTGGTGCGTGGAGCCGGCACAGGTTGCACCGGACTGGTGACACTCTCTTCAGGGCGAGTGCGGGAAGCTGGCACAGGACGTACCGGGCTGGGAAGGCGCACTGGAGACCTGGTGCGTGGAGCCGGCACAGGTTGCTCCGGACTGATGACACGCACTTCACGGCGAGTGCGGGGAGCTGGCACAGGACGTACCGGGCTGGGAAGGTGCACTGGCCTGTTGCGTGGAGCCGGCGCAGGTTGCACTGGACTGGTGACACGCTCTTCAGGGCGAGTGCGGGAAGCCGGCACAGTACGTACCGGGCTGGGCAGATGCTCCTCTAAACGCCTACGCTGCAGCATATTCCTCTCCGATATCCTTCCCTAAACTCTTCTAACGTCTTCCATTCAGGCTCTGGCTCTCTCCTCTGCTCGGCCGACAGCCCCATGTGCCCCCCCCAAAAACAAATCTTGGGCTTGCCCTTGGGCTCCTTTCGGCCGCAGACCCCGGCTTCGTCGCTGTCCTTCTATCCTCCTCGGCGACTCCCGCCAAGGAAGGGTCTCGCATCCACCCATTATTTCTTCCCGGGTCCAACTCTCCTTAACCTTCGTGGCACGCTGCTTGGTCCTGGACTGGTGGGATATTCTGTCACGATCGTCATGATAAAGGGACCAAGGTGCAGCGTGCATAGAGTTCCACATTCTTTATTTCGAAAACAATAATGAAAACAACTGATCGTAACATATACGTAGCACTCACTTTGCACTAACAAGAAACAATATCCCACAACGCAGGTGGGAAACAGAACATACTAAGTATTATCCCCAATTAGAGGCAACGAATAACAGCTGCCTCTAATTGGGAACCATACACAACCCAAACAAAGAAATAGAACAACTAGAAGCCACTAGTCACGTCCTGACCTAACCACCATAGAGAACCCCGAGGGCTCTTTATGGCCAGGACGTGACAACCTGACAGGTGTGACATATCAAGAAGCTGATTAACTACTTAGGGAGCAGTGGGGCGCTAGTCAGTTTTACTAGTGCAAGTTTGGCAGCGTGAGTGAAGGAGGCTTTGTTGTGAAATAGAAAGCCGATTCTAGATTTAATTTTGGATTGGAGATGTTTAATGTGAGTCTGGAAGGAGAGTTTACAGTCTAGCCAGACACCTAGGTATTTGTAGTTGTCCACGTATTCTAGGTCAGAACCGTCCAGGGTAGTGATGCTAGTCAGGCAGGCGGGTGCAGGCAGCGAACGGTTGAAAAGCATGCATTTGGTTTTACTAGTGTTTAAGAGCAGTTGGAGGCCACAGAAGGAGTGTTGTATGGCATTGAAGCTCGTTTGGAGGTTAGTTAATGTATCTACCATAAGCTGCCTCCAATATAATTTTTTTGAATTTGGCAGTACGTCCAACCGAACTAAAAACCGCAGACCACGTGTAACCACGCCAGACATCCGGCTTTTTCACCTTCGGGATCATTTTGAGACCAGCCACCTGGACAGCTGAAGAAACTGAGGAGTATTTCTGTCTGTAGAAAGACCTTTTGTGGGGAAAAACTCTGATTTGCTGGACCTAGTTCCCAGTGGGTGGGCCTGGCTCCCAAGTGGGTGGGCCTGGCTCCCAAGTGGGTGGGCCTATGCCCAAACAGGCCAACCCATGGCTGCGCCCCTGCCCAGTCATGTGAAATCTATAGATTAGGGCCTAATTAATTTATTTAAATTGACTTATTTCCTTATATGAACTGTAACTCAGTAAAATCTTGAAATTGTTGCATGATACATTTATATTTTTGTTCAGTATATGTACATCCTCCTCCATCTCCCCTTTTTCTTTAGATAATATCAGTAAAAGCCTGTTGAGATAGGGAGTATTGTGTTTTCACTAGAAAGAACACATAGAGCTGGCCACCACCCTGTAACCCATGGTAACACCACAAGCTGCAATGGGAGGAGCTTGGGAACTTGCCGCCTCTGGATTGGCTGGAAGCAGGTGTTCTGAGGTTCCATATGGGGAATGTGTAGGAGGAGGAGATGGGATGGGGTAGGAGGAGGGATGGAGAGCAACAGAATGTTTATTTGTGTGTGCGTCTGTTATCAAAAGAAAACAGTGATCATTGCTGTGCACTACCTGTTAATCCAGACACAGAAACACATTCTCTATCCATTTGGGGATGGATGCAAGTGTTTCAAATTCAGAGATGTGTTTTCTGTGGCAGTGTAACAGAAGCGACAGTGTATCAAATATGGATTTACGACTCTTTGAACACCATCTATTTTCGTAATGCCAGGACCATACCCTCCATATGCGGATGGAATGCCCAGAGGTCAGACATGGGGCCCCTTCAGTTTTTTGGCAAACTGCCCACTTTTCTCTCTTATTATCCAAGTCCCTCCCTCTTCCCTCTTTATTACAGAATGTTGTACAGTATGAAAGGCCACCACAGTGACAGGCTTCTCACCACTCACTACTCTTTATTGTTGGGTGTGGTTGTGTGGACATACTTTTAGTGTTTGCATGTAGACATAGAAACTCCTCTTTGACATCCAATCATCCACTTCTCTCTTCCACTTTGCCCTTTCCTAGACAACCCTAATGCTCACCCAGACACTGGCCCTGAAGTCCCCCTGGAGAGCAGCCAGGCCAGTTTGTACTATGTTGTTATGGAAACTGGGCCTTAGCTCTGTCTGTCTGACAGGAGAATAAAATGGCCTTGTGTCCTTCCAAGATGCGCAAACTGTGTTCTGACTCTGCTGAATGCTATGTGTGATACTGCCTGATCTAGCTTTTGTCTTAATGCTGTTACAAGAAACCATTTATAACATGTTATGTAATCGAAAATACAACTTAATGTAATCAAATGTACAAGTATGCATAAATGCCCATAAGAACTTATGATCATCATGTAACTTAACATAGGCCTATACAATCTGCATTAATTTCTATGAGAAATATCAGTGGACACTGATATAAAAAAAAAAGTCTGATTTTGTGATACTGAGGATAATATATAAAAGTTAAAATGCAATTCTTCTTCAGAATCTAGTTGAGTCATGTTTTTTCCACGTATGAGCAAGCGAAAAAGAATTCAGAACATGAACAACTGCTGAGCTCTCAGCGCCACTAGTGCAGAAGACTTGCCCAGTCACACATGTGGATGGGATGGTGCTGAAGGGACAGCGCCCTTCATTGTTGAGCGGGGTGTGACGTAGAAAAGTCAGAGGTGCTCTGACTGGCTTTTGACCCCATTCTGAAGATTCGAAGTTTTCAGTTAGCCACAATTTAACCCAATAGTTACATTTATTGACGTAGTTTTCTCACTACCTCTCCGGTGCAAATCACATTAAGAGCAGACCAGTGTATGAGGCTTTTGATTGACGTCATACCCCTCTAAGTAGTAGGCTACTCTTAATCGATTGGGGCAACAGATGAGCTACATTTGATTAAGAAAGCATTGTCTGTCCTATGCCAGTGAGTGCACTGTTCATTTTTGGGCATTACTTCCGGACAGACGGCTCTGATATCCTCCAGCTATATCTGAGCACCAGTTACCAGACACTGTGAGGTTTGCTCGCATCTTAAAGGTAAATCTTCTCAGGACATCTCAACCTCATTCATTCATTGCGCATTGGGATGGGGAGAAATTAGGTTACTAGGCTGGGCATGTTACTGGATCATTTATTCATGTTTTGAATTTAGGCTATGTGCTATACAGTATTTTCTGTCTACATGAGAAAGCAACTATGTGAGTGCAAGAGATTACAGTTGGTCTCAAAATCGTATCGGTATAGAAAATTATAGGAGCTAGTGAACATTTGGTGCATCTCTGTGTAATTGCTTGATGAGCTAAGGAAATATGTGGACTTGCAGAAGCAAATAATTAGCTATTTTCGATTTTACAGATAAAATAATGTCGCACCTTTCCTATTAAATTATGATGTATGATATTCTTCCCTTTCGCACTGAGGACAGAAACAGTATTTTCATCCAGCGCTGATACCGTTCGGGACGACCACCTGCGCTATCAACCGGCAAGGCGGTGGCTGTCCAAGCTTACAGTTCGCAATTCGCAAGCAGCGCTACAAAGGATCAGAACTCAGCAACCCCGCTGTGCAATCATGTCGACTACCGGGGAAGTCCCTGCCTTCTTCAAGAACATGGGCTCGGGTAGCCCCATGCCACGGCAGAAATTCTGTGGCATGTTCTGTCCAGTTGAAGGTTCTGGCGACAGCAAGACGTTGGATTTTCAGTCACTGCCGGGGGGCAGTAGAAGGAGTGACGGACAGGTCATTGACAGGCAGACGGACATCTCCCAGCCAAGGGTCGAGATACGGGAGAGCAGAGGAAAATCAGCCCTGCAAAACCTGGATGACAGGGTAAGAGCTACAGATTTTTGTGCTTTGTCACCCTTGATGAAATGAAATAAAATAAATGTATTTCTTTCTTTCTTCTATATATGTATGTCTGTCTGGCTCTCACAGATAAAGCAGAAATACATCGACACAGTCACGCAGAAAGGAGTTCACTGGGATCTCTAGAAACGTCCCAATCGGTAAAAAAAAAAAAGTCCAAGTAGCTTTCCAAACCATTTAGCTGTTGCCTTTACTCAATCAATCAATGCCAGGGCAATTAATTCTGCCTACCTCTTGAATTACGTTCGAAAGGTGATAACCATTATTCTAAATTAGGAAAATAGACACAAACCTGGTTAATAATACATTTATATTACACTAAATTGCAGATACAAAATATACACTTACAAAAATACATCTCCCAGTGTGCTTTAGCCTCAACGTGTGTACTGCTCATTTTAAAATAAATTCTAGCTTAATAAAAATATTCAGACAACAGCAGAGTAACACGACCAAAATATTATATTATTAATATTATTACCATCATCAATTACAATCAATCAGGGAATTATTTTAACCTAATAATTTAAAAACAGAACAATGGGCCTGTCTACAAAATGGTTGAAATGGTTGAAACAGCACCGCGCATGGTCAACTGGTATAGTTTACACATTTCGCCAGTTCCACACGTAATCTGGTACCTTCAGAAGCGGCACCCTCTCCCGTATTTTGTAGGATACTGGGTTGCAACATAAACTACCAGTTGCATAAAATGACGTGGTTATTTAGCAATTACCTACCAGGCCTAGAGGATCCGGTTTCATAGGCTGTTTAATGTTATTGAGGTATGGATCATTGATTATAAGGAAAGCAAATTCAGAGCATAGCTAGCACACATCTGATATCCTTCATATCACTTTTCAACGGACTGGACATTATCAGGTGCAGTTTGCCTACATTCCCCATGAGGCTCTGTGATGGGCCATTACTTCCTGTGCTGTGCTGGGTGGAGTAGCCTTCAGAGGGAGTAGTTCCTATAGTGAACTGGCCGAGATTGATGTTCCATAGGGTCCCTCTGCAATGGGTGTAGGCTATAGGTCGGTGGAAAACAAGCTCATTCATGTACACACACACACCTCTGACAGATCATCTATTACTATAATGTATATTACTCTACAAATATCCTCTGATTCGCCTTCCATTTCTTGAGCAGTCTAACGTACTAATTTCCCACAATCTGATACTTTTCCATATATTTAACCAGGCAAGTCAGTTAAGAACACATTCTTATTTACAATGACGGCCTAGGAACAGTGGGTTAACTGCCTTGTTCAGGGGCAGAATGACCGATTTTTACCTTGTCAGCTCGGGGATTCTATCTAGCAACCTTTCGGTTACTGGTCCAACGCTCTAACCACTAGGCTACCTGCCACACCATTATAGCTCTTTATATTGTTGATCTATGATTTTTGTATGGTTATGATGACGTTCTTACGCCAGATTCTTCAACGATGACATAACCAAAATAACACAAGGAAATATGACCTAATACCATAGAGAATAAACAGCTAGACCGTGCATATGCCGTGGAATTTATATTCAGGGCAGGCAGTAGTGGTGTAGCTAGCTGGAGCCTACTACTGTACTGGAAATGGCATAGTGCCTGACTTCTCAATGGATCAGGGCGGGGCTCTGCGCATGCACGTTGGGCTTCGTCCAGAGTATATGTCCCTCCCTCCCTCTGTGTCTGAGTCGGTCTGGCAAGGTTTGGTGCATCGGCGGAGAACTGGAGAGAAGACGTGATCTGGAGCGGCGATTCTTTTCCTAGATTCTGCGAGCGGTGGCCTCCCCCTTTAGGACGCACGACTCATTTTGGAATTGTACCCCACTCGTTACTGCTGTTTTTTTCTGCCTATTCCACACCGGCCTTATCCACCCGGCAAACCGCAGTATTCTGAACATCCATTCCATTGATAGCGGTCCACTAAGTACAGCAAGAACAGAACAGCGAAGATGTCTGGGCAAGGCTATCAGGGCAAGAAGAACATTCCCCGCATTACAGTGAGTTAGGAAAACATGTATTCATTCCATTGAACGAAATGAACATTGTGCATGTAACTAATTAACCTACAAAATGCGACATTCACCAGTCAGGCATTGGTGAAATTAGGCTTGTGGTCCGTAGTCGAATGCTCTCTCGGGTAGACCTACAGCTCAGAGGTGAAGGACCTGCATCAGCTGTGAAATCATTTCTGCACGAGCTTTTGGTTATAGGCCTTTAATAAGGTGCTTATAAATAAAATCGGGTCAACACACGTGATCTTTCAGAGCATCTATTTCAAGGAAAATTTTAAATTGTCTTCATTTGACAACATGTGTAAGCCTGTGGTTGACTGTCCACGTTTGAATAAGCAAATCGCATGGCTCTTGTAAAACTATCCTTGAAATCCATGTTGTCCGTGAATCATTTTCACGCGTAAAAGGCAGTCAGCGCACTGCTGAGGTTTTCGCGGGCGCGCATTATTACATTTCCACGCCGATGTTCTTTGTTAGGGAACGGTGTCTGGCCGGTTATCACCGCAAGCAAACGGGTGGAGCAAATGCAATAGTTTTCTCGCATCCGCCCATCCGCTGCAATGTCGGGTTCGCTTTTCTGCACAATGCAAACTCGGTTAATTCGGTTAAATGTTTTATTTAAAGCGGGGTTAGGGAATGCAGCCCGTTATTGTTGACGGATTTTGTGTGGTTTGGGTGAGGCAGCAGCCCTGTCTTTCCCCTCAGATTATCGCCGGGAGAAGTCATGGCGAAGAGAGAACAGCGGTAGGCCTAAAGCATAATGGAAAGAGAAGAAGAATGGGAGAGGGGCGGCAGTAGCTCTACACTAATGAAGGGAAAGGACTACTGTCTTTCCATATTTATATCGCTGAACTGGATCATTTATATGTTTTCGTCTGTACTAAACCGTTCTGGTCTATGAACTCCTCGTGGTCACAATAAACGACTGACCCTCATGGGTCCCCACCCCACTGCAATGAACCGCTACCTGAATACATCCTCATAAAACACGTGTAGGCCTACATGTCATAAAACCTACCTTTTCATCGAATATATGACCTAAAGAAAGATCTTTAACAGTCTAAGCTTTTTTTTGGGGGGGGGGGGAGTGCACCTCTCCTCATTGTGTGTGCATGAGCTTTTGTGTGGACAAAGAAAGCACTTTGAAAGGGGCTTTGGCTGGCATCCTGGTGGGTCACTCCAGCAAGCTGTCAGGCTGGCTGAGTCTGACACAACTGGAGCAGGTTTGCCCTAAACTCCTGCCATATCCTACACCCTGCTTATGTGGATATTGCATTACTCAGTGAAGGGAATAGGCCAGGCATAACTCACTAATGATCTATTCACACAGTCACACACACACACACAATCTTGTATAACTAACCTTGTGGGAGGACACAATTCAGTACCATTCAAAATCCTATTTTCCCTAACTCCCAACCCTAACCATAAAACGAACCCTAACCCCTAATCCTAAATTGAATTCTAATTCATTCTAACTTTCACCCTAAACCCCCTAGAAATAGCATTTGATCTTGTGGGGACTAGCAACATGTTCCGAGTTGGTCAAATTGTTGTTTGTTTACTATTCTTGTGGGGACTTCTGGTCCCCGCAAGTATAGTGAAACACGTCCACACACACAGCCGCAGTGTGTGTGTACGGGTGCCACACCCCTGTGGCAGTGAGCACACTGTGTGTTGTCTGTCTGTCTGTCTTAGAGACAGCCTCAGTCACACACACTTATGGAACCACACAATCCCCTTATAATCCAACAATCTCCTGCTTATCCAGGTCGTCACTGTCCTTGTGTATTTCATTAATTTACCCATAACATAGCCATTGGTCATAGGACCAGTGGCCAGGGCGTGTCACTGAGTCTAATTGACTGCCATATCAACTGTTTCAAGGTAGATTGATGACCATGTGTATGAATGTGTTTGCATTTGTATATCAGCTGTGTGTACAGTCAAAGAGAAGCTCTTTCATTCATTCTCATCTTCTTGCTCCGGGCTCTGTCTTCATCCAGTTCTGGAGTAGACTCCATGAAGAGCCTAACTGTTAAAGTGTTAAATCAGAGGATTAGGAGCCGTAGTAGCCCTAACAGTGATTAAGCTAACTGTAAACGGATATAGAATGTATACTCTGGACCAGAGAAAGAGACAGAGTAAGAACAAAGTAGGGTAAATCTAACGTTCTAAACAATTCACTGTAAAACCAAACACACAGATACACACAAAGGATGTATGCTACTTTCTGTATTGCAAATTAATCAAATTGTGTCATTATTTTTAGACACGCACGCACACACACACACACACACACACACACACACACACACACACACACAGTTGTAGAGATTGGAAAGTCAAAGGCCTAACAAAGGACAGCAGGCAGGCTGCAGTATGAGGCTGTCGTCACCAGCTGGAGTGGTCAGCTGCAGACTGCATAGAGAGGCAGACTGGGGAGCAGCACACCTCAGGGCCTCATAAAATATGAATCTCATCCTAAAATCACCACCTGGGACTGCCTTCAAAAGATGACTCATCCAATTCTCTCATGAATACGATTATTTAAATTTACTGTCAGACACACACTCAAAGTTACATTTGGAAAAGAAGGAAACATAAATAGATTTTTAGATGTATTTTTATTCAAGAGGAGGACTGAAAGGGCTCCTGTATAAAGATGATGGACATGTCATGAATACTTTTACTGAGAGAGGTCTTCTTGTGGTTCCCAGGCTCTGCGGTCAAGAGTTCAGGAGTCAGTGCAGTGCATGGTGTAGGCTGCCGTGGATGCCTTTTTACTCAGAAGACCCTGTCTCTTCCTGTTACATCAGTCTCTCTTACTAAAGACAGTCCAGCCTGGCACTGCTCATCTCCAGCCCACCATTTTCCTACAGTAATCCCGCAATGCACTGTGGCTTGGGGCATTCCATGTTCACACATTACACAAAGCACACTCTTGGTTCTAAGGGCCACATGACATATATGCTGGAAGATATAATCCAGGATATCCCCATTCATAAACCCTCCAGTGTGAGGTAGCATGTATTTATGTCGACTTCAGCAGCCGGGCACAGGAAGATAGGGGAAGGCAAGCAACTGGGATGCACACATACCTCAGCCTTATGGTGCCCCAGTGCAACATGGGATTGCTCCCTGACAAGCGAGGTTTCCTTTTTCTTTAAGAGGATCCGGTGGCCGATACACAGTACATCCTTAGTCAGATTGTTGGCTCAACAAAATCCATGCTTCTAAATCGGAGCGTCTGTGCGGTGAGATTAAGAGTACAGTAGCAGTCATAGTCTACGTGTCTTAAAGCAGACAGCCACCCAGCAGCTCCTGCAGACTTTGACCAGGGTGACTGGCTATTGCAGGTCCAAGAGACATAGAGCTGATGGGGTCTGAGGGCGGTGTCCAGGTCTCCCCTCCACTGGAAATAAACTGTTGGATCAGTAGCTGTGATTTGGATGAGTCGGCATGCTTGATGCTTCTCCACCGCAGCTCTAGCACATGTTCCCTGGGAGTTTTCCGCTGGGAGAGAACAACACATGCTGTTGCCTGGTTACCTCATTTGACAGCATTAGTCTTCGATCTAGGAAGGCTGCTCAGGCCCAGTAGATTAACATCTTTGCCTAATTCTTTACATTTTCAAATTTGCTGATACAGCTTTATTTAGGCATCAGTATTGCCTTTAATCCAAGCCCTCTATCACACGATACACTGGGTTGATCTTCCACACATTGTGGAAAGAGGACTGATCAATGCTACCTCACTCAGTCTATCTCTCTGATATACATTATGTCTAACCTATCCAGGCTCTAGTCTGGTGCTGGGCTTGTTATTGGTTCAGATCTGATTTTGAGCATAGGGACATTTTGAAAACTGATTCTACACTTAAATCTCAATTGAATCAGTTATTATTTGGGTATTTTTGTTAACAAAGATTTATGGGCTGTATTAGTTGGTCAGAGATGATTAATGAACATTGACCAACGACCATAGGCATATTATTTGTCTAAGTTTAATGGATAATTTTTTGTTGTTGAAACCCTGTCCACATCCTCTTTGTGTGTGGCTGGAACTGGTTCTTATCCAGGGAAGGTCACTGCCATGTTTGGCTCAGGTCCAGTAAAATCAAAAAGAGATGCTCTCCCACAACATGATGCTGATGGCCGAGCAAATGGGAACTTTCTCTGACCTGCTAATGCTTCTTCAAATATACAGTACCAGTGAAACATTTGGACACACCTACTCATTCCATGGTTTTCCTTTATTTATACTATTTTCTATATAGTAGGGTAGTAGTGAAGACATCAAAACTATGAAATAACACAAATGGAATCATGTAGTAACCAACAAAGTGTTAAACAAATCAAAATATATTTGAGATTTGAGATTCTTCAAAGTAGCCACCCTTTGCCTTGATGACAGCTTTGCACACTCTTGGCATTCTCTCAACCAGCTTCATGAGGTAGTCACCTGGAATGCATTTCAATTAACAGGTGTGCCTTGTTAAAAGTTAATTTGTGTAATTTATTTCCTTCTTAATGCGTTTGAACCAATCAATTGTGTTGTGACAAGGTAGGGGTGGTATACAGAAAATAGCCCTATTTGGTAAAATACAAAGTCCATATTATGGCAAGAACTGCTCAAGTAAGCAAAGAGAAACGACAGTCCATCATTACTTTAAGACATGAAGGTAAGTCAATCCAGAAAATGTCAAGATGTTTGAAATTGAAAGCGCAGTCACAAAAACCATGGAGCGCTATGATGAAACTGGCTCTCATGAGGACCTCCACAGGAAAGGAAGACCCAGAGTTACCTCTGCTGCAGAGGATAAGTTTATTAGAGTTAACTGCACATCAGATTGCAGCCCAAATAAATGCTTCACAGAGTTCAAGTAACAGATCACGTCTCAACATCAACTGTTCAGAGGAGACTGCCTTAATGGTTGAATTGCTTCAAAGAAACCACTACTGAAGGACACCGATAATAAGAAGAGACTTGCTTTGGCCAAGAAACATGAGCAATGGACATTAGACCGGTGGAAATATGTCCGTTGTTCTGATGAGTCCATATTTTAGATTTTTGTTTCCAACTGCTGTGTCTTTGTGAGACGCAGAGTAGGTGAACGGAAGATCTCTGCATGTGTAGTTCCCACTGTGAAGCATGAAGGAGGAGGTGTGATGGTGTGGGAGTGCTTTGCTGGTGACACGGTCAGTGATTTATTTAGAATTTAAGGCACATTTAACCAGCATTGCTACCAGAGCATTCTGCAGCGATACGCCATCCCATCTGGTTTGCGCATAGTGGGACTATCATTTGTTTTTCAACAGGACAATGACCCAACACACATCCAGGATGTGTAAGGGATATTTGACCAAGAAGGAGAGTGATGGAGTGCTGCATCAGATGACCTGGCCTCCACAATCACCCAACCTCAACCCAATTGAGATGGTTTGGGATGAGTTGGACTGCAGAGTGAAGGAAAAGCAGCCGACAAGTGCTCAGCATATGTGGGAACTCCTTCAAGACTGTTGGAAAAGCATTCCAGGTGAAACTGGTTGAGAGAATACAAAAAGTGTGTTAATCTGTCATCAAGGCAAATGGTGGCTACTTTGAAGAATCTAAAATAGAAAATATATTTAGATTTTTTTACACTTTTTTGGTTACTACATGATTCCATTCATGTTATTTCATAGTTTTGATGTCTACACTATTACCCTACTATATAGAAAATAGTAAAAATAAAGAAAAACCATGGAATGAGTAGGTGTTTCCAAACTTTTGACTGGTACTGTATATATTTTTTATACCTACAGGGATCCTACAATTCAAAATCGAATGGCTAAATAATACATTTTATGACCATCTTAAAACAATTCCATATGTTGGCTTAATAGATATTGCGATCAAAGGGCTTAGACCTACAGGGGTTAAACACAAGAAACCGCTAAGTAGGATGAAAGAAGAAGAAACATTGAATAGGCATGCACATGTATATACTGAAATACTCCACAGCAGATTGAATTTGAAAGCACTTGACTTGTTATCTTGGGACCACATTTTTCCTGTAACTTTTCTTGCCGTTTTTGGTAAAGTATGAGTATCTAAAACTTGAATTATTGTTGTTATATCATGATGGCTGTCTTACACATATTTGTAAGAGTGTGTTTGAATGGATTTCAGTAAAGGCTTCCAGTTTACACATCTAATGGCACAACAAAAAATGTGGCAATGATAGTCAAACACGTGAATAGTTGCCAAAACAGGATGGAGTCTTGCCAGGCCCTGCAGCACAGCATTCTGCTCCACATAGATGTGAGAATAGACTGGGTTCATCACTCCTGTCACATGAGTCATCAAAAATGACAACTGCTTATATGCATGTGCCAAGACCTGACATAGTCATCTCTAACAAGACATTCCTTGGGGGTTTGTTTGAATGAGTGTGTTTCTGTGTCTGTGTTTTATAGAATGTTTGTTAGCTGGCAGGGAACAAGTAACCACTTTTATTGGGGAAAATATACCAAAGGATGTTAATGTCACAGAGAGGGGTTTTCTATTCTTTAGCCCAAATGCATTTTGGGCGGGGTATTGTGAGCCCCTTTGGAAAGCAGTTATGATTGGGGCCAGGGCTTCTAGCAAGGAAACATGCTAGCTGCTGAAACTCAAACAGAGCAGCCTTTGTTTGTGGAGGATGCTAAAGGCCTTGTGACCAGAATGGTGCCACTCCCCTTTTGGAGAAGAGGCCATCACCACTGGGGCAACGCAGGGGGGTGCCAGGGGGTCGGGTCCCTCCCTCTCTAAGTCTCACACAGAGACAAGTGGCCTGGTGATTGATTATCAGGTCTGCATCCTGATTGCTCCCTTATTATGTCCATTATTCTGTCAGCCAGTCAGGGTGAGGATGCCGGAGGGGCGTGTCCTCAGGCGGGCTTTGCTGCTTGTCAATGTATCATCAGTGCATTCCTCACCCTAATTTGGAGCCATGTTGGTCTCAGCCTAGCTAGTAAATTATCCATTAGAAGATGTATATTCCGGATTTTGTTCCTGGTCACGACATGCTGTATCCAGCTGTCTGTAATAAGCACACTGTACTTCTGCTTCTGCATTCACTTTGTCCCTTGTTGTATTAGGATGTGCATGAAGCATTGCTCACAGTCTCTCTTTTAGACTCTGTAAAAGCTGCTGCTCAGCTCCGATCCACCCCCCACTGCTGTGTATCTGTCTTTTGTTCCTATTTAACTCCTGCTTCCTCTCTCCTATCTCTCTCTTTATCTACCGCTCTCCCTTATTCTTACAATCCTAAACACGTACTTTCTGTCCCTTACTCTGTCTCACACACATACAGTAATGGTTGAACGAGATTCACCCAAGACCTGGTGCTGATTCATTCCAAACTATCTCTGCATGGAACAAAAATATTAATTCTTACAGCTCTGCTTTCTGTTCTCTGTTCACCCTCTCTCTGTCTTTCTCTCTCTCTATGTGTGTGTGTGTGTGAGAGAGAGAGTAAGAAAGAGAGAGAGTGAGACTTACAACAAAAGCCTAGATCATAAATTGTGACATCTCAACACAACCAGTTAGTGCAACCATAAACATTGTGGGAGGACACGTGGTTCCTAATCAACACAGAACTCACTTGGACAAAGCCTAATATAAGTGTGACGCAACAGAGCAAAACAAGGCAGAACATCAGATAATGCTGTGACAGTGACACATGTTGTGAACCTCAAATACGCTACAAGTTTTACATTTCCTGCATTGCAGGAACGTTCTCCTGCAACTGGATAAACAAATGAAGATCCTATATTTGTATGTAATATGTTAATAGCACAGTGTTAGCCGATGCTTCCTGTAAAGAAAGTGGCTGGTACTGCGGTGGTGCCAAATATAATACTCACCCTCATAAGCTCATTTTAAAAATGGTCATATAAAAGCCCAGGCCATTCTTTGTGCGTTACATTCTGGTGTCTGGCATTAATGCCTTTTCCTGAAAGAACACTTACTTCACTGTGTTAATTCTGTGAGAATGAAGAGGAAATGGGTGTGTGTTTACTAACTAATGGTGATTTTTTTTTTTTTTTCTAGAGCGATCGTCTCCTGATCAAAGGGGCGAAGATCGTGAACGATGACCAGTCCTTCTGTGCTGACATCTACATGGAGGATGGCCAGATCAAGTGAGTTTCACAACAACACCTCCTGAGGTTCACAGGCTCTGCCTCCGAGAGGTTAACTATCTCTGAACCATCTTTATTATGCATTACAATGGTCGTTGTTTACAGAGTAGTTTACAGAGTAAATGCAGTCATAATGATAACTCTATTACAACTATCTATATCTCTCTTTCTGTTCTCTCTCTCTCTCTCTCTCTCTATCTCTCTTCCTCTGATTTCAGACAAATTGGCGAGAACTTGATAGTGCCCGGTGGGGTGAAGATCATCGATGCCCACGGGCGCATGGTTTTGCCAGGGGGTATCGATGTGCACACACGCTTCCAGATGCCCGACCGGGGCATGACCTCAGTGGACGACTTCTACCAGGGCACCCGCGCCGCCCTGGCAGGGGGCACCACCATGATCAGTATGTACACTACCACCTACACCCTCTCTCTCTTCCCCCTCTTGAGAGGCATTGGGAGGGTGCAGTGCCAGCTCGATCTTAGTGCGGTGAAAAGTAGACTAGGGAGAACATTCAAAACCTTTTGCAAGTCGTTTATCCACTCTCCTCGTAATTGCTCAGTAATAGCGTGGCCTGCCTGAAGCATTCCTAGAGTTTAGATGCCTCAGCACTATGCCATCATTTAAGGTCCCCTCCCCTCCTCAGCAGTCACACAGACTCCTGGAGAGTTAGATAGCTTTGTCCTATCATGCAGAATGCAGACTCCTGCTGACAGCGCTGCGGAGTCCACAGAACCAGCTATGTAAATGGTTCATACATCTCACAGCCCTACAGCTGCTGTACAGTACATCCTGATGGAAAGAAAACATGATGAAAGACCCAGACGTAGCCGTTTAATCTGAGCTAATTTATATTATAGTTGAAAGGACCCCTAACATTACGAAGGAATATTTTTGGACCAATTCGCTAAACAATTGTATGTGTGTGTATCCACTAGTTGACCACGTGGTTCCGGAACCCGGGGCCAGCCTGCTGTCAGCATTTGAGCAGTGGCGTGAGTGGGCGGACAGCAAGTCCTGCTGTGACTACTCCCTGCATGTGGACATCACTGAGTGGCACAAGGGAGTCCAGGAGGAGATGGAGGCCCTCGTCAAGGACCACGGTATTGCCACACCCAGTACATATGACATCATATAGTAGGTTAAGATTAGTTGTGTTTTCTCTTCATGTATGGTTGTTACATTTCCCAAAGATTGGTTTAAACATGTATGTTTGTTCCGACTAGTTGGGTCTCTCAGTCTGTTTCTTCTACAACCGTTATTGGTGTCTTCGTCTCTCTTCTCTTTCCCACTCCCTGTACCTTCCTCTCTTTTCTTAGGTGTCAACTCTTTCCTTGTCTATCTGGCTTATAAGGATGTTTTCCAGCTTACTGACTCTCAGGTATGACTTCCTTTATCATACGGTAGCTTTTTTGACATTGGCTCCCTGTTTGCCTCACAGGAAACACACAACGATCGCTACCATCACAAAGAACATTTAACGGTTATAATAATCTTTAAGAATATAGTATGAAATGAATTACATTTCTTTCGCACCTCATTAACCATACTATTAATAGTTATGTGGCAAAATGAAACTGAATGCTTAATAAATTACACCGTATGACATCATATACTCTAGCTCTTAGATCCAGCTGCTTCCCATGGCCTGCTCTGCTCTTGGCTGAGGGATGTGGGCTGAGTTGAGGGTGGGTGGGGGAGGCTGAGGCACTAAATGTCTGTGTGGGTCTCCAGAGGGTGTAAAGGATGATAAAACAATGCACCAGTCCATGTCCATGTAAAACAGATTAATCTTGGACGCAAGGCTCCTTTGAAAACAGCCTGTGTTGGTCTTTGCAGCTGCCTGAGGGATGCATGGAGGCTTTCCGGGCCAGAGCATTACACTCTAATTTGTGCACGTCTCCCAAGGAAAACTATGATAGCTCTTTATTTCATTTCTGGCTGTTGGGGAAACGATGACTCATACAAGACTCATACATCAGTCATACATCAGTAACTGGTTCTACCACTGATGCATCTGTGAGTGTATGAGTTTTACATACTGTGTGTGTGAAATTGGCATTAAAAAACCATGACAAGATGCCAAGTTTGTCTGTGTGTCTGTTCTATGATCCATCTGTGGTTGTCTGATGATGCTGACGTGGTTATTTTCTGTAGGTCTATGAGGTGTTCAGTGTGATCCGGGATCTGGGGGCCATCGCTCAGGTCCATGCTGAGAACGGAGACATTGTGGCTGAGGTAAGACCTGGGGCTAACAATACACCATTTACTGGACTATAAAACCCTTACTATACCTAACACTGGACAATTTTAAAATATGCCTGTTCTTTTCTGTTCAGGAGCAGCGTCGTATTCTGGAGCAGGGCATCACTGGACCTGAGGGTCACGTCTTGAGCCGTCCTGAAGAGGTAGGATGCATCAGCATTTGACTTCAGAGTTCCTACCTCTTTCTGTTTTTATCTTCCCTTTATGTTTCCAAAATGTGTCCTTGCAAAGTCACCTTGACCTTTGAACCCTGGGTGTCTATTTCAGGTGGAGGCGGAGGCTGTCAACCGCTCTGTGACAGTAGCCAATCAGACTAATTGTCCCCTCTACATCACCAAGGTGATGAGCAAGAGTGCTGCTGATGTCATCGCTCAGGCCAGGAAGAAGGGTGAGACACTGTTTCTAGGATGTTTGCTAGGATACAAACATACAGAAAGATGAAGGGAAGATGCACACATGTGAACCAAAAGAAGGGAGAGGCACCATATTGTTTGCATCAATAACATCATTTAAATCTGTAATCACATCATGTTTCTGATTGGCCTTGGAGGCACTGTGGTGTACGGGGAGCCAATCTCTGCCAGCCTGGGCACAGACGGCTCACACTATTGGAGCAAGAACTGGGCCAAGGCCGCCGCCTTCATCACTTCCCCGCCCCTCAGCCCAGACCCGACCACGCCCGACTATCTCAGCTCCCTGCTCTCCTGGTGAGAGCACTAACTCAATGCCTTGACACTACCAAGCCTGTGTCTTCTGTCTGGGTTGTCCGTTTCGTCTTAAATTGTATGTTTTTAAAAATCCCAGACGAGGCCTTTTGCCTCTTGCCAGGCCATCATTGTAAATAAGAATGTGTTCTTAATTGACGTGCCTGGTTGAATAAAGGTTAAATAAAATAAAACTGGATTGGACTATAAGGACAAATACCCATATTCATGATGTAAAGTGTTATCATGGTAACAATATCAAGTAGGACAGTCATCCCAATCTGACCCCAGGTGTCACAGTCTCAGTTTGCTCCCCTCCATGTCTCCTCTCCCATCCTAATCTCTTGCGCTGTGCCCTCCTCTCCAGTGGGGACCTGCAGGTGACTGGCAGTGCCCACTGCACCTTCAACACTGCCCAGCGTGCCGTGGGCAAAGACGACTTCACTCTCATCCCTGAGGGTACCAACGGCACTGAGGAGAGAATGTCCCTCATCTGGGACAAGTGTGTGGTGAGAGATTAATACATACTATATACTATACAATACAGTCACATATTCTCACAGAGTGGAACATACTGACATGTAGATAGTGTACAGTATGTGTATTTGTATGTGTATTTGTATTTGTACACATATTTACCTTACACACTCACATGTCCTAACAACACAAAGTTATCCACCTGGTCTCTGTTTACCACCTGGTCTCCCCACAGTCTCAACACTGTTAAGCTCTTCAACCTCAAACACTCACATGTCCTAACAACATAAAGTTAACTGCCTGGTCTCTGTTTTCACCTGGCCCATCCAGGTGACAGGTAAAATGGATGAGAACCAGTTTGTGGCGGTCACCAGCACCAACGCTGCTAAGATCTTCAACCTGTACCCCCGTAAGGGCCGCATCGCTGTGGGCTCTGACGCTGACCTGGTACTCTGGGACCCAGACGTCATCAAGATCATCTCAGCCAAGAGCCACAACTCGGTCAGTCAGTCACACACTCACTAAGCACAAATACTGTACAGTCAGAAAGGCACAATCTACTGTATATCCAGCCATATGGTACTACACATGTGGGATTACACCACAGATCTTTGGGAAAATGCCCCAAAATTAATAGTTAATCTTTGAACATTCAAGTGAACATAATAGGTTAAATTGTAATAGTTCTATGAAATGACTCTCCATATTGGTCTTTTTATGGTCATCTTACTCCTGACCACATATGATTGGTTGGGTTCCCCAGAACTAGGGCGTGGGCCTTATGTTGACTCAGAGGAGTGATGTCATTCTCAAACTCTGCCAGAGTACTGAAACATCTCATTTCTGATTGTTAGCAGGCAAATCACACTGTTTGTGTGTGTGTGTGTGTGTGTGTGTGCCTGTGTGTGTGTCTGTATGTGCCAGTCTGTATGCATGTGTGTTTTTGCAATTAATTTGCAATCTCTATGTGTTCTATGGTTTCTTTCTTTTTTTTGGTCAGGAAATATACTCATTTAAATGGGGAAAATTGGTAATTCAGAGAGAGTGGTGTGTTCGTGCGTGTGAGGTGGGATGTCCAGCCTCTGTGTGACCTCATGCTGTTTCTAAGCCCTGTGAAGCCCACCTGATTGCCTAGTCAGCCAGTAGCTTTTAGGAGGTCACACTGGTCACACTGCACACTGCTCTCCACTGCACACACCCTGTTGGAACTGCCTTGTAACACTCTGCTCCTCGCTGCCTGGCTAAATCAATGGTCTGTTGTCTAGAGAGACTCAAATCTCACCAGCACATCAATCACGCTCTCTCTAGAAGGGTTTTCAATTGCCATTTATCTAACCATTGGAAAACACATAGGGAACTGTTAATGAACGTTGGCCCACTATAAAACAACTGCTCCACTGGCACAGGATGGAGAGGGAGGGAGTTCCACCACACTAGTACTGAACACCAATCAACTCACACAAATCATAAGAGGCTGATTGATATATGGAAATATTGGTCTGATCTAAAAAAGTATCTACTGTACTACATTTCTTTCCTGCTCTCTCCCCCTGTCGCTCTTCCAGAATGTGGACTATAACATCTTTGAGGGCGTGGAGGTGCGTGGCGCGCCCCTGGTGGTGATCAGCCAGGGTAAGATGGTCCTGGAGGAGGGGAACCTTCACACCACCGAGGGGTGCGGCCGATTCGTGGGACGGAAGCCCTTCTCTGACTACGTCTACAAGAGGATAAGGGCTCGCAGCAGGGTAAAGCACTGTTATGGAACTGTGTCATTCTGGGCTGTGTGTGCATCTTTGTCTTTTATTACCTGCTTGAGTGTTACTGATGTAACTAGGGGAGTGGGTTACAGTCTTTGTTGACACCCTGTATTATGGTATGTTGTTTGGATGTTGCATTCCACCATCAGTAGGTTTAGGTTGTTTGATCTTGACTCTTGATTCTGCCTCTTCCCTGTTCTCCAGCTGGCTGAGCTGAGGGGGGTTCCCCGAGGCCTCTATGACGGGCCTGTCTGTGAGGTGTCACTGACACCCAAAGCTATGACTCCTGCCTCTTCTGCCAAGACCTCTCCAGCCAAGCAGGCAGCAGCTGGTGCCCAGCCTGTCCGCAACCTGCACCAGTCAGGGTTCAGCCTATCTGGTGAGGAACACTTGGGTGGATCAATGGATCCATTCACTAGAGATACAGTATCTGTCATTATATCTCAATCAATCAAAAGTCTTTATAAAGCCCTTTTGATGTCAGCAAAGTGCTTATACAGAAACCCAGCCTAAAACCCCAAACAGCAAGCAATGCAGATGTACAAGCACGGTGGAAGAAACCTAGAGAGGAACCAGGCTCTGAGCGGTGGCCAGTCCTCTTCTGGCTGTGCCGGGTGGAGATTATAAGAGTACATAGCCATTAAGGCCAGATCGTTCTTAAAGATGTTCAAACGTTCATCGATGACCAGCAGGGTCACATAATAGTTGCGCACTATTATAGTTTTGATGATAAACTTCTTCATAACAATGAAAATCCAGTGATATTGACATCCTCCTCCTTTTCTGTACTTGTAGGTGCTCAAGTTGATGACAACCTTCCTCGACGTAACACCCAGCGCATCGTGGCGCCACCCGGTGGCAGGGCCAACATCACCAACCTGGGTTAACCACTCCTATTGGCCACCAGGGGAAACGAGGGCTTGAGGAGAGGGGCATCAGGGACTAGGGTCCATTCCACCAGGAGGCAAACCCTCTAGCTACAGTGCCTGACCAAATCTCCCCTCCTCAATCTCTCAACCCCTCTCACTCTCCCTACATCTTTCCCCGACTCTTTCCCCCACAACCCCCAAACGCCCCACCCTAGAGGAGACACCTATAAAAATGATTTGCCTCATTTGAAGTAAAAATTGAAAGAACAACACTCCTTATATGAGCACTTTGGACTGTATTATTTAGTGTTTTATACTGTACTTTCTACCTGCCATGTATCATTCAGTTTTGTTTTTTATTTTCATGTTATAATAGAGGGCTGAAGTGAGACTAGACTGAGCAGTTTTAACACGGCCAGAAGGTCAAGACGGTACTTGTTGCATTTGCATACAGTAGAGGAAGTCCATTCCGTCCCTCTTTTTTAATTTGGGATGTATGGTGAATGAAGTATGGAGACACAAGGGGAGCATGTTGTACTTGTGTTTTACCTTCAGATAATAGACGGGTTGGTTGTTTAGTAACAAAACCGGCATGTGCGCAACTATGGGGCAAATCAGACAGTGTTGGCTTAGACTGTTGACAACATGTAAACTATATTTAGTCTCCAAATGTTTATTGAAAACATAAATACATTTGCACAATGAGCATTTGTCTCTCAAATACATTGTTACAGTTGTAAGGTTAGCTAGCTAGCGAATTTGAGCCATATTAGCATAGACATGACATCAGTCAAAACACCTTGAAACAAGACATGGTATCAATAACAAGATTCAACGAGCTGAAACGAGCCACCTACAATTCCCCACATGGCAGCTTCTTGTCATTGTTGCTCGCTATCTGTCCGTTCAGAATCAAAACGACGCACGCCTCCCGGTCACATTGTTGCGCGCGCATAACTTTCGTTACGTGGTCGGACAACCTGTCTATGGGCCCATTAGATTAGTTGCGCTAAAATTGTGTAGTGAACATGGAGATGCTAATATGCCTTCCTCAATTGATTTGTTCACTGTCCATGTCTGCTTTGTCTTTGTTCTCTACTGTTTATACAGCTTTGCCCTCCAGTGTGATTTTCATCTCCCACACTGTTAAGATCAGTTCAGCACTGGCTATGATCAACACCATTTATTGACTTGTTGCCATAAGGAAAATTATTATGAGACTGTAAATACCGTCCATTGTTATCGTTTGAAAATCACTGCAAGCTGGTAGTAAGCTATCCTTGTCCCCAGGCTACGCGATGATACATGAGATTAGTATAAGCCAAACCACTATAGTGTTGAAAACCTAAGAGGAACTTGTCACTGGTGCTCACCTCATGTCATCCCACCAGTAGCTTTGTTAGATTCTAGATTCAATGAAAAAAACATGCCCCATATTTGAAAGCTGCTTGTGAAGCGGGAAAGTCCAGTAGAGTAGGAGAAGGTGTTGGCGGGCGGTGAATAGAGCGCTGTCTCCCAGGGAGAGGCCATCATGGAACTTCCATGAGAGGAGATGTGACTCAAAGTTAGGATGTTGGGAATGCCCAGTTTCTCATAGCCTCATTCAATTCACCCTCTTAGCAAGATGGTGCCGCACTCCTTGTACTCAGCTAAGCTGCCCATATACCTGGCTTGAAGGGTATTGTGACCCCTCACTGTTATGGGATCTTTAAGATCCATAGATCATTTAAATGACAGTGTTGCAGGTAATCAAATGTATTGGTCACATACACATATTTAGCAGATGTTATTGCGGGTGTAGCAAAATGTTTGTAAGGTAGCATCCCTCCCACTGTTCTAGAATGTCCCAGTACCAACCAGTGCATTTAGAAGACTGTCTTTCTGCTCCCTGCCTTTTCTATTCATCCACTCCGTTTCCCTTTTAACTCTTTATGTGCCTGAACCCATAGAATTTGTACTGATAGTTTGATTTGTTATTATTCTTATTGTGGTAAGAGAAGGATGTAAGATAAAAATGTAAAATAGCCAGTGTTAACCGATACAAAGGTGCCAGATTTTGTTCTTTGGTATTCCACTGGTAGTGCTCCTGTAAAAAAATCTATGCTTAATATGTTGAAAATGTTTGTATGTTTTAGGGTTTTTAACTGTACTTGTTTCTGCTATTTAGTGTCCTTCTGTACTTAGTGGCCTAAGGCTGAACACTATTAATTTGAGCTTGAAAGTAGACATGGAGTATTGTATTTCTAACTAGTGTGCGGTGTTATGTTGTGAGGGTCTGGGCACACACACACACACACAGAAACACACACACACAGGTCTCAGTGCACCACTCCTTTGGGCTCAGACCTGGAGCGACAGTAATGGTCCTTCGCTCTCACTCATTTTGCACGGTCTGGTTTTCATTAAGGCAAAGCAGTCCTCCAGCTGTTTTTCTTCCTTCACTCGCATGTCGGTGAGATCTTGGCCTAAAAGTTGCCGTTCTGCAGTCTTCGCCTTTTCCTCTCCATGACTTAACACAGAGCAAAACACTCACTCACACTGTTACGTACACACAGACACACACACTTGCAAGCATGCACTCACGGAACAAGTGGTGTCTGTATGTCCTTCCAGCACATTGGAACTTTGGTTTTCATGGCCGTGTTAAGGTCTCGTAGGAAGCTCTTAAAAGGTAGTCTCTTTCAGGGTAGTAACAGTATCTGTGTTTATGGAATCCATAGCAGGGAAATGAAAGTTTGACACTTCAGTGTCACCGCCTACAGGGAATGAGATGAGACAGGGATGGGAGAGAAGGTGGTGTTGAGCTGTCTGCTTGTTAGTGTTCAATCACTCAGGTGGCAGGGTTCAGGCCACTCCAGTGCTTATACTCCAACAAAACGGTCAAATCTGCCATGTGAGATTAGGGCTAGGACAAGTCTTCGTCCTCACATGTGTAGAGTACATGGCTGAGCAAAAACTCTCTTTAGTCTACCTTTGCCTCCTCTCTTCTTGTATCATTCTCATTGAGATATTATGGTCATCATGATTTTGATTATTATTATCATGATTATTGTTGTCATTATTATTTTTACTATGATCACTAACAATATTTAAGATCGTTGATTCTCCAGATGTTCTTCTCGATCCAATGAAAAACCCTAGCCGGTGTATTGGCATCTTTTCAGCATGAGTCTCCTAGTTGCTTGCTTAGTGTTGGAATGCATATCTCTCAAACAGAGGGTGACGCAGGGTTAAAATGATTCATCCCTCTATTCCCATAGACTGGACTTTTTTCACTCTGATTTGGGGGAGGGGGGAAGGAGGGGGCTGCCGAAGCACAAATACATTTTGGCAGGCAGGAGTACATGAGTCCTCCTGAGACTAAAAGTATGTATGTCTTTGCTTGTTTCCACCCCACTCTTCCTCTCTCTCTGGCTCTTCCATTGTTGCCACATTGCCTTGACTACGAGGCCCTCCAGGCCCCATTTTTTGTTTGTCATGGCAACGCTTGTCAGATCGTAAGTTACCCATAGCAACCCCTCCAGACCTGGTGCTATTAGAATAACATAGTGTCTGTGGCAGACTAGCTGTATGGAAGCCATTCACACTATCGAACTCCCTCCTCTCTCTCTCTCTCACACACACACACACACACACACACACATACACACCCCCACTCACACTTGTTTTCTTCCCTACTCCCATTTTCTAAAATGAACTGTTGCTGCAGACTTCACCCAGTTTCAGTGTGTCACCATTTGTATATAAGCTTTTGGCTAGTTGTGTGGGATCTACATGCTTCTTCTGACTCATGATTCGTGGGCCCTGAATTGTGTCATTGAGAGGGCGCCACAAGCTTCACATAATAGCAATTACCCAGAGCTCCTCTACAAGGCCACAGATATCTACCCACTAGGCACACACTGGTTGAATCAACGTTGTTTCTACGTAATAACAATACAATTACGCTGAACCAACGTGGAATAGACGTTGAATTTATGTCTGTGCCCAGTGGGTACCATGCGCCCAGCGCTGTCTGCAGCTGTGGTGGAGCACAATGCCTAAAGCATTGACTCAGATATTATAAACCAGCTGTCAACGCCGGCGCCGCCATCATGTCCCCTCCGTATACACACACACACATGAAAGCATACACATAAACACACACAATTTTTCTTCTTGCTCTGTCAGCTTGGATGTTTTTCTATGCCACACTAAATTGTGATGTAAGCGAAACGCAGATTGAGAGAAGAGCTTTAGGTTTGAGGTTGCTAATGCTGTTAAAATCCCACCCGCACCCCTGTCCTCCCCCCTCCACCTAACCCCCTCCCATTGTGAAAGTAACTGTGTGATGGTGTTGGTCTTGATGGCTGTGGGGTTTTGAGGATGCTTGCTCTCTATGGAAAGTGTCAAATCCCATGGATGGTGATGTAAAAACAATGATTTCAAAGAATTAAAGGATAAAACAAAAAAATCTCAGCCTCTGTTATAGTGAATGTTGTCTTTTGACCTTAGGAGGTAGAATGGGTTCCCTCCTCTCCTCACCTGTGGTAATATCAGTTTGTTTAATGGTCACATCAGATAGCCACTGATCATGTTTCATAGGAACATTTGATTTGGCAGTGTTTAAGTTTAACCCTAGTGCTCTGTGTATTAAGGTTACTGAGAATATCAATGTTTTTGAGTAGAAAATATAAATAAATATGAATATTAAGGCTAAACATACAAATCAGTCAAACAATTCCAAACAGTTCCACTCTAAATTACATACAGAAACATTACTGAATGGTCAATACTCTTCAATGGTGCCTCTACTTATTCAGCTCATGTACTGTAGGCTACTGTACAGCTCATTAAATCCCCACAGGAACAACGGGCAGCTCAGTCCTGTGAGCGCAAGTACACTCTCATGACACAAGATGGCAGTATGTCCCCTAGTCTGTTTACAGGAGTAAACAGAGGCAGCAACATAAATCTATGGACAGCAAGGAAATAAAGGGTTAGAGAGGCAAGAATAAGTGTATCTAGGGCAAAGTATTACGTTAGAGCCATTTTGGTAGGAAAGGAAATGTGTTGAAATTATGTTAATGTTTACAGAAACCCTTTTTGATTTGTTTATTGTGACACTTGTGGTTATCTGTATTGCTCCAGCAGAGATTAGCGTTAAAGGGTTTAATGGTACCTTTGCGTCAGTCAGCAATTAATAGGTAAACTGTCTGTGATAGATTCCAAGTAGAGATAGGCCTACAGTTTTCAATTGTGTCTGTCTATCGTGTTGTTTTGTGTCTTAGCGTATCATTTCAATTAGCATTTTTGTTGGATAATTTAGGAGTTTACCCTTTCCATATAGTTTCCAAACAACGGGACTGTGTGAGTATTAACTAATTGTCTCACTTCAAATGGCATCATTCCTAGTACGCAAGGCTCGTTCCTTATCCGACCTGTCTCGTTTCCACTAGTTACCAAAGCCACAAAGTCAAAATTGGCTATATATTGTAAAAATTCATAAACAAAATGTGCTTTCTGGTCTTAATTTAAGGTTTGGAATAGGCATAAGGTTAGCAGTGTGGTTAAGGTTAGGGTTCGGTTTAAAATTAGATTTTAAGAAGAGACTTGGCTTACGTCCGACAGCAAGTTTTACAGTTCATCAAAGGGATAGGAAGCGGGCTCTCAAGAACAAAGGCAGGGGGGTCTGTTCCCACTGAGGTCGATGTCCGCGCCAACGCAGAAATCTAATTAGCATAATAACAAAATCCCCATAACAATCTGTCAGTTTAAGTTAGAGATATCATTTTTTTTTGTATTGGATGCGTCTCAATCCATCACATCCGCCTATGTAACACTGTTGTTTTGCTCTAGAACTCATCTGAAGGTACCACGGTAACAGTTATAATAATTTTGTATTTAAAAAAATATATATACAGTGAGGGAAAAAAGTATTTGATCCCCTGCTGATTTTGTACGTTTGCCCACTGACAAAGAAATTATCAGTCTATAATTTTAACGGTAGGTTTATTTGAACAGTGAGAGACAGAATAACAACAAAAAAAATCTGGAAAAACACGTGAAAAATGTTATAAATTGATTTGCATTTTAATGAGGGAAATAAGTATTTGACCCCTCTGCAAAACATGACTTAGTACTTGGTGGCAAAACCCTTGTTGGCAATCACAGAGGTCAGATGTTTCTTGTAGTTGGCCACCAGGTTTGCACACATCTCAGGAGGGATTTTGTCCCACTCCTCTTTGCAGATCTTCTCCAAGTCATTAAGGTTTCGAGGCTGACGTTTGGCAACTCGAACCTTCAGCTCCCTCCACAGATTTTCTATGGGATTAAGGTCTGGAGACTGGCTAGGCCACTCCAGGACCTTAATGTGCTTCTTCTTGAGCCACTCCTTTGTTGCCTTGGCCGTGTGTTTTGGGTCATTGTCATGCTGGAATACCCATCAACGACCCATTTTCAATGCCCTGGCTGAGGGAAGGAGGTTCTCACCCAAGATTTGACGGTACATGGCCCCGTCCATCGTCCCTTTGATGCGGTGAAGTTGTCCTGTCCCCTTAGCAGAAAAACACCCCCAAAGCATAATGTTTCCACCTCCATGTTTGACGGTGGGGATGGTGTTCTTGGGGTCATAGGCAGCATTCCTCCTCCTCCAAACACGGCGAGTTGAGTTGATGCCAAAGAGCTCCATTTTGGTCTCATCTGACCACAACACTTTCACCCAGTTGTCCTCTGAATCATTCAGATGTTCATTGGCAAACTTCAGACGGGCATGTATATGTGCTTTCTTGAGCAGGGGGACCTTGCGGGCGCTGCAGGATTTCAGTCCTTCACGGCGTAGTGTGTTACCAATTGTTTTCTTGGTGACTATGGTCCCAGCTGCCTTGAGATCATTGACAAGATCCTCCCGTGTAGTTCTGGGCTGATTCCTCACCGTTCTCATGATCATTGCAACTCCACGAGGTGAGATCTTGCATGGAGCCCCAGGCCGAGGGAGATTGACAGTTCTTTTGTGTTTCTTCCATTTGCGAATAATCGCACCAACTGTTGTCACCTTCTCACCAAGCTGCTTGGCGATGGTCTTGTAGCCCATTCCAGCCTTGTGTAGGTCTACAATCTTGTCCCTGACATCCTTGGAGAGCTCTTTGGTCTTGGCCATGGTGGAGAGTTTGGAATCTGATTGATTGATTGCTTCTGTGGACAGGTGTCTTTTATACAGGTAACAAGCTGAGATTAGGAGCACTCCCTTTAAGAGTGTGCTCCTAATCTCAGCTCGTTACCTGTATAAAAGACACCTGGGAGCCAGAAATCTTTCTGATTGAGAGGGGGTCAAATACTTATTTCCCTCATTAAAATGCAAATCAATTTATAACATTTTTCACNATCATGACACTGGTGAGGAGGAGAGAGGCCAGGAAACTGACAGTGAAGATGCATTAAAGGAGGAAGTGTCAGAAGTTGAAGACAACTTCAACCAAGAGACAACCAATGTCTTCCAGATGAAGACAACTGATCCAGACAAAGAGACAACTGATGTGGAACAATGCAGTAATGAGGAAGAGGGCCCTGCTGAGGTTGTTGTTACATTCCGGTGAAAGAATGGGAATTTGTCCTGGTCTTCATCCCCACCTGAGAGGAGAGGTCGGCTGTCGGCTGAAAATGTTATCAGGATTACCCCAGGGCCAACGAGATACGTCATATCCCGGTTTGATGACATAACATCCTGCTTAAAACTGTTCCTGACAGAGTCAATCGAAACTAAAGTGATAAACATGACCAACTTGGAGGGGAGACGTGTTTACAAAGTCAACTGGAAGGAAGTGGACCGGACAGACGTCCAAGCATACCTGGGTCTCTTGAGTCTGGTCGGGCAATTTTTCGTGGCACTATGTCACTGCAAGAAATTTTTCACGTGTTGTCACGGGTGATTCGCTTCGACAATCGTGATACAAGAACAGGCCGTCGTCAAGGCAAGCTGGCAGCGATCAGAGAGGTTTGGCACAAGTGGGTGGAGCGCCTGTTGATAATGTTGACAAAAATATCTAACACAACATTAGGTGATAATATATGTATTATTATGGATTTATAATCAGCTATAATGGGGCGGTCATTTTGAACCGGGAACACAGAATCAATTAACATGAAACGAACACAACAGGAGGGTTAACTAGGCAAGTCAGTTAAGATCAAATTCTTCTTTACAATGACAGCCTACCAAAAGGCAAAAGGCCTCCTGCGGGGACGGGGGCCTGGGTTAAATTAATAATAAATACAATATGAATAGAAGATAAAACACACATCACAACAAGAGAGACAACACAACACTACATAAAGAGAGACCTAAGACAACAACAACATGGTAAACACAACATGGTAGCAGCACAAACATGGTACAAACATGATTGGGCACAGACAACAGCACAAAGGGCAAGAAGGTAGAGACAACAATACATCACACAGCAGCCACAACTGTCAGTAAGAGTGTCCATGATGGAGTCTTTGAATTAAGAGATTGAGATAAAACTGTCCAGTTTGAGTGTTTGTTGCAGCTCATTCCAGTCGCTAGCTGCAGCGAACTGAAAAGAGGAGCGACCCCCAGGGGAATGTGTGCTTTGGGGACCTTTAACAGAATGTGACTGGCAGAACCGGTGTTGTATGTGACCCTATTCCAACTAAACTACTGAAAGAGCTGCTTCCTGTGCTTGGCCCTCCTATGTTGAACATAACAAACGTCTCTCTATCCACCGATGTGTACCAAACTGTTACGAGCCAGCTGGGGATCGAACTCGGGTCCCCGATGGATGTGTGTGTCCTTGATGCTGACCACTCCACTACTGGAGGAGGTTGAACCCAAGTGCAGAGGAATTAGACAACAATGAGATCTCAAAAGGTCTGAGTTTTATCTTTGGCTCTTTACTTCAGAGAAAAAAAGCAAAACTTAGCAACAGTCTTAGGCAACACTTTAAATGATTGTGTCCCAGGGTAACTTAAACAACTCCGCTTGGGAGGCAATACAAAAAGGTAATCCAAAACAGGGAGAAATCTCTAAACATGAGTCCAGGAACATCTTTCCAAAAGTCCACAAAAGGAAACAAAAAAAACATAGAATCCAAGTTCAAATATTAGAAGTCAGAGAAATCTCAGACACAAGGAATCCTAGAGAATGACAACACCTAGACCAACATCAGGACTGAACATGAACAAAAGGGCAGTGGGGCCTTAAATAGGGTTTGTCATTAGAAAGTAATACAACACAGGTGAGGGCATTACTATCAACAATTAACACAGGAGAATCAATCTGGGTTGACATAACACCATCTAGTGGTAAGGTCAAGGAGCTTCAGACAAAACATTACACCAAACTCACTAAAAAAGGCAGTAATAAAGCCTCTCTTGAAAAAGCCAAACCTTGACCCAGAAAATATAAAAAACTATCGGCCTATATCGAATCTCCCATTCCTCTCAAAAATATTTGAAAAAGCTGTCTTCCTGAAGACAAACAATGTATACGAAACGCTTCAGTCTGCTTTTAGACCCCATCATAGCACTGAGAATGCACTTGTGAAGGTGGTAAATGAGCTTTTAATAGCGTCAGACCAAGGCTCTGCATCTGTCCTCGTGCTCCTAGACATTAGTGCTGCTTTTGATACCATTGATCACCACATTCTTTTGGAGAGATTAGAAACCCAAAATGGTCTACATGGACAAGCTGGCCTGGTTTAGATCTTATCTGTCAGAAAGATATTAGTTTGTCTTTGTAGATGGTTTGTCATCTGACAAATCAACTGTACATTTCAGTGTTCCTCAAGGCTCTGTTTTAGGACCACTATTGTTTTCACTATATATTTTACCTCTTGGTGATGTCATTTGGAAACATAATGTTAATTTCACTGCTATGTGGACGACACACAGCTGTACATTTCCATGAAACATGGTGAAGCCCCAAAATTGCCCTCCCTGGAAGCCTGTGTTTTAGACATAAGGAAGTGGATGGCGGCAAATCTTCAACTTTTAAACTCGTGCAAAACAGAGATGCTAGTTCTAGGTCCCAAGAAACAAACAGATCTTCTGTTGAATCTGACAATTAATATTGATGGTTGTACAGTCATCTCAAATAAAACTGTGAAGGACCTCGGAGTTACTCTGGACACTGATCTCTCTTTTGACGAACATATCAAGACTGTTTCAAGGACAGCTTTTTTCCATCTATGTAACGTTGCAAAAATCTGAAACTTTCAGTCCAAAAATGATGCAGAAAAATGTATCCATGCTTTTGCCACTTCTTGGTTAGACTACTGCAGTGCTCTACTTTCCGGCTACCTGGATAAGCACTAAATAAACTTCTGGTAGTGCTAAACACGGCTGATAGAATCTTGACCTGAACCAAAGAATGTGATCATATTACTCCTGTGCTAGCCTCTACACTGGCTTCCTGGGCTAGGGCTGATTTAAAGGTTTTACTGCTAACCTACAAAGCATTACATGGGCTTGTTCCAACCTATTTTTCTGATTTGGTCCTGCCGTGCATACCTACACGTACGCTACGGTCACAAGACGCAGGCCTCCTTACTGTACCTAGAATTTCTATGCAAACAGCTGGAGGCAGGGCTTTCTCCTATAGAGCTCAATTTTTATGGAATGGTCTGCCTATCCATGTGAGAGACGCAGACTCAGTCTTGACCTTTAAGTCTTTATGGAAGACACATCTCTTCAGTAGGTCCTATGATTGAGTGTAGTCTGGCCCAGGAGTGGCCCTGGAGCAACGAACCGCCCTTGCTGTCTCTGCCTGACCAGTTCCCCTCTCTCCACTGGGATTATGGCCAAGATAAAGCAAAGCAGTTCAACACATACAACAACACATAGTTACACATTGGAGTAAACAAACACACAGTCAATAATACAGTAGAAAAAAAAAATCTATATACAATGTGTGCAAATGAGGTAAGATAAGGAACATAAGGCAATAAATAGGCCATGGTGGCGAAGTAATTACAGTATAGCAATTTAACACTGGAATGGTAAATGTGCAGTAGATGAATGCAAAGTAAAAATACTGGGGTGCAAAGGAGCAAGATAAATAAATGACTACGGTAGGGGATGAGGTAGTTGATTGGGCTATGTACAGGTGCAGTGATCTGTGAGCTGATCTGACAGCTGGTGCTTAAAACTAGTGAGGGAGATAAGTGTCTCCAGTTTCAATTATTTTTGTAGTTCGTTCCAGTCATTGGCAGCAGAGAACTAGAAGGAAAGGCGGCCAAAAGAGGAATTGGCTTTGGGGGTGACCAGTGAGATATACCTGCTGGAGCGAGTGCTACGGGTGGGTGCTGCTATGGTTACCAGCGAGCTGAGATAAGGTGGGGCTTTACCTAGCAGGGACTTGTAGATGACCTGGAGCCAGTGGGTCTGGCGACGAGTATGTAGCGAGGGCCGCAGTGGTGGGTGGTATAAGGGGCTTTGGTGACAAAGCGGATGGTACTGTGATAGACTGCATCCAGTTTGCTGAGTAGAGTATTGGAAGCTATTTTGTAGATGACATCGCCGAAGTCGAGGATCGGTAGGATAGTCAGTTTTACTAGTGCAAGTTTGGCAGCATGAGTGAAGGAGGCTTTGTTGCGAAATAGAAAGCAGATTCTAGATTTAATTTTGGATTGGAGATGTTTAATGTGAGTCTGGAAGGAGAGTTTACAGTCTAGCCAGACACCTAGGTATTTGTAGTTGTCCACGTATTCTAGGTCAGAGCCGTCCAAGGTAGTGATGCTAGTCGGGCGGGGGGGTGCAGGCAGCGAACGGTTGAAAAGCATGCGTTTGGTTTTACTTGCGTTTAAGAGCAGTTGGAGGCCACGGAAGGAGTGTTGTATGGCATTGAAGCTCGTTTGGAGGTTAGTTAATAGGGAGCAGTGGGGCGCTAAACATGCACCAATATACAAGTGTTTCATACTCATCAAAAGCTCTGTTTCTTGGCAATATCACAGCGTTGTNACACACACACACACACACACACACACACACACACACACACACACACACACACACACACACACCTCACTCCCCTTCTTGGCTTCCATGGCAACCCCCACCTGAACCTTTCCACAATAGAATCTTTCCCCCACGGGAACCACACCTGTTGGCATTCTCACAAACAATTGCAACATTGTTTCAATAATATATAGCACATTTCTCGCAGCTCTGGTATATAAAGCTTTTTTGAGGCCTTGCTCACAATTCATTCTGTGGCAGAACAATGACCAAATGATATACTGTATGTGAGGCTCTTGATCATATCTTTGATCATGACACTGGTGAGGAGGAGAGAGGCCAGGAAACTGACAGTGAAGATGCATTAAAGGAGGAAGTGTCAGAAGTTGAAGACAACTTCAACCAAGAGACAACCAATGTCTTCCAGATGAAGACAACTGATCCAGACAAAGAGACAACTGATGTGGAACAATGCAGTAATGAGGAAGAGGGCCCTGCTGAGGTTGTTGTTACATTCCGGTGAAAGAATGGGAATTTGTCCTGGTCTTCATCCCCACCTGAGAGGAGAGGTCGGCTGTCGGCTGAAAATGTTATCAGGATTACCCCAGGGCCAACGAGATACGTCATATCCCGGTTTGATGACATAACATCCTGCTTAAAACTGTTCCTGACAGAGTCAATCGAAACTAAAGTGATAAACATGACCAACTTGGAGGGGAGACGTGTTTACAAAGTCAACTGGAAGGAAGTGGACCGGACAGACGTCCAAGCATACCTGGGTCTCTTGAGTCTGGTCGGGCAATTTTTCGTGGCACTATGTCACTGCAAGAAATTTTTCACGTGTTGTCACGGGTGATTCGCTTCGACAATCGTGATACAAGAACAGGCCGTCGTCAAGGCAAGCTGGCAGCGATCAGAGAGGTTTGGCACAAGTGGGTGGAGCGCCTGTTGATAATGTTGACAAAAATATCTAACACAACATTAGGTGATAATATATGTATTATTATGGATTTATAATCAGCTATAATGGGGCGGTCATTTTGAACCGGGAACACAGAATCAATTAACATGAAACGAACACAACAGGAGGGTTAACTAGGCAAGTCAGTTAAGATCAAATTCTTCTTTACAATGACAGCCTACCAAAAGGCAAAAGGCCTCCTGCGGGGACGGGGGCCTGGGTTAAATTAATAATAAATACAATATGAATAGAAGATAAAACACACATCACAACAAGAGAGACAACACAACACTACATAAAGAGAGACCTAAGACAACAACAACATGGTAAACACAACATGGTAGCAGCACAAACATGGTACAAACATGATTGGGCACAGACAACAGCACAAAGGGCAAGAAGGTAGAGACAACAATACATCACACAGCAGCCACAACTGTCAGTAAGAGTGTCCATGATGGAGTCTTTGAATTAAGAGATTGAGATAAAACTGTCCAGTTTGAGTGTTTGTTGCAGCTCATTCCAGTCGCTAGCTGCAGCGAACTGAAAAGAGGAGCGACCCCCAGGGGAATGTGTGCTTTGGGGACCTTTAACAGAATGTGACTGGCAGAACCGGTGTTGTATGTGACCCTATTCCAACTAAACTACTGAAAGAGCTGCTTCCTGTGCTTGGCCCTCCTATGTTGAACATAACAAACGTCTCTCTATCCACCGATGTGTACCAAACTGTTACGAGCCAGCTGGGGATCGAACTCGGGTCCCCGATGGATGTGTGTGTCCTTGATGCTGACCACTCCACTACTGGAGGAGGTTGAACCCAAGTGCAGAGGAATTAGACAACAATGAGATCTCAAAAGGTCTGAGTTTTATCTTTGGCTCTTTACTTCAGAGAAAAAAAGCAAAACTTAGCAACAGTCTTAGGCAACACTTTAAATGATTGTGTCCCAGGGTAACTTAAACAACTCCGCTTGGGAGGCAATACAAAAAGGTAATCCAAAACAGGGAGAAATCTCTAAACATGAGTCCAGGAACATCTTTCCAAAAGTCCACAAAAGGAAACAAAAAAAACATAGAATCCAAGTTCAAATATTAGAAGTCAGAGAAATCTCAGACACAAGGAATCCTAGAGAATGACAACACCTAGACCAACATCAGGACTGAACATGAACAAAAGGGCAGTGGGGCCTTAAATAGGGTTTGTCATTAGAAAGTAATACAACACAGGTGAGGGCATTACTATCAACAATTAACACAGGAGAATCAATCTGGGTTGACATAACACCATCTAGTGGTAAGGTCAAGGAGCTTCAGACAAAACATTACACCAAACTCACTAAAAAAGGCAGTAATAAAGCCTCTCTTGAAAAAGCCAAACCTTGACCCAGAAAATATAAAAAACTATCGGCCTATATCGAATCTCCCATTCCTCTCAAAAATATTTGAAAAAGCTGTCTTCCTGAAGACAAACAATGTATACGAAACGCTTCAGTCTGCTTTTAGACCCCATCATAGCACTGAGAATGCACT
>QNTS01000002.1:418570-453753 GCA_003317085.1 Hucho hucho
AACACTGGAATGGTAAATGTGCAGTAGATGAATGCAAAGTAAAAATACTGGGGTGCAAAGGAGCAAGATAAATAAATGACTACGGTAGGGGATGAGGTAGTTGATTGGGCTATGTACAGGTGCAGTGATCTGTGAGCTGATCTGACAGCTGGTGCTTAAAACTAGTGAGGGAGATAAGTGTCTCCAGTTTCAATTATTTTTGTAGTTCGTTCCAGTCATTGGCAGCAGAGAACTAGAAGGAAAGGCGGCCAAAAGAGGAATTGGCTTTGGGGGTGACCAGTGAGATATACCTGCTGGAGCGAGTGCTACGGGTGGGTGCTGCTATGGTTACCAGCGAGCTGAGATAAGGTGGGGCTTTACCTAGCAGGGACTTGTAGATGACCTGGAGCCAGTGGGTCTGGCGACGAGTATGTAGCGAGGGCCGCAGTGGTGGGTGGTATAAGGGGCTTTGGTGACAAAGCGGATGGTACTGTGATAGACTGCATCCAGTTTGCTGAGTAGAGTATTGGAAGCTATTTTGTAGATGACATCGCCGAAGTCGAGGATCGGTAGGATAGTCAGTTTTACTAGTGCAAGTTTGGCAGCATGAGTGAAGGAGGCTTTGTTGCGAAATAGAAAGCAGATTCTAGATTTAATTTTGGATTGGAGATGTTTAATGTGAGTCTGGAAGGAGAGTTTACAGTCTAGCCAGACACCTAGGTATTTGTAGTTGTCCACGTATTCTAGGTCAGAGCCGTCCAAGGTAGTGATGCTAGTCGGGCGGGGGGGTGCAGGCAGCGAACGGTTGAAAAGCATGCGTTTGGTTTTACTTGCGTTTAAGAGCAGTTGGAGGCCACGGAAGGAGTGTTGTATGGCATTGAAGCTCGTTTGGAGGTTAGTTAATAGGGAGCAGTGGGGCGCTAAACATGCACCAATATACAAGTGTTTCATACTCATCAAAAGCTCTGTTTCTTGGCAATATCACAGCGTTGTCAGATTTCAGAAAGGCTTTACGGCGAAAGCACCACATTTGATTGTTTGAGGGTAGCACCTTCACTATTTTTGCCATTACCATGAATTCATAAGCCATCACGGTTCACACATAACACATTTCACAGCGAAAACAAATCAATTACCTGTTGAAGAACTTCTGCTGAGGTCTTCCTAAGTGTCCAACGAAGACAATCCATGGTTCTTTTGTTAGAAAAAGTAATCTATTATATCCTTAAATCTCCATTTGGTTCACGCGTTATAATCAGAAACTACAGCCTCCACTCCTCCATTGAAACCTGAAGAGAACTCGTTCATCTTATACCTATAAACTTGTCCAAGAACAATCAAACATCATTTTAAATGTATCCTTAGGAACACTTTTACGTATATTTACTATAATAATTCAACCGGAATATAAACTGAGCTAAAACACAGAGCGCGCTTGGCGAGAGCGCGCGCTCTCTTCTATTGACATCTGAGGGGACACTTCCTGATTTCCTCTTCTTCTCTGCTCTAAAGCATCCAAAAAATATCTGAACAGTGTCTCGAGACTGTTGACATCCAGAGGAAGCGATAGGTACTGCATTCATATGCCCTTTTATGGGCATTTTCATGAGGGAGGGGTTCCAAATGAGGCACTCTGTCAAAACCACTTTTTCCAGGACAGAAATTCCTCGGGGTTTCACCTGCCATATCCGATCTGTTATACTCACAGACAAATGGTTAACACTTTTAGAAACTTCAGAGTGTTTCCTATCCAATGGTACCAAATATGTGCATATCCTATTTTCTGGGCCTGAATGGGAGGCATTTTACTTTGGGCACGCCAGGCTCTCCAAAACGGTCACCTCATGCGCTGCTCCCTAAGAAGTTAACACAGTGTCCAAAGGAGGGCCAGAAGTATACAGAATGGTCTCGTCTGCATAGAGGTGGATCAGAGAATCACCAGCAGCAAGAGCGACATCATTGATGTATACAGAGAAGAGAGTCAGCCCAAGAATTGAACCCTGTGGCACCCTCATAGACACTGCCAGAGGCCCGGACAACAGGCACTCGATTTAACACACTGAACTCTGTCGGCAAAGTAGTTGGTGAACCAGGCGAGGCAATCATTAGAGAAACCAAGGCTGTTGAGTCTGCCGATAAGGATGTGGTGATTGACAGAGTCAAAAGCCTTGGCCAGGTCAATGAATATGGCTGCACAGTAATGTCTCTTATCGATGGCGGTTATGATATCGTTTAGTACCTTGAGCGTGGCTGAGGTGCACCCGTGACCAGCTCGGAAACCGGATTGCACAGCGGAGATGGTACGGTGGGATTCGAAGTGGTCAATGATCTGTTTATGAACTAGGTTTTCGAAGACTTTAGAGAGACAGGGCAGGATGGATATAGGTCTATAGCCATTTGGGTCTAGGGTGTCACCCCCTTTGAAGAGGGGGATGACTGTGGCAGCTATCCAATCTTTTGGGATCTCGGACAACACCAAAGAGAGGTTGAGCAGACTGGTAATAGGAGTTGCAACAATGGCAGCAGATAGTTTTAAAAAGAGAGGGTCCAGATTATCTAGTCCAGCTGATTTGTATCCTTGTCTCAGGATAGTAAGTTGGTGGTTGAAGATATCCCTCTAGTGGTGTGGGAGCTGTGCCTTGGCAAAGTGGATGGGGTTATATCCTGCCTGTTTGGCCCTGTTCCTGGGGGTATCGTTTGACGGGGCCACAGTGTCTCCCGACCCCTCCTGTCTCAGCCTCTAGTATTTATGCTGCAATAGTTTATGTGTCAGGGGGGCTAGAGTCAGTCTGTTATATCTGGAGTATTTCTCCTGTCTTATCCGGTGTCCTGTGTGAATTTAAGTATGCTCTCTCTAATTCTCTCTCTCTCTTTTTCTCTCTCTTTCTTTCTTTATTTCTTTCTTTCTTTCGGAGGACCTGAGCCCTAGAACCATGCCTTAGGACTACCTGGCCTGATGACCCCTTTCTGTCCCCAGCCCACCTGATCGTGCTGCTGTTCCAGTGCTGCTTTTCCACCTTGTCCCAGACCTGCTGTTTTCAACTCTCTAGAGACAGCAGGAGCGGTATAGATACTCTGAATGATCGGCTATGAAAAGCCAACTGACATTTAATCCTGAGGTGCTGACCTGTTGCACCCTCTACAACCACTGTGATTATCATTACTTGACCCTGCTGGTCATCTATGAACATTTGAACATCTTGGCCAAGTTCTGTTATAATCTCCACCTGCCACAGCCAGAAGAGGACTGGCCACCCCTCATAGCCTGGTTCCTCTCTAGGTTTCTTCCTAGGTTCCAGCCTTTCTAGGATGTTTTTCCTAGCCACCGTGCTTCTGCACCTGCATTGCTTGCTGGGTTTCTGTACAGCACTTTGTGACATCAGCTGATGTAAGAAGGGCTTCATAAATACTTTCGCAAGCCACTGTAAATAGATGAGAGAGCTTCCTACTGCTTGAGCTATGTTGTTGATGTAAATTGAAAAGAGAATGGGGCCTAGGATCGAGCCTTGGGGTACTCCCTTGGTGACAGGCAGTGGCTGAGGCAGTGGCTGAGACAGCAGATTTTCTGACTTTGTGCGCTGCACTCTTTGAGCGAGGTAGTTAGCAAATCAGGCCAAAGACCCCTCAGAGACACCAATACTCCTTAGCCGGCCCACAAGAGTGGAATGGTTTACCGTATCAAAAGCTTTGGCCAAGTCAATAAAAATAGCAGCACAATATTGCGTAGAATCAAGGGCAATGGTGACATTTATGGTTGCAGGGACACATCCATAACCTGAGCGGAAACCAGATTGCTTACCTGAGAGAAAAATATAGACATCAAGAAGCCAGTCAGTTGATTCTTTGTCAAGCTTTGGGTGTAGCTGGTGTGAGGAAGTCAGGCGCAGGAGAGCAGAGATGAGTGGACTAAGCACTTTACTAGACAAATACTGAAACGCAACGGCGTTCATAAAACAAATGCCCAAAACAAGCAAGGCAGCAAACAGTACAATAAACCGCACAAAAACGGCTATACAAAAGGCACGGGTGGAAACATACAACCCGGCGTAACCGACATACAGCAAACAATTCCCCACACAGACATGGGGGAAACAGAGGGTTAAATACCCAACAGTAATGAGTAAAATTAAAACCAGGTGTGTGTGAAAACAAGACAAAACAAATGGAACTTGAAAAGTGGATCGACGTCACCGGTCTACTAGCCATCGNGAAACGCAACGGCGTTCATAAAACAAATGCCCAAAACAAGCAAGGCAGCAAACAGTACAATAAACCGCACAAAAACGGCTATACAAAAGGCACGGGTGGAAACATACAACCCGGCGTAACCGACATACAGCAAACAATTCCCCACACAGACATGGGGGAAACAGAGGGTTAAATACCCAACAGTAATGAGTAAAATTAAAACCAGGTGTGTGTGAAAACAAGACAAAACAAATGGAACTTGAAAAGTGGATCGGCGATGGCTAGTAGACCGGTGACGTCGACCACCGAACGCCGCCCGAACAGGGAGAGGAACCAACTTCGTTGGAAGTCGTGACATTATTGACAAGTTTTTCCAACACTTTTGATAAACAGGGCAAAATAAAAATAGGCCTTTAACAGATAGAATCAGCTTGATATCCCCCCTTTAAATAAAGGACAAACCGTGGCTTCCTTCCAATCATTGGGGACCTCCCCAGAAAGGAGAGACAGGTTAAAAAGGTTGGAGATGATAGGGGCAGCAACCTTAAAGACGAAAGGGTCTAAACCATCTGACCTTTATGGTTTTTTGTGGTCAAGTTTAAGGAGTACCTTTAGCACCTCGGACTCAGTGACTGCCTGCAGGGAGAAACTTTGTAGCGGGGCAGGGGAAAAAGAGGGAGAAGCATCAGGGATAGTCACATTAGAAGGGGTGGGAGATTAGGAAATGTTAGACGGGCAAGGAGGCATTGTTGAGTCAAATAGGAATCCTGACTTAATGAAGTGGTGATTAAAGAGCTCAGCCATGTGCTTCTTGTCATTAACAACCACATCATCAACATTAAGGGACATGGGCAGCTGTGAGGAGGAGGGTTTATTCTCCAGGTCTTTAACTGTTTTTCAGAACTTCTTGGGGTTAGACCCACAGAGCGAGAACTGCTCCTTAAAGTAACTAACTTTGATCTTCCGGATAGCTTGAGTGCACCTATTTCTCATTTGCCTGAACGATAGCCAGTCAACCTGAGTATGCATGTGCCGAGCCTTTCGCCAAATGCAATTATTGAGGTGGAGTAACTCTGCAAGATTACGTTCAAACCAGGGGCTGAACCTTTTTTTAATTCTCATTTTCTTTATGGGGGCGTGTTTGTTAACAATACCACTGAAAATATAAAAAAAGGTCCAATCGTCTTTGACAGAGGAGATCAAGCTGATTCTATACCATTTTACAGAGGCCAGTTCATGAAGGAAGGCTTGCTCATTCAAGTTTTTTAGCAAGAGTCTATGACAAATCAGAACAGGTTGTTTCGCTGAGCAGCCATTACGAACACAGGCTGTAAAACAGTGATTTCAAAGGTCATTACAGAAAACACCAGACTGACACCTATCAGGATTATTTGTGAGGATAACATCAAGGAGAGTAGCCCCATTGGAGTCCCATTGCAAGCATGTCCCAGTTTAGGTCACCTAGCAGGACAAATTCAGACTTAGTGTATGGGCCAGGAGAGAGCTTAGGGTACAGGCCGGTGCTGATGGAGGACGATAGCATCCAGCAACAGTCAACAAAGAGCTTTTTGAAAGTTTAATGCTTAATACCAGCAAATCAAATTGTTTGGGGGCAGACTTGGTGGAGACAACCGAACACCAAAGGTGATCCTTGGTAAAGATTGCCACTCCCCCACCTTTGGAAGATCTGTCTTGCTGAAAAAGGTTATAACCAAAAAGGTTAACATCAGTATTCAAAACACTCTTCCTTAACCACTTCTCAGTAATGACCAA
Source organism: Hucho hucho (assembly GCA_003317085.1). Taxonomy (NCBI): domain Eukaryota; kingdom Metazoa; phylum Chordata; class Actinopteri; order Salmoniformes; family Salmonidae; genus Hucho; species Hucho hucho. Next base: position 424,511 of record QNTS01000002.1, read on the forward strand.
CACATCTGGATTGGAGCTGTGAACCCACACTTTCGATTGATCCATTTTAGGTAATAAGGTTCTAGTGTTAACATGCAAAAAACCCTGGCTTTTACAAGAGGAGAAATCAGTGAAGCAGATATCAGAGCAAGTCAGAATTGGGGCTAGCAACAGTAGATGGGCCAAGTTGTACATGCACATTTCCAGATATCATCAACAGTAATACAATCAAGGCACGGCATAGGACAGGGAGAGCTCTGCAGTGCTGATTTATGAAATCTGAATGTGCATCAGATAGCAACAAGATCATATTGTACAGCAATTTCATCAGGTAACATGAATACAAAGCCTGCAAGAGTTGGTTAGAATAGGATGGGAGGCCAAAAGTCTGTGTAACGAATCGAGAGTCAGAGTTCCGAGTGTGGAAACAAACATAGTCTGTCCCACGGTTGGGTAAAGAAAGTTTGTAGTCAACAAAGTATGCAGGGCTCATGAGGCAAATAGCAAAATAGCAAAATGCACAAGAAACAAATAAAATATATAACGACTTGGGGCTAGCCATTGTAACTTCAGAGTCACTCGCCCCAACAGTGCGTGTGTGCTGGAGGCGAGCGAAAGCTCAAGAGAGAGGGCTGAGTGAGGTGTCAGGCCAGGGCAGACGGTGAACAGATCACCAGGTGGAATCCAAGCAGCAGTGCAGCAGGCAACGGGAGTAGGTGTCACCCACTTGGGAGAAGCTTTTATTTCTGCAGGCAGATTTCTTGTAGAACATTGCAGTGAACGGTCTTTGAACAGCAGGAGGGGGCTTCAGAGGACGCTTCAAAGACTCCTTCCACATGTTGGGCCCAAAGGCCTCAACACCCTTTACTTCACACCTTAGTGCTAATTTAATTTGTATCTGGTTTGTCCTTGCAGGCCTGGGAGCCTTAACTCAGCATTCAGTCCCCATAAAGTAAAATATATCATTGTACTGTTGGTTGTCACTCTGACCTTGGCCTAACACACCTGAAACCAGTAATGAATGTTTCACTAAGATCCTAAAGCTGAGTGGGCTGTGTTTGGTTGTGGCGCTGCAGGGCCGTGGATCCCTAGGGGCAGGACGGGGCGACCCAGCTATATTGTGTGCAATTAAAAAGAGCTCTATTATTTTGAGGATGAAAGTGGATTCAGAGGATGGTGTCACCTTGGTAACATTTTCAAATGTTAGGACAGCAGTAGCCAAACTTCTCTTGAGTGTTTGAGAGTTATCAGACAGATCAGTGCAGACGGACGTCATGAGACAATGAACTAATGCTATGGTCATTGAAATCAAGAAATCTCCCAAGTTGTTTATTATTGGACCAAATGGATTAATGGGGAAAAAAGTGTTGGAACATATCTGTATTATGATGTCTAACAGAAGTGGCTATGTCAATGTTTATTTGAAGTCATAACATACTACATATATTGTGGGCTGCCTAACAGCTGAAAAGGCCACAAAAATATAAACGCAACATGTAAAGTGTTGGTCCCATATTTCATGAGCTAAAATACAAGATCCCAGAAATGTTCCATATGCACAAAAAGCTTATTTCTCTCAAATGTTGTTTACAAATTTGTTTACATCACTGTTAGTGAGCATGTATCTTTTGCCAAGATAATCCATCCACCTGACAGGTGTGGAATATCAAGAAGCTGATTAAACAGCATGATCATTACACAGGTGCACCTTGTGCTGGGGACAATAAAAGGTCACTCTAAAATTTGCAGTTTTGTCACGCAACACAATGCCACAGATGTCTCAAGTTTTGAAGGAGTGTGCAATTGGCATTCTGACTGCAGGAATGTGTATATTAATTTATCTACCATAAGCCACCTCCAATGTCGTTTTAGAGAATTTGGAAGTACGTCCAACTGGTCTCACAACCGCAGACCACTTGTATTGGGTCGTGTGGGCGAGCGATTTGCTGATGTCAACGTTGTGAACAGAGTGCCCCATGGTGGCGGTGGGGTTATGGTATGGTCACGCATAAGCTATGGACTACAAACACAATAACATTTTATTGATGGAAATTTGAATGCACAAAAATACAGTGACAAGATCCCGAGGCCCATTGTGAGGCCCATTTATTTTTAAGGTATCTGTAACCAACAGATGCATATTTGTATTCCCAGTCATGTGAAATCCTTAGATTAGGGCATAATTTCAATGACCGATTTCCTCATATGAACTGTAACTCCGTAAAACCAATGAAATTGTTGCATGCTGCGTTTTCAGTATATTAATCACTCAGGCTAAACAACAGGTGACATGTTTAATTTTCATAGAGGATTGGTGCAGATACAGTGAAATATTCAACGGTGATTGGAGAGAGGCATGATAACATATTTAGTATTCAAATATTTTCTGTATTTTGCATAATATCCATTGCATTTAATGAGGATGAGATTTCAATGCATTACACAGATGCTCATACAGTGCCTTGCAAAAGTATTCATCTCCCTTGACATTTTTCCTATTTTGTTGCATTACAACCTGTAATATGGATTTTTATTTGGATTTCATGTAATGGACATACACAAAATAGTCCAAATTGGTGAAGTGAAATTAAAAAAGAAATTCTAATAATTAGTTAAATCATGTCCACCTGTGTGAAATCTAAGTGTCACATGATCTGTCACATGATCAAATCAAATCAAATTTTATTTGTCACATACACATGGTTAGCAGATGTTAATGCGAGTGTAGCGAAATGCTTGTGCTTCTAGTTCCGACCATGCAGTAGTATCTAACAAGTAATCTAACAAATTCACAACAACTACCTTATACACACAAGAGTAAAGGAATGAATACAAGTATGTACATATAAATATATGGATGGGCGATGGCTGACCGGCATAGGCAAGATGCAGTAGATGGTATGGAGTACAGTATATACACATATATATATATGAGATGAGTAATGTAGGATATGTAAACATTATATAAATGGCATTGTTTAAAGTGGCTAGTGATACATTATTTCATCCAATTATAATTATTAAAGTGGCTAGAGATTTGGGTCGATGGCCGAATGGCATAGGCAAGATTCAGTAGATGGTTTAGAATACAGTGTATACATTTGATATGAGTATGTCGGATACGTAAACATTATATACAAAATTGTTTAAAGTGGCTAGTGATACATTGTTACATCCAATTCCTATGTTTAAAGTGGCTAGAGATTTAAGTCAGTATGTTGGCAGCTACTCAATGTTAGTGAGGTATATATACACCTGTTAGTGAGGTATGTTAGTGAGGTATATATACACCTGTTCTGAAAGGCCCAAGAGTCTGCAACACCACTAAGCAAGGGGCACCACCAAGCAAGGGGCACCACCAAGCAAGCGGCACCATGAAGACCAAGGAGCTCTCCAAACAGGTCAGAGACAAAGTTGTGGAGAAGTACAGATCAGGGTTGGGTTATAAAAAATATCAGATACTTTGAACATCCCACGGAGCACCATTAAATCCATCATTTAAAAATGGAAAGAATATGGCACCACAACAAACCTGCCAAGAGAGGGCCACCCACCAAAACTCACGGACCAGGAATGGAGGGCATTAATCAGAGAGTCAACAAAGAGACCAAAGATAACCCTGAAGCAGCTCCAAAGCTCCATAGGACCACTTTAAGTCGTACACTCCACAGAGCTAGGTTTATGAAAGAGTGGCCAGAAAAAAGCCTTTGCTTCAAGAAAAAAATAAGCAAACATGTTTGGTGTTCGCCAAAAGGCATGTGGGAGACTCCCCAAATATATGGAAGAAGGTACTCTGGTCAGATGAGACTAAAATGGAGCTTTTTGGCCATCAAGGAACACGCTATGTCTGGCGCAAACCCAACACCTCTCATCACCCCGAGAACACCATCCCCACAGTGAAGCATGGTGGTGGCAGCGTCATGCTGAGGGGATGTTTTTCATCGGCAGGGACTGGGAAACTGGTCAGAATGGAAGGAATGATGGATGGAGCTAAATACAGGGAAATACTTGAGGGAAACCTGTTTCAGACTTTCAGAGATTTGAGACTAGGACGGAGGCTCACCTTCCAGCAGGACAATGACCCTAAGCATACTGCTAAAGCAACACTCGAGTGGTTTAAGGGGAAACATTTAAATGTTTTGGAATGGCCTAGTCAAAGCCCAGACCTCAATCCAATTGAGAATCTGTGGTATGACTTAAAGATTGCTGTACACCAGCAGAACCCGTCCAACTTGAAGGAGCTGGAGCAGTTTTGCCTTGAAGAATGGGCAAAAATCCCAGTGGCTAGATGTGCCAAGCTTATAGAGACATACCCTAAGAGACTTGCAGCTGTAATTGCTGCAAAAGGTGGCTCTACAAAGTATTGACTTTGAGGGGGTGAATAGTTATTCTTGTTTGTTTCACAATAAAAAATATTTTGCATCTTCAAAGCGGTAGGCATGTTGTGTAAATTAAATGATACAAACCCCCCAAAAATCTATTTTGATTCCAGGTTGTAAGGCAACAAAATAGGAAAAATGCCAAGGGGGTGAACGTTAAATTGCACACGTTAAATTGTTCGGTACAAAGCACTGTGAAAACTGCATGTCAGATGTTAAGCATGTCATAAATATTGACATTAGACAATGTTGAACATACAAAAACTTTCCTCAAGGACTCCTCTTCAGCAGTGGTGTAAAGTACTTAAGTATAAATACTTTATAGTACTACTTAAGTAGTCTTTTCTGTACTTTATTATTTATATTTTTGACTACTTTTACTTCACTACATTCCTTAAGAAAATATTATACTTTTTACTCCATACATTTTCCTTGACACCCAAAAGTACTTGTTTCATTGTGAATGCTGAGCAGGACAGGAAAATGGTCCAATTCACGCACATATCAACAGAACAACCCTGGTCATCCCTACTGCCTCTGATCTGGTGGACTCATTAAACACACATGCATTGTTTGTAAATTATGTCTGAGTGTTGGAGTGTGCCCCTGGCTAACTATAAATAAACAAATAAAAAATAAGAAAATGGTGTCATCTGGTTGGCTTAATATAAGGAATTTGAAATTATTTAAGTAAGTAAATTTTAAACTAAATACTTTTAGACTTTTACTCAAGTAGAATTTTACTAGGTGACTTTTACCTTTACTTGAGTCATTTTCTATTAAGGTATCTTTACTTTTACTCAAGTATGACAATTAGATACTTTTTCCACCACTGCTCTTCAGTGACCTGAAAGCACATGTTTTCATTCAATCTCTGTACTAACTCAGTACTCTGTATTCAATTTCTGTTCTGACACTGACACTGTGCATCCTCCTTTTGATTTATACATCCATCTATACACTGCATCACAGCACATACAGTACAGTACATCTCTACCTCCAGGTGTGTTACTTTCTCCCAGAGAGCAGTGTTCTATCTCCCATTCCCTGCAACCTGAAGACACATCAGACATCAGTCTAATGTTAATAGCTAGTCTGACTCCAGCAAGTCTATAGATATGACTTAACTTCACTCCAATTACAATCACTTATTTTCCCAGAATTTGGGATTTTTTACTATCCAGCAGCCTTTAGTGTTCCCAGTCACACTGCCTCCCCTTTCGTTCCCATAGAGAGGCGATGGACTTTGGCTTGACATGTAGCAGAACGACGAGCTGAAGGGCTTCGGCATGGAGCACCCAATGGTGGCGGTCTTTCCCCCGCTGCAAAGCACCACGCCTTCAGCAGACTTTTACTGTGGACCCGAGCAATGTGGGTATGGCCTGGCACCCCCACTGAGGAAGAGGAGCCAGAGAAGGTCCTACAGCAGCCCAAGGAGGGAGAGGCTGGGGAGGGGGCTTGGCGGGGCTTGGTCGAGAAGCTGGAGGAGGAGGGGGAAGGCTTGGATCTGATAAGAGACGATGGACCAGGACTGGGACCATAGGAAGAAGCAAACCCCAGAGACTTGGAGCTCCTGCTCCCCTGTCTGAGACAGCGTCCATGCAGAACGTTGAGGAAGGCCCTCTTGAACTCCTGGCTGAAGCAGGGATAGATAATGGGGTTGATACAGCTGTTGAGGTAGCCAAGCCAGAAGGTGATCTTAAAGATGGTGTCAGGTGGCCTGTGCGATGGGAATATGGAGCCTGGGGAAAGAACAGACAGAAAGCACACATACACAGATCTGTCACTTAAACACATACAGTAGTTCACAATGTCTATATGAATCATCGATCATTGGCATGTTCTATCGACCATTCTCTGTATGTATTGATACCAACAATAGGACGAGCAGAAATAGCTCATACATTAACCCACACCATTTCACTATAGTTTCAATTGCAGACATAATGATGTTCACTGTGTACTTAACACTTTGTAGGTTATCTTTCTAGGTGAGACTTTTGTAAAGCCAACATACCTGTATCTCTCTATCTGGAGAGATTTGTCTCTAAATGTCTTAAACATTCAACTCTTTCATTCCTGTCTGAGAAGCAGAGGGGCATCAGCTCAGAGTCGGCATGAAATATTGTGCTGTTTATAGTGAAGTGCTAAACTCCAGTAATGCTTTGCTGCCTTGGAAAGATAAAGGCTGATTGTGGGCGCCTGCTTACTGAGCACAACATCATACCCTTTATGTTTGTTGTCCATAATGGTTTAGGAATAAAATAATGAATAGTGTTTTTGTTCATTTCATTTCTTCCCTGAAGTATAACCCAACGCTGGCATTTCATTTGCTCTGCTTCTCCATGGCAGTAATTGAATTCCTGATGTACTTTAAAAGAAAACAGACATGTGTAGCGAATGTTGAACAGGGGTAACCAAGGTTGTAGACTCCATTGTTATGTATACAATAAAACACAAATAGATCAATAAACTATTTTAATATTGGACTGGTGTATAAATGCATTCTAAAGTAGAATAATAAATGCACAGTACGGATGCATTCAGATACACCTCCCCAGACCAAAGGAGGAGGATTCAGACGCATGAGTGTTCTAGGCCATCAGCAGGCCTTCTGCTAATCTGCTAATCTACAGTAGGTGAGTTCAACCCCAATCTCCATATAATCTTGAATTACAGATCTCTCCCATCCCTAATCAAGGATATTAAAGTCTGTGAAGCCATTATACTGCATCTCATTAATCACATTCTGTGGGGGTATTAACGATGTGGATGACAGCTTTCAGGCAATGTTGGATTTGACTGTAGGCGACATGTATCGTCATATGGTCATATATAGCCCCTCTTAATCTTCCTATCATTCATATTTTTGCCATCGGTCAAGATATTATAGAATGCAACATTTGTGTCCTGCCATATCTTTCAAATCACTGAACTATTGTTATAAGTGACTCATCCTATGGCCATGCTAACATGAGCTATTTTGTAGCTGAATTTGTATAATAGAGGGTTGCTTTTGCTTATGGCTCCTAACCTTGTTTTTGGTACGTTGTAGCAAAACTAAAACAAGGGAAAAGCAGAAAATAGGCCCTGTGGCTTATTCCCCCTCTTTCAGTCTCCATCAATACATTAATTTCCATTCAATTTTGTCACAGCGCTTTTCCATTGAGAGGTGGAGATTTACATTTTAAAGTTCAATTGAGTTGAGTGGAGGGGTTTATTTTTCTGAGATTTGGAAGAGAAGCTTTCCCTGACTAGAAAACGACACAGTGTGAGGCAATCACTCTCTATCCAGTAATGTGGGTTTATATGCTGCTATGGGAAATCAGTTAGAGGGATTATTTTTGTGAGAAAAATGCAAATTCATTCAGTGATGCTATTCCCTCTGATATTGTTATTTGACAGTTGATTAGACAGACATCTAGTCATATTAATGACTCTTTTTCATTTCGAAACAATTCAAAACAAAAGGCATGCAGCAGCACATACATATCATAGAGAGCAAGGAACGGCATTGTGGGATACCCACCAATGGGCATAACCAGGAAGAAGGGCAGCCAGCAGAGAACGAAGCAGCCAACCACGATGCCCAGTGTCTTGGCTGCCTTCTTCTCCCTGGAGAACTTCAGCAGGCGCATGAGGGCGAAGGTGGTGCGTCTCCACCTAATGGTGCCCTTCTCTCCTTCCTCCTCCTCCTGGCCCTCTGGCACAGCAGGGGCATTTCCCCGATGGATCCTCAGTGTCACTCCCTCTCCCTTCGTGACCATCCCCCCCTCACTCTTCCTGCCCTCCCTCAGGTCCCTGGACTTCTGCTTGGCCACCACATACACCCTGCAGTACATGGCCAGGATGACAGCCAGTGGCACATAGAACGACCCCAGGGCAGAGAAAATAGCATAACCCGGTTCCTCTGTGATCCGGCACTCAGTCTCGTCCTCTGGGTCGGGCTCCTTCCAGCCGAAGAGTGGACCCACGGATATGGCTGCCGAGAGGCCCCAGAGAGCTGTCACTGCGACCAGGCCACGCCGCCCAGTAGCCATGGCCGGGTAGCGCAGCGGGTAGCTGACGGCAAGGTAGCGATCCACAGAGATGACACACAGGCTGAGGATAGAGGCAGTGCAGCAGAGAACATCCAAGGCAGCCCAAGCACTGCAGAAAGGCCGGCCAAACACCCAGCGCCCCAGGACCTCCGAGGTGGCAGAGAAGGGCAGCACGGTGGTGCTCAGGAGCAGGTCGGCCGCTGCCAGGTTGGCGATGAAGTAGTGTGTGACAGAGCGCAGGTGGCGGTGGCACACCACAGACAGAATGACCAGGATATTACCTAGAACCCCGAAGATGACAAACACTCCCAGCACCAGACACAGGGTCACAGCCTTAGTGTTATCCATATCAGCGTAGGAAGAGGAGCTGCAGTTGGGACAGTTCTCTGACACAGGGAAAGTTATGTTCTCACCCGAGGGAACCATTTTGGCTTTGTTCATGGTTAATTCATTAGTTAAATCAGAAGTCAGCCTTGCAAACTTCAGCTCAGAATTTGGGAGTCCACCATTTGTATCTCCCCTTCGTGTGACTCAAGACTGCAAAAGTTGCTACCTCATCAATCACAGATCTTTGATGCCAGGAGGCAGGAGCCCTTGCCAATGTGTGCACAAATCACATGTCCTTGGCAGAGAAATAAAAAATACTGACAGGTCAGGATAGTAAATCTTCAGCACTGCCACTGATAGTTGTGCCATTTGTCTGTGGAGTTTGGCTGCAGGGCTTTCTGGGTGATAACAAGATTCAATATGTTTATGCTGTCTCTTCCTCCATGGGACTGAGATGGCATGGTAGAAACTTGCTGGAGAGAGGATTTTATTAAGCAAAAGTCCCACTAAAAACACAGGAAAAGGAGAGCAGTTAATCAAAAAATACATCCTCCTAGGCTCCATCCCTTTTTCACAGAATGACGGAAACCAAGGTGGGATTCAATCAGAATCGGCATCAGACAGCATTCACGGTAAACACTGCAAATGTCAGCTCAATCGGAAATTACATTTAAATGTCAAGCACGGCATAATGCGGAACTTCCTTGGTCTGGAATGAATCTAGGCCTAAATGTACCCACTGGACACAAACTGGTTGAGTCAAAGTTGTTTCAATGTAATTTTTCACCGTATTGTGATGTGGAATCTATGTGGAGAATATGTCACAATACATTGACAAGTTACGTTGGAACAAGGTTGATTCAACCAGTTCATGCCCAGTGGATAGTCACTGTTGCAAATAAGACTGAGACTGAGTAAGCATTTATCTAGGTTTACAACCATATGCCAGGCATCCATCACATAAAAGGATATAAAAATGTTTTATAGTAATCCTAAATAAAACCACAAGACAGCAAAAAACAACAATAACATGATGGGTGTGCTGTAAAAATGCATTAGACTTCCAAATATCTTCTTCTCCAAGAGAGAGGTGCTCTGTAAAGATTTCTTCACTTCACACGTCATTAAATACCACCAGAGGTCCCGCTTCAATAAACACACCATTTTCGATTTCCTTTTCATCAAAATAACATTACTGAGTCTGTCTGTCGATTTGACTCCTGATGCATAAAACCATCTACTTCAAACACCAGCTCCACTGACACAGAATCATTGGTAGTCAAAACGTAAGTTATGAGGGAAACCATCAAAGCATAGAGGTAAAAAAATGATATTAAACAAAAGCAAATTTTCACCTGGGTCATAAATCAGGCAGCAACATGTGCTAACTCTGTAATGGGCAGTGTGTGAGTACGTTATAATATTGCAGATATATTGTGCATTCTATCAATTTAATTGTTTGCATAATTCCTAATCCTCCTTATTTTTTATTTATTCTTTTTTTTTTTACCATCCCTATGTTGATTGGAGTAAACTAACAGACAACAATAATTCTACTGCTACTTACAGCTATTTTCACTCACATGTATGGTGCATGTAGCTAAATAATTATACATACATTGAGTGTACCAAACATTGGGAACACCTGGTCTTTCCATGACATAGACTGACCAGGTGAATCCAGGTGAAAGTTATGATCCCTTATTGACGTCACCTGTTAAATCCACTTCAATCTGTGTAGATGAAGGTGAGGAAACAGGTTAAAGAAGTATTTTTAAGCCTTGAGACAATTGAGACATGGATTGTGTATGTGTGCCATTCAGAGGGTGAATGGGCAAGACAAAATATTTAAGTGCCTTTGAACGGGATATGGTAGTAGGTGCCAGGTGCACCGGTTTGAGTGTGTCAAGAACAACATCCCTATCGAATGCTTTCAACACTGAGGCTGTTCTGAGGGGCAGAAGGGGGTGCAACTCAATATAAGGAAGGTGTTCCTTATGTTTTGTCACAGTGTATAATCCTAATTTCCTCTTTCTGCAAGTGCTGGACTTTCACCCATAGTGGCCAATCTACCATTCATTGTGATCTCCTTCCAATGTCCACAGATGAACCCATCTTTCCCAGTATAATGCCATTTTGCTATTTCCTTTTGCAATACATCTTGACACAGGCATTAACTCAGCAGCCAGACGACAGGCTAGGGATTGAACTGGAGTGATAATTTCACTCAACTTTCATTTTGCATTTCATCATTGGATGAAATAAATGTTGGTGGAGCAAGACAAGGGCTAGTGATAGAGCTATCTCAATGCAGCATCATCTCTGTACTGGTCACATGGTCCAGCAGGATCAAAGACAATAACAGATAAGGGTTATTATGCTAAATTCAGTAATGTGGAATAAGTAGTGTAATTTATCTTTGAGCTGTTGGACTTTTGTTTAGATGCCCAGAGAGTTTGATATGAGACAAGATACACCCACATTTAAGGGTATTTTTTATTGGGTGCATGGAAATGTAAGGGCAAAAGTAATTTTTATGTGCACTTGGTCATCACGCATAGCCTTTTATCATCAACAAGTCAATCTAATGGAAACACATCTCAGGTCAGAAAACAGCATATTGTTTTCATGCAAATTTTAAATATTTGCATGAACATCTGTTGCTAATTGGATAGAAACCTAGCTAGTCTCAGAGAAATAAATAGTACTGCTAGGTTTTACACAGTCAAATGTAACAAATAAAAACAAATTATATAAAGAACTACATAAATAATATATATATGAGATCTGTATGTAAACATTTAAATGTGACATTTTTGTCATTTAGCCGATGCTCTTATCCAGAGCGACTTAATTAGTGCATTCATCTTAAGATAGCTAGGTGAGGCAACCACATATCACAGTCAAATATACAGTATACAAACATTCCGTTCAAGCTAAACAATGGATATACACTGAGTGTACAAAACATTAGGAACAACTTCCTAATATTGAGTTGCACCCCCTTTTGCCCTCAAAAAAGCTTCAATTCATTGGGGCATGAACTCGACTAGGTGTCGAAGCATTCCACAAGGATGCTGGCCCATGCTGACTCCAATGCTTCCCACAGTTGTGTCAAGTTGGCTGGATGTCCTTTGGGTGGTGGTGGTGGACCATTCTTGATACCCACGGGAAACTCCTGAGCGTGAAAAACCCAGCAGCATTGCAGTTCTTGACACACTCAAACCGTTGCGCCTGGCATCTACTACCATACCCTGTTCAAAAGGCACTTAAATCTTTTCTCTTCTTATTTAAGCTGTCTCCTCTCCTTCATCTACAATGATTGAAGTGGATCTACGAGTGACATGAATCATAGCTTTCACCTGGTCAGTCTATGTCATGGAAAGAGCAGGTGTTCCTAATGTTTTGTACACTCAGTGTATAGCGTTTTGCAAAAAAAAAACGAATTTTAATACACACCTAAAATCTATGAATGAAAAACCTGAAAACAGTAATATTTTACATACACATGAATGTACCCATAAGCAATCATTTCTGGTGAAAAAACATAAATGTGAAAAATTGTGGGATATAGCCTTTTGGAATTAAACTCTTAATTTGTTATTGTGCTCTCAAACGGGTTGAAAACTTAACATACTCCCAGGACAAGTAGAACAAGCCTATCCGTGAACATAGCAGTCTACCTGGACTATTGTGTTTTGTGTTTACAAGGACAATGCAATGCTTTTTTTTTCATACCACCAAAGCTTTCTCGTAGCCTAATGTCCTCATAGTTGACTGGTTGTTTTGTAGAATAATTAGGTTCTAATTGTGGTGCTAAATTGTAATAATTTTTTTGGTTAATTGATTGACTGATAAATTGTATGATTTGAGGAGCAACAATTTCAATGTCACAAAAAATCGACATATAGGAGGAGTTTAGACAAGCAGCCCAATTCTGATATTTTTTCCATCAATTGGTATTTTCACATCATATCTTTTTCAGAGCTGATCTGATTGGAATTAGAATAAGGCTGCATGTCTAAACGCAGCCTATGTGATGTGCTCAAGGCAAGGTTCTGATTGCTTATAGCCTACTGATGCAATTTAGGTTAGCACAAAATGCCCATCTTATAGCATTTTAAAAGGTTTCTGATTGGCTATTTGTAAAAGTCATTGAATTTGGATGATTTCTCATTGAAAACAGGTAGTGAAATGACTGAGGGCAGACTATGCATTCCAATTATAGTCTACAGTTCACATACATTTTCTCTCAAACTGTTTAAATGAAACAAAAACTAAAAGTATGACTTATTTCAATAATGTATAGGCCAGCCATTGTATTTACAGGTTAGGCCTAGGAACAGGAAATATAGTTAGAAATAACAGAGTTGACAAACATTCCCACCAGTTCGTTTAGAATAATAAATTCAAGAACAATATTTCATCAAATCATGGAAATACGGGAATGGCTTACCTTGTTATCCCTAAACGCCTCCCTAACGTAGCGTTCTTCGACAGTACAAGTATGCTCAAAGTATAAATAAAGTATACTGAAAGTATAGATATTTTTCGTACGGACTATAACTATTCAGACGGTATTTATGACTTATGCCCAGACGCCCACACCCCCTGTAGCGCACTGAGGAATCGGTCTGCTGCGGTCCTCAGTCAGAGAAATGCAGCCGCTAGAGACGCGCTTCACCTAATATTCAACACTGACACACCACCACCCCTCCTTTCTTTCTCACTCCTACATCTTGCCTTTTACATTTCATGATCTACAGTCAGTGGCATATGTCGGCTATAGTCTGATATTTTGCCCAGTGAGATGCACTGCACATGTATACGTTTTGGTTAAACGGTTGAAGGGTTTAGTTAAAAATAATTGGTAGACAGAATGGGTCTGGGTAGCTATTCTGATCCTGTTGTAAACTTTTACCCAGGGCATAATAAATTACTTCATCTGCAGAATGTATTGACAGAATAACCCAAACAGACAGACAGACCCCAAGACAACCCTCCTTCAGAAAGTGTGTGTTTAAGGTTGCTATGTGGCAGAGAGAATACAAGTGAACACTTGAGGCATGATCTGACAAATGGCACTGACTCATGAAAATTGAGATAAAGAAAATGTGATAATTTATAATTTCATATTTTATTTCATTTCTCGAAGTAGGATAAGCAAAATGGCATTGTCCTCTACCGTACCACTGTGTCTTTGAAGGCAATTCACTATGAGGTGCAAGCTTCTGAATGGAATGATTGTGTTTGTTTGTTTATAAGATGGATAAAGTAAACTATTGGCATTATTGTCCTGGACAGAAGTTGATTAACAAAAGTGGAACTGATTTTCTCTCTCCACCAAGGGACCAAAACTACCCTGTGTGAACCAATTGAATTATTGGTTGGGTTGGAGGAATGTACATGTGTGAAATGATTTGAATGTTCTCTTGATTTTGGAATTTAGCAAGACTTTCTCTGTTTGACTGTGGACCTATTATATGGCATAACCGGTCATAGGAATGATCTAGTAAAATAAGAAAAGAGAACATGATGATGTCACACACAACTTTGTCATCTACAGATTAAGTTTGATTCAAGTTGCAAAGTTTGAGACCTGGTCAAGACCCTAATCGTTTACATAACCCATGTGAGCCACCATATATTAGGAGAAAAGCTCAGTGAATATCTGATCATTTTACAGACGGAGATTCTCTCTCTTAATTTAGCTCTCCTGGATAGAGATCATGCTGAGGTTCAAGGCTTGCTGTCTATACCTCCTACCCTCATCTCCACCGAAGGCAATGTGAAGGCAAATCCGCTTTAATTATTCATGGTGAATGCTCTGTGTTCCTTGTTCTACATGAAGCAGTAGACTAAAATGTTTGTGTGTGGTTAAAAGGATACAATGCTGAGGCATTACAAAACTGGTATTTCATTGATGCAGGCTGGAATGGCTTGAATTTATTTAATGTTTTTTAGCTGAGCAGAAGGAATACAAACATGTTCACCCTGTTATTTCTGTATCACCACATGTCCGTAATCATTCTGCCACTTGTGTGCCTCTACTGATAAACATTTATTTCCTGGCATTTATTTTTATTTTCCATTTATGTATTCATACATTTTTTGTAAAATGACAGCAACCTTTTAGATTAAATCATTTTAAACTTAAGGTTCTTAGAATGAAATTGGCCAGAGAGAGAGTGAGAGAACAGGGTAATGAAAAGCAATAATAGAAGTGTAATTTGGCCCACCACTGTGCTGTTTGTCTTATGGATGCTGAGACAGATGCTGTGCTGAGAATATTAAAAGCACAGTCTCCTCTTCCCACAGGTTAGTGTAGTTACCCTTAGCCTTGGATGAACTCCAAACAGAGCCAACGTATTGTGCCTACACTAACAATTAGGCACATATTGAAGGATGATAATTGTTGGCCAATCCATCTATTTTATATAACAGACTGTTTGACTCACTGGAGAAGGCCTTGGAAATGTATACCTAGATTCAATCAGAATCAAAGCCCCAGGAGGAGCCTCTGGTGGTAGAGCCATCTCAGCAGGCATTGATTACCCTTTGCTACTGCTAAACTGGAGGTAGTCTCTCACAAATGAGGTTTCCTAACATAGCACAACTTCAGACATTTTAGGCTGATTACATTTGGGTAAAACTGAATCCCCATTGCCAGGGGAATGCAGACAGCCTCTTCTCTTATTGTTGATCAGTGGAGGGAAATACAATTTCCTCTTATCAGCTCCAGGTGGATAAATGTTAAATTATTCATAGTGGGGTGAAGGCTGGGTGCTGGGAGATTAGTGTGTCTAATTGTTCTGCAGATGCATTCTCAGCACAGGTACTGAGAATGCATCTAATGGGAGACATGACGACTTTCATAAACCAAAGACAAAAAAACCCTCATAAAAGTATTCTGAAACTTCTTTCTCAAAGTATGCAATATGGTGACTCATCATGACCTGAGGGTTGTGGTGTGGTGAGATGCCAGGAAAGGAAAATATAATAAAAAGAAAAAGTAAAACATCACTTCTGTTTTTGTGATTCTCCTGAGCATCTTGGAAGCAATTTGAGATTTAATTTGCATTCACCTTATTGATTCTGCAATCAGCATCTTGTCTTGTCAGACAATGCATCTCCTTCCTCACTAATTGATGTACTCACTTTGTCAACCACTCATTCTCGCACACATAAATGTGCATGCTCAGTTAAACCCTATATTTTTCTAAGCACTTACTTCACAGCAAGTCATTTAAAAAACCACTCAGAAGCATCACTCATTGTCTGCAACATCAAAAAAGCTTAAATCAAACCTCATTCCATGCAGCCAGCTCAATACTGAACCAGTAGCAGTCACAAGTTCAGCTTCTTGTCAATTGACAAACGTGTCAAAAGGAATAGTAGTTAGAGTTTGGTCTGAGGGTTTTTTGGCATGGATGAGATTCTAGGAGGCCAGCCCCTGGTCGTATAGTGTGACGGCGCCGGAGAAGATGGCAGATGTTTGCAACATATTTTTTTACTTATTTTGTACATAATGTTGCCACTACCGTCTCTTATGACCGAAAATAACTTATGCGATTACTCACCACGACTGGCAGAATACTTTTTTTCCTTTAACGAGTCTGACGAGCCCGACGCGAACAATATACTGCTTTCTCGGGGACAGGCCCATATCCCGTGATTTGCGTGAAGAGGAGGCGGAGAAAAACGGTCAGGAGGGCGCGCTGCTTTCTGAGAATTCGTAGGCAATCGAATAAACCCCACTTCCTTCTATTCTGCTAGTAAACATGCAATCTCTGGAGAATAAAATAGATGACCTATGCGGAAGATTAAACTACTAACGGGACATTTAAAACTGTAAGATCTTATGCTTCACGGAGTCAGTGAAGAGCACGTTTTGCCAGTCCTGTCTGGTCCATCGACGGTGGGTTTGTGCCCATAGGCGACGTTGTTGCCGGTGATGTCTGGTGAGGACCTGCCTTACAACAGGCCTACAAGCCCTCAGTCCAGCCTTTCTCAGCCTATTGTGGACAGTCTGAGCACTGATGGAGGGATTTTGCGTTCCTGGTGTAACTTGGGCAGTTGTTGTTGCCATCCTGTACCTGTCCCGCAGGTGTGATGTTCGTATATACCGATCCTGTGCAGGTGTTGTTACACGTGGTCTGCCACTGCGAGGACGATCAGCTGTCCGTCCTGTCTCCCTGTAGCGCTGTCTTAGGCATTGCAATTTATTGCCCTGGCTACATCTGCAATCCTCAGATGAGCAGGGACCCTTGGTGTTTTTCAGAGTCAGTAGAAAGGTCTCTTTAGTGTTCTAAGTTTTCGTAACTGTGACCTTAATTGCCTACTGTCTGTAAGCTGTTAGTGTCTTAAAGACTGCTCCACAGGTGCATGTTCATTAATTGTTTATGGTTCATTGAACAAGCATGGGAAACAGTGTTTAAACCATTTACAATGAATATCTGTGAAGTTATTTGGATTTTTACAAATTATCTTTGAAAGACAGGGTCTTGAAAAAGGGATGCTTCTTTTTTGGCTGAGTTTATTTGCATTGCCCCCCACCCCCCCTCTCCCACCACTTTTACACTGCTGCTACCCTCTGTTGTTATCATCTATGTACAGTCACTTTAATAACTACCTACATCTACATATTACCTCAACTAACCGGTGCCCCCGCACATTCACTCTGTACCGGTACCGCCTGTATACAGTGGCTTGCAAAAGTATTCACCCCCCTTTGCATTTTTCCTATTTTGTTGCCTTACAAACTGGAGTTAAAATAGAGGTTTGTAAAAAAACATCCTGATGCTGCCCCCACCGTGCTTCACTGTGGGGTTGGCGTTCTCGGGGTGATGAGAGGTGATGGGTTTGCGCCAGACATAGCATTTTTCTTGATGGCCAAAAAGCTAAATTTTAGTCTCATCTGACCAGAGTACCTTCTTTCATATGTTTGGGGAGTCTCCCACATGCTTTTTGGCGAACACCAAACGGGTTTGCTTATTTTTTTCTTGAAGCAATGGCTTTTTTCTGGCCACTCTTCCGTAAGCCCAGCTCTGTGGAGTGTACGGCTTAAAGTGGTCCGATGGACAGATACTCCAATCTCCACTGTGGAGCTTTGCAGCTCATTCAGGGTTATCTTTGGTTTCTTTGTTGCCTCTCTGATTAATGCCTTCCTTGCCTGGTCCGTGAGTTTTGGTGGGTGGCCCTCTCTTGGCAGGTTTGTTGTGGTGCCATATTCTTTCATTTTTTTATAATGGATTTAATGGTGCTCCGTGGGATGTTCAACGTTTCGGATATTTTTTTATAACCCAACCCTGATCTGTTCTCCACAACTTTGTCCCTGACCTGTTTGGAGAGCTCATTGGTCTTCATAGTGCCGCTTGCTCGGTGGTGCCCCTTGCTTAGTGCTGTTGCAGACTCTGGGGCCTTTCAGAACAGGTGTATATATTTACTGAGATCATGTGACAGATCATGTGACACTTGCACACAGGTGGACTTTATTTAACTAATTATTTGACTTCTGAAGGTAATTGGTTGCACCAGATCTTATTTAGGGGCTTCATAGCAAAAGGGGTGAATACATATGCAACCACCACTTTTCTGTTTTAATTTTCTTTTGGATTTTTTGAAACAAGTAATTTTTTTTCATTTCACTTCACCAATTTGGACTATTTTGTGTATGTCCATTACATGAAATCCAAATAGGTTGTAATGCAACAAAACAGGAAAAACGCCAAGGTGTCACGGTTTTCCGATGGAGCGGACCAAGACGCAGTGAGGTTTCCAGTATACATACTTTAATTAAAGTACAAACTGGCAAATAAACAAAGCAGAAACCGTCACGCAGGTGTGGCGCGCGCACACACACACAAATGCAAACAATAACCCACAAGGCAAGTGGGGCAGGGAACCAACTTAAATAGGATTCCCAATTAGAGACAACGACTAACAGCTGCCTCTAATTGGGAACCCAAACCAACCAACATAGAAATATAACCATAGAACCAAAAACACCCCTGATCACGTCCTGACCAAAAACACCAATGAGCAGCCAAAAGGGCTATCTATGGCCAGGACGTGACACAAGTGGGGTGAATACTTTTGCAAGGGACTGTATAGTCTCGCTATTGTTATTTTACCACTGCTCTTTAATTACTTGTTACTTTTATTTCTTACTCTTATTGGTATTTTTTTAAACTGCATTGTTGGTTAGGGACTCGTAAGTAAGCATTTCACTGTAAGGTCTACACCGGTTGTATTTGGTGCTTGTGACCAATATAATTTGGCTTGATATCAGTAGCTGGCCTCCAAGAAGGGTCAGCCCCCAGGTGTGAACCGTGGTTGTGCTAAGCCTGCTGGCAGGGCCAACCCCCAGCTGTAAGACAAAGTTGTACTGGCTTGGCACCAGTCATGGACCAAGGTTTCACTGACCCAACATTGTGCCTGGACGGTGGCTCAATGGTTAGTCAGAAATTCAAAGGTGTGAATAAGAATTCAATTTAAATAATATGAGGGTGGTTGATGAAGTAATTAAATTCAGGTGAGTGAGGTGAGCTTGTGGCTAATGAAGATTGGATGCTGGTGAGCAAATTGCATGGTCATGGCACTGTCCATATATGGAGTTCCTTGCCGATCGGCCGTGTTCCAATATGGATGTCTGGGCCCATATATGGAGTTTCTGATCCAAGGCTGCATTCCAATATGGAAGAGTAAAATCAAAGTTAATTTGTCACGTGCGCCGAATACAACACCTTACAGTGAAATGCTTACTTACAGGCTCTAACCAATAGTGCAAAAAAGGTATTAGGTGAACAATAGGTAAGTAAAGAAATAAAAACACCAGTAAAAAGACAGTGAAAAATGACAGTAGCGAGGCTATATACAGTAGCGAGGCTATAAAAGTAGCGAGGCTACATACAGACACCGGTTAGTCAGGCTGATTGAGGAAGTATGTACATGTAGATATGGTTAAAGTGACTATGCATATATGATAAACAGAGAGTAGCAGTAGCGTAAAAGAGGGGTTGGGGGGGGGGTGGCATACAATGCAAATAGTCCAAGTAGCCATTTGATTACCTGTTCAGGAGTCTTATGGCTTGGGGGTAAAAACTGTTGAGAAGCCTTTTTGTCCTAGACTAAGCACTCCGGTACTGCTTGTCATGCGGTAGTAGAGAGAACAGTCTATGACTGGGGTGGCTGGGGTCTTTGACAATTTTTAGGGCCTGCCTCTGACACGGCCTGGTGTAGAGGTCCTGGATGGCAGGCAGCTTAGCCCCAGTGATGTACTGGGCTGTATGCACTACCCTCTGTAGTGCCTTGCGGTCGGAGGCCGAGCAATTGCCATACCAGGCAGTGATGCAACCAGTCAGGATGCTCTCGATGTTGCAGCTGTAGAACCCTTTGAGGATCTCA
The DNA here is from genome assembly GCA_003317085.1 of Hucho hucho. NCBI lineage: Eukaryota > Metazoa > Chordata > Actinopteri > Salmoniformes > Salmonidae > Hucho > Hucho hucho. Next base: position 444,642 of record QNTS01000002.1, read on the forward strand.
GGACCCATGCCAAATCTTTTTAGTTTCCTGAGGGGGAATAGGCTTTGTCGTGCCCTCTTCACGACTGTCTTGGTGTGTTTGGACCATTCTAGTTTGTTGGTGATGTGGACACCAAGTAACTTGAAGCTCTCAACCTGCTCCACTACAGCCCCGTCGATGAGAATGGGGGCGTGCTCGGGTCCTCCTTTTCCTGTAGTCCACAATCATCTCCTTAGTCTTGGTTACGTTGAGGGATAGGTTGTTATTCTGGCACCACCCGGCCAGGTCTCTGACCTCCTTTCTATAGGCTGTCTCGTCGTTGTCGGTGATCAGGCCTACCACTGTTGTGTCGTCTGCAAACTTTATGATGGCGTTGGAGTCGTGCCTGGCCATGCAGTCGTGGGTGAACAGGGAGTACAGGAGGGGACTGAGCACGCACCCCAGGGGGGCTCCAGTGTTGAGGATCAGCGTGGCAGATGTGTTGCTACCTACCCTCACCACCTGGGTGTGGCCCGTCAGGAAGTCCAGGATCCAGTTGCAGAGGGAGGTGTTTAGTCCCAGGATCCTTAGCTTAGTGATGAGCTTTGAGGGTACTATGGCGTTGAACGCTGAGCTGTTGTCAATGAATAGCATTCTCACGTAAGTGTTCCTTTTGTCCAAGTGGGAAAGGGCAGTGGGGAGTGCAATATAGATTGCATCATCTGTGGATCTGTTTGGGCGGTATGCAAATTGGAGTGGGTCTAGGGTTTCTGGGATAATGGTGTTGATGTGAGCCATGACCAGCCTTTCAAAGCACTTCATGGCTACGGACGTGAGTGCTACGGGTCTGTAGTCATTTAGGCAGGTTGCCTTTCTGTTCTTGGGCACAGGGACTATGGTGGTCTGCATGAAACATGTTGGTATTACAGACTTAATCAGTGACATGTTGAAAATGTCAGTGAAGACACCTGCCAGTTGGTCAGCACAGGCCCGGAGCACACATCCTGGTAATCCGTCTGGCCCCGCAGCCTTGTGTATGTTGACCTGTTTAAAGGTCTTACTCACGTTGGCTACGGAGAGAGTGATCACGCAGTCGTCCGGAACAGCTGATGCTCTCATGCATGCCTCAGCGTTGCTTGCCTCGAGGCGAGCATAGAAGGTATTTAGCTTGTCTGGTAGGCTCATGCCACTGGGCAGCTCGCGGCTGTGTTTCCCTTTGTAGTCTGTAATAGTTTGCAAGCCCTGCCACAAAAGACGAGCGTCGGAGCTGGTGTAGTATGATTCAATCTTAGCCCTGTATTGACGCTTTGCCTGTTTGATGGTTTGTCGCAGGGCATAGCAGGATTTATTGTAAGCATCTGGGTTAGAGTCCCGCATCTTGAAAGCGGCAGCTCTACCCTTTAGCTCAGTGAGAATGTTGCCTGTAATCCATTGCTTCTGGTTGGGGTATGTACGTACAGTCACGTCCTCAATGCACTTATTGATAAAGCCAGTGACTGATGTGGTGTACTCCTCAATGCCATCGGAAGAATCCCGGAACATGTTCCAGTCTGTGCTAGGTAAACAGTCCTGTAGTTTAGCATCTGCTTCATCTGACCACTTTTTTATAGACCGTTTCACTGGTGCGTCCTGCTTTAATTTTTGCTTGTAAGCAGGAATCAGGAGGATAGAGTTGTGGTCAGATTTAGCAAATGGAGGGCGAGGGAGAGCTTTGTACGTGTCTCTTTGTGTGGAGTAAAGGTGATCTAGAATTCTTTTCCCTCTAGTTGCACATTTAACATGTTGATAGAAATGAACAAGCCCATAGATGGATGTTGCTATTGTGGATTGGGTGTTTTATCTGAAAGTCAAGAGCCAATTTATGCTTGATCTGAAAATGGATGTTCTGACGCAATTGCGGAGCATCCGTAGGCATGCAGAGGCCAAATTAAGCTCTGTACCGCATCACCGTGTGCCTCTCACTTTGTAACAATGCAGAGGGCTTCGTATAGGTCCGCATTGACATGATTGGTTGACGGTAGGTGAGTGCGGGAGGTCCTATATAAACACAAACTTACTTACTTGACAACTTCCTTCACAACAGCTATATCACCGTAAAAAATGCACGGCCAGTGCAGACGTCGGATTGACCATACAGCGCCTTCAAAGCACTCCACCCAAAACTGCACTATAAACCATACTTCACGAGTTCAGTTTCTCGCCATCTGACGAATATGTCGGAAGGGGTAGTAGTTGAAAGTTTGGTATGAGGGTTTTGGCATGGATGGTAGTCGGGGAGGCCAGACCCCAGTTGTGGATCGGGGTTGGTAGCTGGCCTCCCGGCAGAGTCAGCCCCAAGTCGTGAACTGTGGCTGTGCTGAGCCTGCTGGCAGGGCCAACCCAGGGCCGTAGGCTGAGGTTGTGCTAGCCCCCCTGCTGGCGGGAGCAGCCCCTGGTAGTGAACCTAGGTTGAGCTGGTCCCTCCAAAAGGAACTGAAGGGGCACTTAAGGATTCTGTGCCTTCTGCTTGGTGACGGGAGTGAGCATAGGTGTGGGACTCGTCTAGGTTCTGGGGTTAGGGAAGAGTGAAGGGGCAGGAATGTTTGGTGCTTCAGTCTAGTAGGAGAAGGTGGAAGTTGGTACCCGTTGTGGGGAAATGCGGTGGAAACAGGGTGTGGTTTCGCTGAGGGCCTGACTAGAGTTTGTGGGCGTCTGACAAGTGATAGGTTTGAGCAGATGTAGAAGTATTTGGAACCAGTGTCTGGTAATGGGGAGGTATCTCTGTGATGAACAGACTCTGCGGTGGTTAATTTCTTTACTATCAAATGAGGAGAGACAAACTTATAACACAAGTCAGAGTTATACTTAAAATACATATTTAATAGTATGAGATTTGCAATAGCAACGGCTTCTCAAGGAATTCACCACTTTCTCTGATGGTCCGTTGAGAGCGGCGACACGAAGGCTACTGAGATCCTTTATAGCAAAGATCCAACCCCTAGTCTACATAACCAACCAGATGTTTGGAACAGGTCACAAGGTGAGAGTTTTTAAATGAGAAAGGAGCATCCCCCAGCCAGATAGCATTCGCTATAAATTATGTTCAGTTTGGCCCCTAAGACGAGGTTCAGATCTCGTTCCTGGTACTTCATAGCACAGAAACAACTCATCCAATGGCATAAATCAATTGTCAACTCCAGATACTCCCATCTCAAGTAAAACCCCTTCTTGACCACACACCTGGACAAGCTCACTGAGGGGAGTGAGCCTCTAGGTCATACACTATCCCAAGATAAGTGCAACATCAGAGATGACATACAATAGTTCCAGACACTACCACACACGTCCCCCAAAGTAAAAGGAGAGATTGACTGGCGCACAGACATTGTGGAGACAAGTAATTGGTTCCCCATTAATCACACCATCCCTTCACATGGTTTAAGAATAGGTAAAGACACATTCACATATGAAGACAATGTTCCCTCCTGTCCTCTTCCCTTTCTGATATTCTGCATAGCACCAGGGACATGTGAAAGACAAGCCTGACCTCTCCCCTCTGTGGGCTCCAGGTGACTGAGCCCCAGCTGAGGAAAGAAGTGCAACTGCCAACACCAGAGTCCAAAGGGATACATTCTAATAACAAGTATATCACATAAGCATATTATGCAGATAAGACATCTTAATTATCTATGTTACTCAACTAATTCTGATTATTCCGCCACAACTCTCAAGGGCACGATAGTGAAAGTGGTGCAGCCAGTGGCAATTTTAGCAAATAAATCTTGGTGGGGCAAACAAAACATTTTATTTTTATGCATGCCAGCAAAGCTACTACACAACACTAAACAATACATTAATGACACTATAATGGTGACAAACAGTGCCCACAAAGTCCCAACAGCAGTCTCAACACCTTACCACTGCTACACCTGGTTATCAGCAGAGCCTTGTTTGGCAGCGAAACAGTTCATTCAGCCTCATTTACTGCCTTAAAAAAAACATAGCTGATATGGCTGACTTGCTTAAACAAATGTGGTTTCTACTGTCAATTGAGTCGTACAAACTATGGCATAAGGGGACGACGAGCGGATAAGAGGCATTCCGTTATTTCAATTAAGACATTAATGAGTGAGCTTGGACGGACATAGTCAATATAACTATTTGTTCTGCACTTTTGAAATGTACAGCAACAAAATTCAGACCATGGGCCACTCTTACAGTATTCTCCCTGTACACCAAGTCAGAACTGTAGGATAAATAAAGGTGGCATATAAGCAGACAATGAAAGCTCTAACAATATTCGATTGTAATATTGTTAGCGGGGCTTTGCTTTGTCTGTCATTTCTCCGAGAGAGAAGGGCAAGAGGAAGAGGAGGCCGCAATAGACCCCGGCGGTGAGGCAGTATGCCGTGCCAGTCACAGCAGGAGGCCAGTTTCGATACACACACACACTGTCACGATCTTCATTAATGGACCAAGGCGCAGCGTGCCGGGTTGAGAAAAACATGTTTATTTGTTAAACTCACCGAAACAAAAACAACGAACGAAGATCATATGGTGTAGCACCAACAGCACATACACACTAACAGACTCAACTTCCCACAAAGACTGGAGGGAAAAAGGGCTGCTTAAGTATGGTTCCCAATCAGAGACAACGATAGACAGCTGTCCCTGATTGAGAGCCATACTTAGCCAAAACAAAGAAATACAAAAAGAACATAGAATGCCCACCCCAACTCACACCCTGACCAAACCAAAATGAGACATAAACAGGCTCATACAGGTCAGGGCGTGACAGTACCCCCCCCAAAGGTGCGGACTCCGGCCGCAAAACCTGAACCTATTGGGGAGGGTCTGGGTGGGCATCTATCCGCGGTGGCGGCTCTGGTGCGGGATGTAGACCCCGCTCCACCTCTGGCTCCCTCCGCTTTGGTGGCAACCCTAGACTGGGCACCCTCGTTGCGGGCCCCGGACTGGGCACCCTCGTTGTGGGCCCCGGACTGGGGACCGTCTCTGGAGGCTCCGGACCTTCTCTGGAGGCTCCGAACTGGGCACCCTCGTTGCGGGCCCTGGACGTCCCTGGAGGCTCCGGACTGGGGACCGTCCCTGGAGGCTCCGGACTGGGGACCGTCTCTGGAGGCTCCGGACTGGTCCGTGGAGCAGGCACTGGATACCTGGTGCGTGGAGCAGGACGTGCCAGGCTCTGAAGGCGCACAGGGAACCTGGTGCGTGGAGCAGGAACAGGCCGCGCCGGGTTCTCGATGCGCACAGGGGACATGATGCATGGAGCAGGGACAGGCCGTGCCGGGCTCTGAAGGCGCACAGGGAACCTGGTGCGTGGAGCAGGAACAGGCCGCGCCGGGCTCTCGATGCGCACAGGGGACCTGGTGCGTGGAGCAGGGACAGGCCGCGCCGGGCTCTGAGGGCGCACAGGGGACGTGATGCGTGGAGCAGGGACAGGATACACTGGGCCATGGAGGCACACTGGAGGTCTCAAGCGTACAGCCTGCACAACCTGTCCTGGCTGAATGGATAATTTCGCCCGGCCACTGCGGGGCGCTGGCACAGGACATACTGGGCTGTGGAGACGCACCGGAGACACAGTACGCAGAGCCGGCGCAGGATATCCTGGTCCGAGGAGGCATACTGGAGACCAAGAGCGCTGAGCCGGCACACTCCTTCCAGGCTGAACACTCCCCTTAGCTCGACAGATGCGGGAAGCTGGCATGTCGCGCACCGGGCTGTGAACACGCACTGGTGACACTGTGCGTTTCACCGCCTCACACGGTGCCTTACCAGTGCAATGCTCCCTCTGGTAAGCACGGGGAGCTGGCCCAGGTCTCCAACCTGGCCCAGCCAAACTCCCCGTGTGCCAGCCGTGTTCCCGCATACTTCTCCTCATAAAAGCGCCGCTCCGTCTTTGCTGCCTCCAGCTCCTCCTTGGGACGGCGGGATTCCCCAGCCTGCCTCCAGGGCTGCTTGGTCTCTTGGTGGTGGGAAGTTCTGTCACGATCTTCATTAATGGACCAAGGCGCAGCGTGCTGGGTTGAGAAAAACATGTTTATTTGTTAAACTCACCGAAACAAAAACAACGAACGAAGATGGTGTAGCACCAACAGCACATACACACTAACAGAGTCAACTTCCCACAAAGACTGGAGGGAAAAAGGGCTGCTTAAGTATGGTTCCCAATCAGAGACAACGATAGACAACTGTCCCTGATTGAGAGCCATACTTAGCCAAAACAAAGAAATACAAAAAGAACATAGAATGCCCACCCCAACTCACACCCTGACCAAACCAAAATGAGACATAAACAGGCTCATACAGGTCAGGGCGTGACACACACACCATGCATTCTAGCAAAATGATGGCCTCTAATAGTTTAGATGTGAAATTGTAGCCTCTTACACTCACCACAGACTAAAGCAGATTCAATTGAATTCTGAAAAGATATTATTATTTATAGCAGTTCAAACAAATTAATTGGTTTGGATAGATCACTAATGTTTGTAATGGTCTTCATATCAGCTACAATTTTAACAAGCTAAAATACTTGTTTATATAAAATGTTGTTTTGTCAATATAATCATATTTGACTTAGGAGAAAACATATAGGGCTATTCATTTTAACATTAATATTGAAGCTTATAAGCAAGGTTATATCACTCCATATTTGCTTATTATACCACTAGCTAGTTTTAAAGAGACCCAGGGGTATCATAGCCTGACAACTCACACTAAATTCTTCCGCTGCTCTGTCGTTCTCTACATACTTTAATCTGAGACTTCCATCATTGAAGTTGTTTGTGGTGAACAGGGGCACAAGGGCCATTGTACAAAAAGTCTTCAGTAATTAGATCGTCTCTAACCAATCAGAGCATACTCTTTAAAATCAGGGTTCCAAAAGTCTCTTCGGCTGTCCCCATAGGAGAACCCATTTTAGTTACAGGTAGAAACCTTTTTGGTTCCATGTAGAACCCTCTGTGGAAAGGATTCTACATGGAACTCAAAAGGATTCTACTTGGAACCAAAAATTATTATTCAAATGGTTCTCCTATGGGGACAGCCGTAGAACCCTTTTAGGTTCTAGATAGAACCTGTTTTTCTAAGAGTGTATCAAAGCCAATAACTAATTTTCAAACCGCCGCTTTACCCACATGGGTTCTGGCACTGGCCCAACCCATCGGTTTCTGGACCAATCAGATGGCCCTGAATGTGTTCGCATACGGTGAAGGTACTCAGATCCAGACTTATTGCGGAGAATAAACTAATGTCCATGGGCGTGGCGTAGCGTTTGGCCGGAGCAAGGAGTCTGGGTAGCCAGGGAAGGGGTACCTGTCGATCTACTGAGACCTTACCAATATGGCCACTCGAGTTTGTCTGATCAATTCTTGCTCCCCTTGAGGGAATACGGAAAAACAAAGAAGCTGACATAGGACTTGATGAAGTTCTGTAGCTAGAAAACAAATCAACAAAATACTGTAGCTATTTGTAAAGTTGATCAATGACTACCTTGAAATTATCATTTATTCGGAGAAAGAGTAAGTATTACGTTGATGTCACTTATTATTTTGTGTCTAGGAACATTGCAGGTAATGTTTGATTAGCTAGCTAGCCAGAGCATCGGTTGAATTAGTCCCGCTGTGGCTATGGTCATTTCAATCTAAAAGGATCCATGAGCACCAACATGTGATGTTTATAGGAGCATGTCAAATTGGGTGTCAAATTAAATCTAATAGTCTATATTTTGGGGGGAAATTACAGCGTATAAACATTTGTCAACCATTTCCCATTCTAAAAATTTGGAATAAGCAAAGGATTACATTTCTGATCAAATAGATGGAAAAGGGGTCTTAAACAATATCTATCAGTCTTAAAAGGTATTAGAAATGCATTTAAACACAATAATGTTGAAGTAAAGAACCCTGCCAACTAATATCAAAACGTATGTTTAGCTTTAGAAAAATTATTTGCCTTCTGTAAGAAGGCCTTCTTTAAGAAACATTAACTTGTGCCTTGTAATTCCATTACCAAAAACCTACATCTTTTAAGATATTTTCTAATTTCTCTCCCTCATAAGGAGGGAGGATAATGTAAGTTCACAGAAGTAACAAGTAAAGGTAAACCTACCAATTAGTTACATTGTTCTTACTGAAATCAAGTTTTGTTTATGAATTATTAAGTGATTAAAACTTATAATTCTGTTACCAAAAATCTGTAACGGAATTACTGCACCTGAATTTGCTTAATTGGGAAATCATTATTTTACCCGTAATTCCGTTACAGGATGCAAATCCACTTCACCTTCTGTAGTTCAATAACCAAAATACTTTTTTTCAAACTCAAAGTGTCATATCATAGCTGACACCCCATTCTTTCAGCAGAAATCTTTGAATGTTAATTTGGAGCAGATCTTTTAAGAGTTTTTGGAAAAAATTGTTTTGGGAAAATGTGGTCTCATAAAAAACTGATTTTACTTTAATTATGTTACCAAACTTTGCATCTGCACAGTTCTTCCAGTAAATGTGTTATTTTGACATTTTCTGTGTAAATTGTTCAAAGTACTCCTTGTGCATAGAGTAGTATGGTTTGTTAAATTTTGAAATAAATAGTTTTGTTTGGCATACATTTTAAAGTGAACAATCAGAGTCAAAGCATCATTCCGTTACCATGGAATTGCCCCTATCCTGTGTAACGTTACAGCAAGCACAATTCCATTCAAGAAGAAAAAAAACATATCTTGTCTGTCACGAATGTTGAATTAAATGATATTTGAACTTACTCTGCCGAATGTGTCACGATCTTCGTAATGGACAGACCAAGACGCAGCGATGCTTCCAGAATACATTTTAATAAGAACGTACTGGGTACACAACAAAACAGAAAGTAACGAAGATCGTGAACGTAACAAAGACAAGCTAAGTACAAACAATAACCCACCAACCTAGAGTGAAACCTACAAACATAAATATGGTTCCCAATTAGAGACAACGACACCCAGCTGCCTCTAATTGGGAACCATACCCCAACATAGAACTGTGACACCTAGAACAGACAACCCTACACCAAAACGAAACCAAAACGCTCCAGCCTGACATCTCGGCCTGGGCGTTACAGTACCCCCCCCCAAAGGCGCGGACTCCGGACGCGCCCAAAAGTCCGTGGGGGGGGG
>QNTS01000002.1:454925-476311 GCA_003317085.1 Hucho hucho
CTGGGAGCGTGGAACAGGGATCTGGGAGCGTGGAACAGGGATCTGGGAGCGTGGAACAGGGATCTGGGAGCGTGGAACAGGGATCTGGGAGCGTGGAACAGGGATCTGGGAGCATGGAACAGGGACTGGACGTGTTGAAACCTCCACCCGGACTGGGGACCTGATACGGAGAGCCGACACCATACCTCCAGCTAGCTCACTAACCCTGGCCTCACGGGTGAGTGGAGCTGGAATCTCTCGGACTGGGCTGTGGATTCGCGCCGGAGATTCTGCCCGTAGGACCACAGGACATCTAGGTCCCAACAGGCGCACTGGAGACCTTGCGCGCAGAGCTGGCACCACTCTACCAGGTAGCACACTGACCTCGGCCCGACCAATGAGTGGCGCTGGGATCTCTCGCACTGGGCTGTGGACACGTACCGGAGACACCGCACGCAGAACCGGGGCAGGATATCCGGGTCCCAGGAGGCGCACTGGAGACTTAGCGCGCAGAGCTGGCACCACTCTTCCTGGCTGAACACTCAGTTTCGCCCGACTGATGAGTGGAGCGGGAATCTCTCGCACCGGCCTCTGAATCCCTATGGGGGAAACCGTGCGCAACACTGCATAGCACTGTGTCCCTTCGGTGCGACGCTCTCCCCAACGCTCTCTCCACAAAGCACGAGGAGTTGGCTCAGGAGTCCCTCCTGAACCGGCCAACCTCCTCGTGTGCCCCCCCCCAAAAGTTTTTTGGGGCTGTCTTTCGGACCTCCGTGCCAGGCGAGTCCCAATGAGCTGTTCCCTGGTCCAGTACTCCCGGGTCTCTCGCTGCTTGGTCTTCTTTTGGTGGGTTATTCTGTCACGATCTTCGTAATGGACAGACCAAGACGCAGCGATGCTTCCAGAATACATTTTAATAAGAACGTACTGGGTACACAACAAAACAGAAAGTAACGAAGATCGTGAACGTAACAAAGACAAGCTAAGTACAAACAATAACCCACCAACCTAGAGTGAAACCTACAAACATAAATATGGTTCCCAATTAGAGACAACGACACCCAGCTGCCTCTAATTGGGAACCATACCCCAACATAGAACTGTGACACCTAGAACAGACAACCCTACACCAAAACGAAACCAAAACGCTCCAGCCTGACATCTCGGCCTGGGCGTTACAGAATGTCCATAGGGTTGGTCCTTCAGTGTGTTGAAATGTAAGACACAATATCCATAGGAAAGTATTAATAAAAGACTTCAAACGCAGAACCCTGTGTGTGGCAATCAATATTTGTTTTCTTGTGACCTAACGCTTCAAACACACTGACAGCGTACGCACATGTTGCAGACGGTCGCATGCGGTTGGGCACATGGAGGAGAGTATCATTTTCATTTTCGCAGTGTACTCAAAATTGTGTATTTTTTACACAACTGCTGACAGTTCCATGGACTTAAACACAAAAAATGCTGCTTGGAGACCGTTGTCCACAATAGTTGGATAGCCAGGTCAGTTTAGTAGTGGGCTTGTGCTAGATGTGGCTAGTTAGCTAGCTAGCCTAGCCAATGAAGTGTGTGTGTGTGTGTGTGTGTGTGTGTGTGTGTGTGTGTGTGTGTGTGTGTGTGTGTGTGTGTGTGTGTGTGTGTGTGTGTGAAAGATAAATAGTAATATAAATAATGCTAGTTACTACCCCTGATAACTTGGCCAAATAATCATATTTGAAAGAGTGTGAATGTGAGTGAGTGTGAGTGTGTATGTTGTCAGATAGGTGGGTGTAGCTGGTGTATGAAGTCGCACATGAGAGCAGAGATGAGTGAACCAACTGCACTTTACTTAGACAGCACAAAGTAAAACCATAATACAAAGTGCAAAAGAACGGTTGCCGCAGAACATGGGTGAAATAAATGGCACCCAGCACAAACCAGCCAGAACAATACCGACCTGAACAAAAATGAACAATCACACACAAAGACATGGGGGAAACAGAGGGTTAAATACATGACACTTAATTTGGGAATTGAAACCAGGTGTGTGGGAACACAAGACAAAACAAATGGAAAATGAAAAGTGGATCGACAATGGCTAGAAGACTGGTGACGTCGACCGCCGAATGCCGCCCGAACAAGGAGAGGGACCGACTTCGGCGGAAGTCGTGACATATGTCAGATAATAATAGAAATTATGGTAGATACTACCCCTGATAATTTGTTCAGATAACCGTGTGTGTGTACAGTCCATGATTGCTATCTAATAACTATAGTTATGTTAGGTAATGGTTTGGCTTATCATGTTCATGTCTATGTAGAAGAAGACTGTAGGAGGAAGTGGAGAGGACTCAGGGACAGGTATCAGAGAGAGAGAGAAGGGCAGAGAAAGAGAAGAAGAGGTCTGGGTCAGCAGCTTCAGGCCAGCAGCCTTGGCGCTTCTGCCACATTCTTTCTTTTCTGGATCCATGTATTGAGCCTAGGGCAACGAGTAGCAATTTTACAGCCAGACCCTCTACTACGTCATCCACAAGTGTGGGCGCCACCGGTGCATAAAGACACTCTACGTCATCTACAAGTGTGACCACCACCTCCACAGGTTCAGCGAGACACTCAATGTCATCTACTAGTGCAAACACCACCGGTGCAGCGAGACCCTCTACAACATCTACATCATCCACAAGTATGACCACCACCGGTGCAGCGAGACCCTCTACAACATCTACATCATCCACAAGTATGACCACCACCGGTGCAGCGAGACCCTCTACAACATCTACATCATCCACAAGTATGACCACCACCGGTGCAGCGAGACCCTCTACAACATCTACCTCCTGAGATTATTATGAACCTCACGGAAGTGACCACTGAGGACCTTGTTGAACAGGATGTGGCCGTGGAGACAAACGAGGAGAGAAACAAGGAGAGAAACATGGAGAGAAACGAAGAGGAACAACGTCACACCAGGCACCCTCGGCGGTACCAGCCTCCAGATCCACTTAACTAATTTCAGCAGAGGCTCCTCCAAGCCGTCGAGAGGGATGCAGCCCAACCTGATGCTCACAGGAAGGAGGATGAAGAGACCCTCTTTGCCATGAGCCTGGTGCCAAACCTGAAGAGGCTGCCTCAGCAAAGAAAAGCAGCAGTCAAGGTTAAAATGTACCAGCTGCTTTTCGAAGCCGAGTTCAATTGTACGTTTTTTTTCTCTTCTCCACAACACAGGTAGTGTCATAAGTATTGCGACATTGAAGTAAAGTAGGTTATTTTTACAGTATATTCATGTAGGCTAATTGGTATTTCAGATCAAATGATTAATATGAGGCAAATGTATAGCTGTTGTTTCTGGGTTAGGATATATCCTAAAACAACAGTTTGCTGTCTAAATATATTCATATTCATCTTTTTGAGTAAACAGCAATAATTACTATCTTTACCACACAATATTTATGCCACTAACTACACTATACAAGCAGTATTTAGTTAACATAAATCTCACCTTCTCTGGTGTTATATTATGTAAAGCTTGTTATGTGTTGTTTTTCTCTTCCCTTCCAGAGATGGAGTCAATTTAGCCGAGCAGCTCACAGGAAGGACAGGAAGGGGAGAGGAGTTGTCTGGTTGTTGTTTTGACCTCCCTCATTGTACCTTTCCTTTCACACACGTCAGTTCCGTTTAAATTCAGTCAATTCATTAAGTAATTTGTTTATAAAGTCTTAGGATAGCATTAATTATTAGTGTTACATAGATTTCTGAATTGACAGAATTGAAACTCGTACACCGGAGAATTCACAGATGCTCTTGTTGGTCTCTTACAAGACTAAAAGTGAATATATTTATTTAATTTGAAACCACTTGAAAACCAGGGCGTTGAAACTTTTTGTGTTATGTTCCCTGGACTGGTCCATGACATCCAGGAGCCATTTGTTTGTTTACCTGTGTTACGGCTACACATTATTTTCTTTTTTTCAGAGACAGAGACACACACACACCTCTCTTCCACTCCTCTCTGTACCTCAGATCTCCAGTGCCCTCTCTCTCTTTATGGCCATGTCTGAAGTTCCCCTACTACGTCTAGGCTTTATGAGTAGTCCCTGTATCTGTCTGCATTTGTGCCAAAAATACATGCTCTTGTTGTTCTCTTACAGATTACAGGCTACACATTAAGTTTTGTATTTTTACATGTACATACATGCACACACACACACACCTCTTTCAATAGTTGTTTATTTTTGTACATTTTTTACAACACACATACCTGTCATGTTCTTTCCTGTACTTGAATACTTATACAATTCTAATTTTCATAGTCAGTTGTTTAATTTCTTTCTTTATTAATATATAATTTAGACTTAATCTACGTATTTCTGCCCTACACCTTTGCAGATCTAAGACAAGATTAAAGAAAAAACACATTCTCTTCCTAATTAGTTTTTCTTCCACCTGCATTTTGTCAGACCAGTGAAGATGGTGGTAAACTGTACTATTTGTATGGACCCTAGCTTACCCTTTCCCTTCGTTATCATACTAACTGTATGTCGTATAACCTTAATTAGTGCTCCCGCTCACCTGATGTACCATGCCAGGTGTGTATAATACTGACGTTAATGGGAGAGGGAAGGGGTTAAGGTGTGGTCTTTACTCCCACATTTCACTTAAATATAACTTCCAAATGAAGAGCGACAATGAGACAAAATAATCTGGGGAAAAATGCTATTTTACGGACAACGGTGGATGGTTCTTAAAATAACCTTGGTGTTAGGGGGCTCTTAAAAGAGCCGTTTCACTCCACGGCATACTGCCATGGGACTTCACCTGCTGGCGATGAGAAGTAGGTGGTCAGCTTCTCCCTCACCTGGAGTACCTGTCTGGGGGCGTTGTTGGCACCTGCCCTGGTGACATCAAGTAGGTGACCATTTGGTAGGTGACCATCTCCATCTGGAGCGACTCCTGGAATGACCTCAGCAGGTAGTTGTGGAGAACACATGTGGCCTTCAAGCAGGCATCGACATTTGAGGGGCTGAGACCAAGCACTCTCTGATACATTCTCTGCCGGGCTGCCAGCATCCCTAACCTTGCCCTGGACAGTCATTTGTTAAAGATCCTTACAGGCTTTGGCAATGGCAGCTGGTGTCCAGCGTAGGGCCTCAAAGGGAAGGCCTCGTCGGTGACAAAGACGTGGGGAACGGGTCCCAGGTCTTCAGCCCCAGGGAATGATGCAGGTGGTGGAATCTCCAATGTGCCATCCTGAAGTGCCTGGCCGAAGGCAGAGTCCCGGAGGGTCCCGCCATCACTTCCCTTGCCGTAAGCACCAACATCGACAACACAGAAACAGTAGATGGCATCTACAATAGCCAAGAGTACAACTGAATATGTACCCTTGTAGTTGTAGAATAGCGAACCCGAGCACAGTGGAGCTAGGATTACTACATGTTTCCTGGCAATGAAGCCAAGACATTTGGGGAAATTCTCCAGGAACTCAGCAGCGATGGCCCTCTAGTATTCCTCCTTGGGGACAGGCATGTATTCACCAACCAGACAGTCCCAAATGGCTTGTGCCACAGAGGGGACAATGCCTTCCACCGTGGACCATCCAACTCGGAAGCTGAATCCAATGGTCTTGTAGGAGTCCCCTGTCACCAAGAATCTGAAATATAATTCAAAATAATTATCAATATTATATGCAACTTGAATTCCACCCACATATTTTATCTACTCACATAGCTACCTCATTAATGTTTATTATGCTCTACTAATTATATTGTAATACTCATTAACCATAATTAACAATGCCTTGAAACAGTACAATTCAGTCTATTACTATATCAATAAACTGGAGCCCAGGCCAACTCTACTCTTTGAAAGAAAGGTACTATCTAGAACCTTTGAAGAACCCTTTTTGGTTCCTGGTAGTACCCTTTTTGGTTCCAAGTAGAACCCTATTGGGTTCCATGTATAACATTTTCCCCAAAGGGTTACACCTGGAACCAAAAAGGCATATCCTATGGGGAAAGCAGGACACTTTTGGAACCCTTTTTTTCTAAGAGTGTATGTATGTGAGTCCAATAAGAATGTAATGAATGACTGTAACAGTCTTGAACAACAAGGGGTCCTGGAGAAGACTAGCCTACCTTTACCAGGGCAGAAGGCCCCTCAACTTTCTTTTTATTTGGTAACATCATAAAAAAATTATTTTAAACCAACTTTGGGAAATGTTATAGTCCTAATGAACATTCTGTAAAAGTACATCTGATGTCACATAGGGGCTATTAACTAGAGAGCCCTTTAGCTAGCTAGGTTGCACATAAAATATATCTAATATCAATCAGTTATGGTATCAAACACTTTAAAAATGTACTAGAACTTAGCTTACCGGAGACAAATCGCCAGGCGTTCAACTGGGCTGATGGACTCCCAGTAGTTGGTATCCATCCGGGCGATCCTGGCTCCAACCATCTGGAGCAGGTGATCGAACTGGCTTCGGTCCAGACGAAAGTAACTTCGGAATTCCTCTCCAAACAGTCGAAGCTCTTTAATGAGACTGTGGAACTCCCCTGCCTCCTTTCGGGACCATCTCTGGACCCACAAGGCCTGCGCTTTCGGCAGGGCTGGGCCCAACAGCGCGATCAAGACCACCTTCCTCAACGTTGGTCTCATTGTTGAAAGAGCCTACTCTCTGCTATCTTGAATATTTATTATTGCATTTTGCTCCAAAACTATGTATTTTGGAGGGAAATTATATTTTTGGCTCTAACAATACATTTTTAGACGTCATCGAATAAATAATCGGATATGTATGCTACTTGGCAAATAAATGAATAAAAAATGTAAATAAATTCTACAGTCAAACTGTTTATGTAATCCCATTTTTTTTTACTGGATATGTATGCAACAAAAATTCAACAGTCACATTTTACACATTTTACTACTTTCTGTCAAGTCTACACATACAAATTGATGCAACGTATGCACCACACAGAACTGCAACTGCCTCTGCAACGCAATGCTGCAAGGCAAACGCAGCGTTCCAGGTGTTCACATGGTTTTGCGCATGAGCCAGGTGATAGAAATTTCAACGACAGTACCGACGCTCTAAAAAGTCGGTAAATAATACTTTCCAGTGGATATTTTGTCTCAAATTCCGACCCATTGAAAGGTCAACCTCACAGACAACCGGTAGAGTAAGTTCAAATGTAGTTTTATTCAACATTCTGGCTTGTAGTCAATGTTTTTTTTGGCATACATTTAGTTTTTGCAGTGCTTTGTTTCAGACTGTATACAATAATTGGTATCACAGTCTGATTTATAAGTCAACTGTTGCATGTAAGCATGACTGTCAACAACAACATGACTGTTGTGCTGTGCCTAGACCTCTTATTATTTAATTAAATAATGAGATGAGGTCTAATCGTATTCATAGTGAATACATTCTGAATAACTCACGCTGAAATGACTGTACCTGTTTAGCAGCACATGTTCTACATTGGAAGATATATCCAGTCTATCCAGTCATAGACAGTTCTTCTTAAAAAGGCTTCCCTTTACATCACCGAGCAGTGCAAAATAAACTATTAAATCCAATTTTTAGACACTACCCCAAATATTCTTCTTCTTCAGTGGTGTAAAATACTTAAGTAAAAATACTTGAAAGTACTACTTAAGTAGTTTTTTTTGGTTTTTGTACTTTACTTTACTATTCATACTTTTTACCAACTTTTACTTGTACTTCACTACATTCCTAAAGAAAATTATGTACTTTTTACTCAAAACATTTCCCCTGACACCCAAAAGTACTCGTTACATTTTGAATGCTTAGCAGGACAGGAAAATGGTCTAATTCACACACTTATCAAGAGAAAATCCCTGGTCATCCCATCTGCCTTTGATTTGGTGGACTCACTAAACACATGCTTCGTTTATAAATTATGTCAGTTGTTGGAGCGTGCGCTTTAAAAAACAAGAAAATGGTGCCGTCTTGTTTGCTTAATTTATAATTTTACTTTTGATACTTTAGTATGTTTTAGCAATTACATTTACTTTTGATACTTAAGTATATTTAAAACCCCAAAACGTGTAGACTTTTACTCAAGTAGAATTTTACTTGAGTCGTTTTCTATTAAGGTATCTATTCTTTTACTCAAGTATGACAATTGGTTACTATTTCCACCAGTGTTCTTCTTTGATGTGTATTCCAGCAGTCTATATGCTTTTTTTGTGTGTTGATGCCTTTCAGTTGCACTGCACATTTCTTTACAAAAAAGGGAAAAGGGAAATGGGGCGCAAAGGAAATTGCACCACCATCTAACCCTATATACACTGAGGTTACAAAACACTGCTCTTTCCATGACAGACTGACCAGGAGAAAGCTATGATCCCTTATTGATGTCACTTGTTAAATCCACTTCAATCAGTGTAGATGAAGGGGAGGAGACAGGTTAAATAAGGATTTTTAAGCCTTGAGACAATTGAGATATGGATTGTGGTGTGTGTGACATTCAGAGGGTGAATGGGCAAGGCAAAATATTTAAGTTTTATTTGAACGGGGTATGGTGGTAGGTGCCAGGCGCACCGGTTTGAGTGTGTCAAGAACTGCAATGCTGCTGGGTTTTTCACGCTCAACAGTTTCCCATGTGTATCAAGAATGGTCCACCACCCAAAGGACATCCAGCCAACTTGGCACAACTGTGGGAAGCATTGGAGTCAACATTGGTGAGCATCCCTGTGGAACGCTTGACACGTTGTAGAGGCCATGCCCTGACAAATTGAGGCTGTTCTAAGGGCAAAAGAGATTAGGAAGGTGTTCCTAATGTTTTGTACACTCAGTGTATATACCACTATCCCCAACACACCCCACCACCCCTTCCCACTCCTTGGGCCCTAACAGATCCTACACCAGGCCATCATCCTGGGAAGCTGGAAAACCTTCCCTCTAGTTGTACACTACAATCTCTGACACACAGAAACTTCTCTGCTGCTGCTATTACCAATTCAATCTTCTGGGATTTCCTTTCCATCTGTGCGGTACAATTAATGACTATAGCAATAAATGCCAAGACACCAACCTTACTAAAACTGCATGAGAAGGTTTTGTTTACCTCAGTTTCTCCCAGACTGAGAAACAGCATCACCAAGTGGTTTAAACTTTATTCTGTCTTTGTTTTATTGCATGTCACACTTGCGCAGTACAAATGTGGCTTGAAATGTAAGAGTAGTCTATTGCTGTATAGATTATGCAAGGTTATTTAAAATATGCATGGCCTGTTATATATTTCTGTCATGACTATCTGTTTGTAATGCTCTCAATGGATGTGTTTGATTGGAAGAGAGACTATCCAGTTTACGTTACATATTTATAAAAAACGATCAAATGGCATGGCCTTATGTAGCCTACAGTATTATTGGTATTATCTGCTTTTTTTGTATCTTTAATTTGAGATTAAAACACGAAAAGTTGTACACGTTCCTTTATGTGTGGTATTTCTTGATCGTCATGTTTACTTGGTACTTCTCTGTACTTGTACTCTGTATTTGTCTTGCTAGATTGCACCACAGTTAGTCTTGTATAATGTCCTTTGTCTTTAAGGTATTAAACTGCAATTGGCTGGTTAGCATATAGGTATTTGCTTTAACCTTGCTATAACGATTTTGCCATAACAGGTGTTTTATTGAGATTATTAGTTGTCAAAGTGCGCCCTCTTGTGGATTCAATTGAAGCAGTATACTGACCTTAATCACGTATAAATATTTTTTTTAGCCAAATATTTGTAATAGTATGGGAAATATTAATAACAATAATTGGGAATATGCTATCATAGATTTGCACCAGGCTTCATTACTGTCAGGCAAAAAGAAAACCTGCAGTTGTTTTTCCAATGGAAATATCATTTTCATAAAATCTTTGCATACATTTTCTGTGGATATAAATAAATAATTGGAGTAATGTAGTTAATTTCACATTTTCTTTTAATCTAATTTCATAAACATTTCTAATTTTAATCTCTCTTTCATTGTTTGTTCATTTGATAGGTTGCGTTTAGGCCCATGCAGGAAAGCAACATTCAGTACAAAGTAGGCCAACAAAATACACTTTTAAACCACACTCTAACATGCCAGAAAGTAAAACATTGGTTTAAACTTCTTTCTGAAAATGGTATGTGCGTAGGCTACGTGTGTGTGCATGGACGTGTATGTGTGCGCGCTTCATGTGTGTGGAAGAGAGAGACATTGGAAAGAATTTACAAAAAAACAGAGCAAACTACAATGCTATTTGGCCCTAAACAGAGAGTACACAGTGGCAGAATACCTGTCCACTGTTACATATTTGACTATGTACAGAAAAGCCTTGCTATTGAGAAAGGCCGCCGAAGGCAGACCTAGCTCTCAAGAGAAGACGGGCTATGTGCAACACTGCCCACAAAATGAGGTGGAAACTGAACTGCAGGTCCTAACCTCCTGCCAAATGCATGACCATATTAGAGACACATATTTCCCTCAGATTACACAGACCCACAAAGAATTTGAAAACAAATCCAGTTTTGATAAACTCCCATATCTATTGGGTAAAATACAACAGTGTACAATCACAGCAGCAATATTTGTGACCTGTTGCCACAAGAAAAGGGCAACCAGTGAAGAACAAACACCATAGAAAATACAACCTATATTTACGTTTATTTATTTCCCCTTTTGTAATTTAACTATTTGCACATCCTTACAACACCGTATATAGACATAATATGACATTTGAAATGTCTTTATGTCTGTATGATTCAAATTTTTGGTGACTTTAATATTCACATGGAAAAGTCCATAGACCCACTCCAAAAGGCTTTCGGAGCCATCATCGACTCAGTGGGTTTTGTTCAACATGTCTCCGGACCTACTCACTGCCACAGTCATACTCTGGACCTAGTTTTGTCCCGTGGAATAAATGTTGTGGATCTTAATGTTTTTCCTCATAATCCTGGACAATCCACCGCGTTTGCAATTGCAACAAATAATCTGCTCAGACCCCAACCAAGGATCATCAAAAGCCGTGCTATAAATTCTCGGACAACCCAAAGATTCCTAGATGCCCTTCTGGACTCCCTCCACCTACCCAAGGACGTCAGAGTACAAAAATCAGTTAACCAACTTAATTGAGGAAAATAAGAACAATCCAAAATTTATTTTTGATACTGTCGCAAAGTTAACTAAAAAGCTGCATTACCCAAGAGAGAATGGCTTTCACTTCAGCAGTGATACATTAATTAACTTCTTTGACGAAAAGATCATGATCATTAGAAAGCAAATTATGGACACCTCTTTAAATCTGCGTATTCCTCCACTGCCAGGACCTAGGATCCAGGGAGACACTCACGTTTTTTAATACTATATCTCTTGACACATTGATGAAAATAATCATGGCCTCTAAACCTTCAAGCTGCATACTAGACCCTATTCCAACTAAACTACTGAAAGAGCTGCTTCCTGTGCTTGGCCCTCCTATGTTAAACATAATAAACGTCTCTCTATCCACCGATGTGTACCAAACTCACTAAAAAAGGCAGTAATAAAGCCTCTCTTGAAAAAGCCAAACCTTGACCCAGAAAATATTAAAAACTATCGACCTATATCGAATCTCCCATTCCTCTCAAATTCTTTTTGAAAAAGCTGTTACCCAGCAACCCACTGCCTTCCTGAAGACAAACAATGTATACCAAACGCTTCAGTCTGGTTTTAGACCCCATCATAGTACTGAGACTGCACTGGTAAATTACCTTTTAATGGCGTCAGACCGAGGCTCTGCATCTGTCCTCGTGCTCCTAGACCTTAGTAAATACATTTGATTGATTGATTTATTATTTTTGGAACTTGTGAGTGTAATGTTTGCTGATCATTTTTTATTGTTTATTTAACTTTTGTTTATTATCTATTTCAGTTGCTTTGGCAATGTAAACATATGTTTCACTTGTCAATAAAGCCCTTACATTGAATTGAATTATAAGAGAGAGAGAGAGAGAGAGAGAGAGAGAGAGAGAGAGAGAGAGAGAGAGAGAGAGAGAGAGAGGGAGAGAGAGAGAGAAGATGTGATTGGTTAAGCTGCTCAATGAAGTTGGAAGAGGTGAAGAGTAGAAACCGTTGCCACGGAGCATCAAAATCAAATGTGTTTGGAAGGTTGTTCGCTGCTTTTTAAGGGACTTTCTAACCGTTGAAGTATCTTGAATCTTCGCATATACCTACCTGTTGAATGTTACAGCGGGCGAGGAAAAAAATGGAAGATACAACGCGTTAATCAATTATTTGTTATAGAATTCAGCGCTGAATCCACGATAATTTATTTGCGGAAACTATTTGATGTTTCAGTAAGAATCAGCAAATCAGTTGAAACTTGAAACAACATATTTGGCACCTGAGAATAAAACAACTAAACACCTGCCACTTGTACACACTGAAAACTAAAGGAATTACTGAAAGAAGACTTCAGACTGACGCACTAAATGGAAAGACAACCTGCCTTTACTTGTAAAAGTATATAACGCAGGTAAATTATGTTAATTGTATTACACTTCAAGAGACCGTTTATCTGTTTTGTATGGGCATTACTATTTAGTAATCGAAACGTCTAGGCTTTAACCTGTTGAAGGACTGAAATGTGTGTCTTTACCTGTCTCAAATCATTTTGAAAGCCACTTCCTTTTGAGGAACTTTATTTTAGACACACATTTGAAATTGGCACTTGCACCTGCTCAGAGGTGTCAGACATGACAAACAGGGTCCTGGGATATTTGTGTAAGAGACCTGTGTGTTGATCATATTCCGGTCCAATGTTTGCAATTGACTACCATGCAAGCCTCAAATTAATTATTTATGTTCAAGTTTAAAGTCCTTCTGCATCACTCGAGTCATGTGTAGTGACAGGACTTTACTCTTACCTTAGGATATCGTATGTGCCTATATAAGTAATCTAAGGGCAAAATTTCCCCCCCAAAAGTTATTGTATAACATAGCCTATTGTAAAATAGGTGCTCAAATTGCAGTGAATAAGGGTTGTGGGGGTGATGGCAGTTCACTGTAGATTTAACAAACCAAACCAATCATACATTTTGATGCCTTGTAAATTGAGACTGTGATCAGTACTGAGTGAAAAGGGGTCAAAATAGGCTATAAATGTGATCTGCATCGGCCATGATGGAATTCCAATCCAATGGCAAGAGATCTATGGGTAACTTTCCTCCAAACTGATGTGTGAGAATGTCATTGTTTCTCAGATGATTTCTATGTTCATGGAAAACTATCCCCTTATTATGCTATTATTACTCAGAAGATACCCATGTACCTTAGGGCTTGTATCAACTCACCATATTTGGTACTATCCACTTCACATATGCTGTTGAGAATGAGAGGCCTCATTAGTTATGGATAGAGCACAGTATCCCAGCAGGGGGATGTGAGTGCTTTGTTCTGTTCTTCACTAGGAATAACTAGTCCTCATCCCCTTTGCTCTGTCCCCAAACCACTGCTGGCACGATCAACCTGGATGAACAGGAGTGCGGAATACAGCTGCTTATCCATCCACCTCTGACCACCACACAAAAAAAGAACCCTTTAGAATCCATTACGTCTATGTCTCGGCGCATGTATGCATGAACGTAGACTCATACGCACACACAAACACACACACACGCACACCTTCACAGAACATCTACAAATATTTGATGTTTCATTATGGTGGTTTCTGGCATCACTCAGAGGCGTGAAATCTTTGTTACCTCGCTGAATATTGCAGCCAATGCCTTACCCCCAAAACACACATGTGATAGGCATAACCCTTCTCTTCCATGTCACAGGAATAGAATGAGAGTGAGAACATCTCTCTCGCACCCATAGTGGCAATGGATGAGTTGGAATATTTCCCACTTAAGTGCACATCTGGTTAGAGAGAGTCTGTTGTAAGAGCGTCCAGAGCTCCCTCCCTAGTCAGTTTCCAGGCGGGGTTATGGCTGGGTTAGTATTCTCTGGCGGCTACAAATCAATCGCTGCCCATTTACCTGATTAAATGTAGTAGTATTTCACCAGTAACCCTGTCCCTGCCATCCCTGGTCTCCTGTCTGGTGAGAAATCAAAGACAGGCATTTCCCGTTGGTTAAGGGCTGTTATTTTTGCAGTACACACATTACAGGAGCTTTGTGTTGTTAATGTCGTCAGTGTGTTTGTAAGGCAACGCTGCTTAGCTGGAGGCAGGAAGTGTAGTGAGGGAGACTAGTCCTAGGTTACCACGGTTGATTAGCTTTACAGATAATGAGCATGTTTGTGTTACTGTCCTCTGCAGGCCTACTCTGCTTTCTCTCTCTCTCTCTCTCTCTCTCTCTCTCTCTCTCTCTCTCTCTCTCTCTCTCTCTCTCTCTCTCTCTCTCTCTCCACAGAAACACAGTCAGCCCTGTGTGTACAAATCAAATCACATTTTTTTTTTAACCAACAATGCAGTTTAAAAAAAATACAGATAAGAATAAGAGATAAAAGTAACAAGTAATTAAAGAGCAGCAGTGAAATAACAATAGCGAGACTATATACAGGGGGGTACCGATACAGAGTCAATGTGCGGGGGCACCGGTTATTTGAGGTAGTATGTACCTACATGTAGGTAGAGTTATTAAAGTAACTATGCATAGATGCCAACACAGAGTAGCAGTGGTGTAAAGAGGGAGTGGGTGGGGGGGGGGCACTGCAAATAGTCTGGGTAGCTGTTTGACTAGATGTTCAGGAGTCTTATGGCTTGGGGGTAGAAGCTGTTTAGAAGCCTCTTGGACCTAGACTTGGCGCTCCGGTACCGCTTGCCGTGCGGTAGCAGAGAGAACAGTCTATGACTAGGGTGGCTGGAGTCTTTGACAATTTTTTGGGCCTTCCTCTGACACACGAAACCCTTCTGACTGACTAGCCAAGCCTTTCATCCTCAGTTGTACCTCATCCACTTTCTGTTTGGGAGGAAAGATAAGAAGCAGCATACAACACTGTTTTACATGTATCTTTGCTTGCTGCTGTCTGACTCATGGTCAAAGCAATCGGTTGGTAATGCAATTGAAATAGAGTGACAACAGACGAACACACTCAAAAACGATTATTACCGGAGTACTAGAGACTTACTGGTTATGTTGCTCAACTTATAAGACAGTCTATCGCATTCTGTTTATCGTCTTGACTTTGTGCTAAAGACTGCCATAAAGTTTTATAATGAGCATCACCAGATACATAGCCTATGACCTATTTACCAATTGTGTCACCTGAGTGAATCTTGCTGCTGCTCGTATTCAGTAGGCCATTCAGGGAGCGGTTAATATCAGTTAATAATACTTTTTTAAAATGTATTTCCAAATGAATTTAATATTTTTTATTTCAATTTGAAATGCATTTTAATTGGTATGAAATCCTGTTCAGCTTGATTGCAGCTCTCGGTGGATTTATTCGTATGTTGATATGTTGCTGTATACGTGGGATTTGGTGGGATCCTTGGTGGACTTGTTTGTATGTATGACATGTGCCCGTGGGATTTGGTGGTATCCTTGGTGGACATGTTTGTATGTATGACATGTGCCCGTGGGATTTGGTGGTATCCTTGGTGGACATGTTTGTATGTATGACATGTGCCCGTGGGATTTGGTGAGCGGTGCTGCACCCGCCCTCTAAAAATAGCTCTTGCGGTCTAGCAGTGGCTGTAATTAACTTAGCGTAATAAGCTGCCGTTAGGGGTGTGTGGTAAAGCGTGTTGGGAACTCTGGGTGTGTGGATGGAGAGCTGAGTGGAGTATTAGCCCGCCCTCTGTTAAATCGCTCCCTCACATGAGCTTGCCCAGTCCCATGCGCCTCTGGAGAACATCGTACATGTTATATGTGGGGGACTCCAGCAAATCAATCAATGTAGCTCTAGCACCATGGATGGCATTCAGGTGTAATGTACAGATTATAATAGTAGGGGTAAGCTCTGACGTTTTGAGACATGTATTGATTTTCCCCCCTCTAACTGGAAACTCAATATCTTCTTTGACTTGCTAGGAGTATTGCAAACTTTATGGCACCAATGACTGACACCACATGCAGTACAATGCTTCTGGCTGCTGTATGTGTCTCCTGCCACCCAGCTTATCTCCTTAACTGGTGACTGCAGTCCCTGACAGATCCAGCCAAGAAGTTGACTGGGCTCTCTGAGTAAACAACACTGATTCTTACTCCAGCCAGTCAGGGGCTCTGCACAACTGACTCTCCAATTATTTAATTGGCATCTATGTTATGAGAACCATTCAGGGCTGGGAGGTTTTTGACAAGGTTGCTTGTTGGATATCCATTTGATCCATTGATGATATGGGGGTGAATTCCAATCTTCAGAAAGCTACTTTGTAAATGTAACACATCTCCCATGTGTCTATAAGCTAGACACAACTGTCAGCTCTCTCTCGCTCTCTCTCTCTCGTGCCTGCTGGTATGGAGATAGGTGACAGGTTGGAAGATGCAATACGTGACAAGTGTGTCTTTTTGCCAACAGGTAAATGATGCTGGAGGCTGTGTGACTGGCAGCTATGGGACCAAAGAGGGGCTATTTCGTGGATGTCACCATGGTGACTGCACTCTGCCTGCTGTGTGAGTACTACTTATGCATTCCCTCTGCAATGAACTATCTGTCATTCACTCTCTACCCAGGTTATAACAACACTTTGTGTTGGCTTTCCTAGGTGTCAGCCATGGTCAGAAGCCGGAGGTGGTTGCCAAGGAAGGGGGTGTGGTGGAGATGGAGTGTAGACTGCCACCCACTGACACGGGTGCGTCTGTGTCCCTGCACGTGGTGGAATGGGTGCGCCAGGGCTTTGACATCCCAGTCCTGATCAAGTTTGGAGTGTATGCTTCTCGGGTGCATCCCAACTACGAGGGTAAGTCCGTCTTCATCCTATCAGGAGCTCAACTGGGATCTAATCTTACCTTAAGAGTCTTTCATTTCAGCCCAATATCAGGACTGTCTCAGCACAGCCACTTCTAGAGGCCTTGTCCATTTACACTCTCATGCCCCCTTTCCTACAATCAAAGTATATCCAGACATTCTACCTACAGTGAGGGAAAAAAGTATTTGATCCCCTGATGATTTTGTACGTTTGCCCACTGACAAAGAAATTATCAGTCTATAATTTTAATGGTAGGTTTATTTGAACAGTGAGAGACAGAATAACAACAAAAAAATCCAGAAAAACGCATGTGAAAATGTTATAAATTGATTTGCATTTTAATGAGGGAAATAAGTATTTGACCCCCTCTCAATCAGAAAGGTTTTTGGCTCCCAGGTGTCTTTTATACAGGTAACAAACTGAGATTAGGAACACACTCTTAAAGGGAGTGCTCCTAATCTCAGCTTGTTACCTGTATAAAAGACACCTGTCCACAGAAGCAATCAATCAATCAGATTCCAAACTCTCCACCATGGCCAAGACCAAAGAGCTCTCCAAGGATGTCAGGGACAAGATTGTAGACCTACACAAGGCTGGAATGGGCTACAAGACCATCGTCAAGCAGCTTGGTGAGAAGGTGACAACAGTTGGTGCGATTATTCGCAAATGGAAGAAACACAAAAGAACTGTCAATCTCTCTCGGCCTGGGGCTCCATTCAAGATCTCACCTCGTGGAGTTGCAATGATCATGAGAACGGTGAGGAATCAGCCCAGAACTGCACGGGAGGATCATGTCAATGATCTCAAGGCAGCTGGGACCATAGTCACCAAGAAAACAATTGGTAACACACTACGCCGTGAAGGACTGAAATCCTGCAGCGCCCGCAAGGTCCCCCTGCTCAAGAAAGCACATATACGTGCCTGTCTGAAGTTTGCCAATGAACATCTGAATGATTCAGAGGACAACTGGGTGAAAGTGTTGTGGTCAAATGAGACCAAAATGGAGCTCTTTGGCATCAACTCAATTCACTGTGTTTGGAGGAGGAGGAATGCTGCCTATGACCCCAAGAACACCATCCCCACCGTCAAACATGGAGGTGGAAACATTATGCTTTGGGGGTGTTTTTCTGCTAAGGGGACAGGACAACTTCACCGCATCAAAGGGATGATGGACGGGGCCATGTACCGTCAAATCTTGGGTGAGAACCTCCTTCCCTCAGCCAGGGCATTGAAAATGGGTCGTGGATGGGTATTCCAGCATGACAATGACCCAAAACACACGGCCAAGGCAACAAAGGAGTGGCTCAAGAAGAAGCACATTAAGGTCCTGGAGAGGCCTAGCCAGTCTCCAGACCTTAATCCCATAGAAAATCTGTGGAGGGAGCTGAAGGTTCGAGTTGCCAAACATCAGCCTCGAAACCTTAATGACTTGGAGAAGATCTGATAAGAGGAGTGGGACAAAATCTCTCCTGAGATGTGTGCAAACCTGGTGGCCAACTACAAGAAACGTCTGACCTCTGAGATTGCCAACAAGGGTTTTGCCACCAAGTACTAAGTCATGTTTTGCAGAGGGGTCAAATACTTATTTCCCTCATTAAAATGCAAATCAATTTATAACATTTTTCACATGCGTTTTTCTGGATTTTTTTGTTGTTATGCTGTCTCTCACTGTTCAAATAAACCTACCATTAAAATTATAGACTGATCATTTATTTGTCAGTGGGCAAACGTACAAAATCAGCAGGGGATCAAATACTTTTTTCCCTCACTGTATATCCTACCTTAACAGTAACGTTAATTCAAAACAGCTTCAATCCTCCTAACTGCACCACACCCCATTGGTCTTTCCATCTATCGCCAGGATGCTTTGTTGGAGCTGGGAGTTTTGTGTTAGTTGTGTCTCTCAGATTGCATCATGGTCTATTTTCCCCATTCTGCCCTAGGGTCTGTGGGGAAAAGGGATTTTCAATAGAGAAAAAATACCTTATTGTGACCGCTTCTGTCCTTGAAAGTCTCAGACAAAGGGCTTGACGTGGACAGAGGGAGAGCAAGTCTGGGTGTTTTACATCTTCCTTTAGTTAGGATCGTCCTGTGTTCCAAAGGGCTGGTGGGAGTGAGATTTGACCTGTCGACCTCTCTGATCATTGGTATTTGTGCACAGGCGCAGATGCGTTCATGTGTGTGTATTGGCTAGGGCTCAGAAAGCCCACTATACACCTGCTCAGCCAATTCCTATCAGAGTGTTAGGTATCCAGATGACACACTGATACCAAACACGGAAACATGATAACGATACAGAAATGTACATGGTAATAAAGTCAGTCAGCAGCCTGTGATGACAAGCCATAATGAGTAGGTACGTACAGATATATGATCTTAAATTGATCACCCTGTTGCAGGAGAACTTTCCTGCAATGCCGGAAATTTAAATCTAGTAATGTATTTTAGGTTTTTAAAGGCTTCTGAAGTTTGGAATTTCCACTTTGAAATTTCAGACTTGATTTTTCCCGAAAAATGTAGCAACCCCTACAAAAATTTACTTTAATTATAATCCGCATAATTTTTCACATTTCCTGTTGCTGCAGGATTCTTTTCCTGCTGTGGCGAACTGGCTCAAATTAAGATCCTATACTCTTAGAAAAAAGGGTTCCAAAGGGGTTATTCGGCGGTAGGATAACCCTTTTTGGTTCCATGTAGAACTATTTTGGGTTCCATGTAGAACCCTCTGTGGAAAGGGTTCTACATGGATCCCAAAAGGATTCTAACTGGAACTGAAGGAGTTCCACCTGGAACCAAAAAGGGATCTTCTATGGGGACAGCCGAAGAACCCTTTTAGGTTCTAGATGGCACCTTTTTTTCTTAGAGTGTACATCTGTACAAAGCAGAGGGAGTGAGGATTCACCTCATGTCAATAAAAGACACTAGCCTTTTTTCTCTATCCTTGAAGAAGAACCTGCATTTGTTCAGTGATGCCATTTATGGCTGATTGCAGTTTTGCACTAAATTGTAGCTTCACAAGGACACAGAATATATGCGGACAAGGACAGGGACAACAACATACGTTTGGCAATAGTGGAGGAAGGGCAATAGTATTCTACCTATTTTCTAAACAGCATCATCTGATTATGTCAGGTGAAAAAAACCTCTGAAGCCATGGAAACAAATACGAGTCTAAAATGACCAGTAATAACAACCTTCTCCAGTAACAAACAGATCTTTTTAAAAGCTCATGTTCAGAGCAACAAAAGGTTGAAAAATAGTAATTAGCTGGGCTGAGTCCACCTTTCTCACAGCTAACTGGTGACTGATGGGAAGGACAGGTGTAGCTTGGGAAGGGGAGGTTTGGTGGGGGGAAGATGAGGTGTTGAGTTCCCTTCCTCAGGCATGTCTCTTCTCATGTGTCTTTTGCTAGACAGCCCCTCAGCTTGACTCTCAGGGTTGTGTCAGTTACACTCAATGTCCACCTGTCAAATCAAACACTTTAGCTCCGTATACTACTGTATGTTACTCACCTGTTAGTTCAACCTGTATTTAATCATATGTTAAACATGCTTCATGAATTCAAAATGACTATGCTGGTATTAAGTAGTGATGGGGGGGGATTCAATACAGTTACATATTGCAGTATTATTTTTGGACGATGCCTTTATATCGATATTTGACTCCAATAATTGATTTGTAGGTAGTGCTAGCTAGAGCTAGTCGGCTGTACCTGCACCAAAACTCCTGTATTTTTCATCCTATAGCTTGTTTTCCATCTTCTTTTTGAACAGTGAGCCAACATGTTTTCAGCACTTTTATTTCCAGTTCAATGGGATGTGGTTGCATTCCATTGTATGGCCAGTCTAGCCATACAATGGAAACATATTATTATTAATCACATGGGACTTAGATGTTCCACACATGTATCTGAACTAATGGGTGAGAAAGAGAGAGTTTCCCAGAACAGGGGTGAAACATTCACACGGAGACTGACATGGCAGTCAACAAGGAGTATTTTTTTTTTGAGTTAGAGGGCCTAAAGAGGGGAGGGACCGGCCAGTGAAGAACAAGAGAAAGAGGGGGAGGAGTGGTGGAGAGAGAAATGTGGTGGAAGAGAATGACCATGTGGGACAATGGCTGCCAAAGAGGAGGGACACTGGGCCAGTATTGTGAATGGGCCAGTATTGTGATTGTATTTAAATCAACAATGCCTTCACTGAAACCCCACGCTAAGCCCCACTAAACTTATTACAGAGTTGATTTGTTTGCAATACCCTGCCTCTCTCTCTCTCTCTCCCTCTCTCTCCCTCTCTCTCCCTATAATCTCTCTCCTTCTCTATTATCTCTCTCTCTCTCTCACTCCCTATTATCTCTCTCCCCCCTCTCTCTCCCTATTATCGCTCTCCCTCTCTATCTCCCTATTATCTCCCTCCATCTCTCTATATATTATCTCTCTCCCTATTATCTCTCTCTCCCTATTATCTCTCTCCCTCCCTCTCTCTCTCTACCTAGTATCTCTCCCACTCTCTCTCTCTCC
>QNTS01000002.1:479554-502699 GCA_003317085.1 Hucho hucho
TCTCTCTGACTTCTCTCTCTACACACACCCCCTCTATCTCTCTCTGACTTCTCTCTCTACACACACTCCCTCTATCTCTCTCTGACCTCTTTCTCGCTACACACACTCCCTCTATCTCTCTCTGACTTCTCTCTCTACACACACTCCCTCTATCTCTCTCTGACCTCTCTCTCTACACACACACTCCCTCTATCTCTCTCTGACCTCTCTCTACACACACTCCCTCTATCTCTCTCTGACCTCTCTCTCTATACACACACTCCCTCTATCTCTCTCTGACCTCTCTCTACACACACTCCCTCTATCTCTCTCTGACCTCTCTCTCTCTATACACACACTCCCTCTATCTCTCTCTGACCTCTCCCTCTCTCAACAAAACATGACTGCTCAGACGAACACATTGCAACATCTCACTCATGCAGAAACCCCGCCACTCTCCTGACACGCAGATATTTGGTGAGGTGAGTGAGGAGAGGAGAGAGGAGCAGGAGAGGAGAGAGGAGCAGTAGAGGAGAGAGGAGCAGGAGAGGAGAGAGGAGGAGAGAGGAGCAGGAGAGGAGAGAGGAGCAGGAGAGGAGAGGAGAGAGGAGCAGAGGCATTAGGGCAGATTAGCCAGGCACATGGCCTCTGGTGTCCCTTCAAAGACCTGCAGGTTCACATCTAAGGCCATTGTCTGAAGACTCCTTGGCAGGCGCACAGTGTCAGGGAGAGCTTTACTCACTCACTGGAGGACAGTACATTACATGACCGGCCTCTAAGGGATGTTTGTGTACCCCAGTTCAATAGCCTTTAGCCAATCTGACTTTAAACAGGGTCAAACCTGCTGATTCAGCTCTGTTGTTTATGAGACCTTCAGAGTTACAATCTGTTTAAACTCTCTCTGGAAAAGGGATTGACGTTGTTGTGTTGACTGTCTTTGTTGTTGTTCTGTAGCTCCTCCTATTTTCACCAAGACCCCTCCCCCTGTCCTGGAGGCTCTAGTGGGGAATTCTCTCTCTCTAGCCTGTGTTGCTCGTGGCAACCCACCACCCACCATAACCTGGGCTAAAGATGGTATTCTGATTGGAGGAGACAAGGTTGAGGTGAGGAGTCATGGTTCAGTTTTCATGGCTAAACAAAAAAATATATAAAAAGTGAATTTTACCGCTACAATCCCACATTGCCGTCTCTCTCGCTCTCAATGCAAACTTTATTGTCCCTGCGGGGAAATTCATTGCTCTCTCGCTCTCGCTCTCTGTCGCTCTCTCTGTCTCTCTCTATGTATCTCAGGTGCTGAGTGGGACGTTGTCTCTCAGAACAGTGAGGATGGAGGCCGGAGGACGGTATGAATGTCTTGCCACCAACACAGAGGGCAATGTGACTCATGTGACAAAGCTGAAGGTCAAAGGTCAGTCACTGTCTGTAATTGTTTATGAGTTTCCTGTCTACAGTTTCCCCCTGGGTCATACTAGGAGAGTAGAAAAATCTAGCAGCATACTCTGTCCTTATTTTCTCCCAATCTTAGTCACTGGAATCCCCACTGGTACACATTGAGCCATACAATCTCCAATCACTTTGTCTAGTATTACCCAAATCCTCTGTTGAGTGTAGGGAGGAATTATCGCCATCTAGTGGTGAATGGGAGATCTTCCATTACAGGTGAATCTGAGGATTTATGTTGTGTTCTTTCTGTGGATGTTTTTCCTCATGAATCTCACTTATGTAATACAATATGCTCCATTTATTTTAAGTCATGCTATGTTTATACCCCATGACGTCAAT
The DNA here is from genome assembly GCA_003317085.1 of Hucho hucho. Lineage (NCBI taxonomy): Eukaryota > Metazoa > Chordata > Actinopteri > Salmoniformes > Salmonidae > Hucho > Hucho hucho. The sequence goes on from QNTS01000002.1 coordinate 481,316, forward strand.
ATGACCAGGATATTCCGTTTAGCTTTGGCATTGACGCCTGTTTGGATTATAGTAAGGCTTTGATTTCTGGCTGTAGTAACTTTCTCAAAGCCTTATGTAAGCCCGTAAAACAGACCTTCAAGCAAATCCTCTACACATTTATCTCAATCAGCCATGATCTCCCAACATGAAAATGGTTGCTGTGTCATGCTGTGTAGTAGTGTTGCTCTCACCAGATTGGACTGATTGGATTGTAGATATCTTGCTAATCTGCAATGTTTGATCAAGGAAACAAGGAAAGAAATCCCTGATCTCTTCTATCTGGTCTCAAACAGGTCCTCCAGTTATTGTTATCCCCCCGAATGACACGACCCTCAACATGACCCAGAATGCCCTGCTGCGGTGCCAGGCCGTGGCTGATCCCCCCAACATGACCTATGTGTGGCAGAGGCAGGGAGAGAACGTCCATCACATAGAGTAAGTTTGGTGTATTTTGCCACAGTTTATTTATATTGGATTTGTGTGTTTACATGGGATTTTGCGTTTTGTTATGATGTTTCTAATGTGGTGTTTGCTTTATTTGAATGTCCTTCATGGGGTGTGTGTGAATGTTTAAGTTTTGCTTTGTTGTTAGGCCTCTAAAGTCCCGGGTGAAGATCATGGTGGACGGCACACTCCTCATCACCCGCATCACCCCAGACGATTCTGGGAACTATACCTGCATGCCCACCAATGGGCTGTTAACTCCGCCTACTGCATCCGCCAGTCTCACTGTGAGACGTGAGTGTCTATGTGTTGATGTCTTCATCTCTGATCTTCAGTCCCCCACATAATTATACAAATTCTTCCTATCCATCTATCAATCCATCCATCATTTCATTTGTTTCCTTTCTTCATCTCAGACCCGGCCCAGGCTCTCCTGATGCCTCAGCAGACGTATCTCCCCACAGGCCTGGGGGGTCTGGTCTCCTGCCCTGTGAGAGCCCAGCCCCCCCTGCTCCATGTTGATTGGACCAAGGATAGACAGCCACTGGATCTGGCCATGGTAGGGAAATCAACCTCATATCTACCCATATCTTCCATTTACATAAGGGGTCAATATGCCCTGTAGGCCTAGTGCTCAGAAGAGAATATGTTCCCATTCAAGAGAGATATATGAACATTAAGTTGAATTGAAAAACTGTTGAGAAGTTCTCTGACCCCTCACTGTTTTATCCAATCAGTACCCAGGATGGACGCTGACGTCTGAAGGCTCGGTGTTCATGGCAACTGTCAATGATGATGCAACAGGCGTGTACATGTGCACCCCCTACAACAGCTTCGGGACCATGGGCCAATCAGGGCCCACGACAGTCATCTTACAGGTCAGGGTACACACACTGTTTTCTAGCACTTTATTGTACAGTACACAAATGACCCTTTATTTATCCTCGAAATGATGTGGTAAGATGGTAATTACACAATAATAACTTTAGAAATATTGCTTTGTTTCTTAGAGAATTATTACCCATATAGGCCCGCTTTTTGGAACCAGGTAGTTAGTTAACAATTTTGTGCAATTTACCTAGACTGGAATGCCCTATTTTTACCACTTCGTGTCCTTGTAAATTGCATGGAAATACCTACTATGTGAAGACAGTACCTTAAAATAAAGTGCTTCCCAATTATCTGCCTCTCTCAGTCCAAAGATAGAGCTCATATCTGAGACAAGTAAGGACTTTTAGAAAATATATTGAGATGATCTTTTTTTCACTCTTCACATGAATTGAGTTGAATGTGGCCTGATTACAATAGCTCCTGTATGCCAAGGTTAATTGTGGCGCTTATCCTTTGTGAATAGGTTCATCTTGGCTAAAGCTAAAGGTAATCTACTGTGTCACTCGCTTTCTCTAATTGTGATAAAGTCCTTGACTAAATGACATGGCTTGTTGTTCTGTTCCAACCCGCAGGACCCCCCGTCACTCAACGTGTCTCCCCGAAAGGAGTATCGACAGGAGGTGGGGAGGACGCTTGTTATCCCCTGCCAGACCACTGGAGAGCCAGCCCCTACTGTAACCTGGAGCAAGGTGAGTGCATTTCAATACGCTCCACAGCAAATGACTGTACTCTACTGACTACTTGAGTCAACAAGCACGCATAAAGGCCTGGCAACCTGTGAATAAGAAAGTATGAACTGTGGACATGCCCTGGAGCAGAAATAGCTATTATTTAACACACACCTGCAAGAAAGAACACATACACACTCACACGCGCACACACACTTTTCCCAACAAACAGAGACAAACAAACTCTTCACTGATTGCAGTTCAGCAATCAGCCCAGCTTGTGTGTCCGGTCTCCTCTCTGTCCTCCCTGTCTGTAGGTTGCACCTGCCACACTCTCTCAGTACTCTGTAGCAGCCAACGGCTCCCTGCTGCTGCTTCCTCTCAGTAAAGACCACCAGGGGGTGTGGGAGTGCAGTGTTACCAACCGCGTGGCCACTGTCAAAGCCAGCACTGTCATCTCAGTGCTGGGTGAGTGGAACAGACAGACTGACTGACACACATCTAAGTCATCTTTATTAATGTAGCTAATATGTATTCATGAACCTCCCCAGTGTATTACGAATCCGTGTTGAATAAGGATGCAACTCTTATTTCATTTTCTATTCTCCCTCTTCTTCCTTCTCACTCCCTCTCTCTTTCTTCTCCTTCTCTGTCTGTGTGTCAGGCACCAGTCCCCATGCTGCCACCCTGGTGTCTGTGTTTCCAGGGTTCAAGCAGGCCAATGTGTCCTGGGAACCAGGTTTTGATGGGGGATACCCCCAGAAATTCACTGTCTGGTGAGTCGGCTACTCTTCTAGTCTCTGTTCTGTCTCCCTCTCTTCTCTGTCTGGTGAGTCGTCTACTCTTCTAGTCTCTGTTCTGTCTCCCTCTGTGTAACCATAGCAGCAACATATTAATATACTGTATTGAATGTCAGTAGAGGACAGCTCATCATCAGCAGCAGGGGTAAACAATCACAAACAGGGAAGCAGACATATTGTATTGACATAGACGGGTACAGAACACAGAAATCCACAAACAGTAATTACCGATGCCAGATAGAGGAACGTTTGAAAGAGAAATCACTGGAAAAAGGATGCTGTTTTTTTTCAAGTTTCTTTTACAAACACTGCCTCATCTCGTGAAAACGATTCTATAATAGAATATCTACGTTGTCATTTAGATCTATCACATGGAGCATAGAATGCATTGTGCTGTCTCTTCATCTTTTATAGTGCATAGAATTGGCACACACACGCACACACACACACTAGGGCTGAATGGCAGGAACCCGGTTACTGAGATTTACCACCCAAAACCACTCCCCTTTCCTGTGATTAATAACTACGAGAAACCGGTAAATTATAACAAATTATTTAAATCAACAGCATGATGTGAAATGGAACTGTTCATTTATACGCAATGTCTACATTTCTTTTCTCTTTGCTTATTTGAACTGTTCTTGCCATAATATGGACTTGGTCATTTACCAAATAGGGCTATCTTCTGTATATCACCCACACCTTGTCACAACACAACTGATTGGCTCACACGCATTAAGAAGGAAAGAAATTCCACAAATTAACTTTTAACAAGGCACACCTGTTAATTGAAATGCATTCCAGGTGACTACCTCATGAAGCTGGTTGAGAGAATGCCAAGAGTGTACAGTACAAAGCTGTCATCAAGGCACAAAGGGTGGCTACTTTGAAGAATCTAAAATATGAAATATATTTTGATTTGTTTAACACTTTTTTGTTTACTACATGATTCCATATGTGTTAAATCATAGTTTTGATGTCTTCACTATTATTCTACAATGTAGAAAATAGTAAAAAAATGAAAAATCCTTGAATGAGTAGGTGTGCCCAAACTTTTGACTGGTACTGTATATATATTTTTAATTTGCAACTGCATAGTTTTAAAACAGCCTATCACTCGAATAACGTTGCTTTAAATTAGAGCATGCGCGAGCTGTCTTTCTTTCGCTCTCCATCAATTCCCTTCAAATTGCATCCAAAATAAATAATCATTTTCAAGATTGATATATATACAGTATATATAGGGCCTAGCCTACCTCTTTCAGGTAATAAATGCAATGCAGTAGAAGCCTTATATTTAACTAATTAATGATGGGTTATACATAATAAGCTTGTAACTTATAGCCTCTGTCTCTTGCGCAACACGTACGCACGTACCTGTGCTCTGCTGGCCTCTCTCCTTAAGAAACGCCCCTCAGCTCTTGGAGTCCTATGCAGGAAAAGCTAGACTAGAATAGTTTGCTGGACTTTTTTGTTGTTGTTGCATTTCTTATACCAATAGACTATTATAAGAGGGACAAAGGCTATTGTTTGCTGAATGTTACATACAGCAGTCAATAGATCTCACGGGTAGTTTGAAAGAAGAGCGAACGCTCGATGGCGTTAGGCTACAGCAGTTATTTATTAAGACCCAAAACCATTCAATCTTCGTGGAGAGAAGTGAAAGCCATCTGCATCTAATTCTAGTCCTATATTTTTCGAACATGTCATTTTAATGATGACGATAAGGACAACAAAATATATTTCATTAAACTGTTGAAAGCGAGGAAGGAAAGACGCAACAATAGAAAAAGAGGAGGCAGGCTAATGACATTAAGGGAAATATTGTTAACATTTTAGCAGACGCTCACATCCAGAGCATCCTTCCTCTGTGGGAATCGAACCCACCACCCAGGCATTGCAAACACCATGCTCTACCAACTGAGCGACACGGAGAGCCTGAATGACGTTGTCTACTCAAGGCTGCATGCTTGTGTAATGTAGGCCTACATATGCTTCAGCCTACTAATGATAAAAATAGGCCTTATTAAATTCCAAAAATGAAATCGAATTCTCTAGCTTATATCCTACTTGTAACTTTGTAGGCCGCATGTGCTGCACCAGAATCACATGTTCTCTCAGCTTTAACATGGGTTGAACAAGGTGAGTAATTCCAGTCCATATAATACAGTATAATACAATACAGTACGGTAATACAGTTCACACTAAAAAAATATTAGCCTACTGGAGTTTGTTTTGTTTATTTAGCCAAGAGAGCATATAGCTAGCTACATCTATGGGCTTTTATTTTTTTCTGTCGTGCGTGATGTGCTGTAGCCTATATATAATTTACTGTACTGTAGGCTATTGGATAACAGCACAATCATTTGGGCGTGGGCTCATAAAATGTCTTTAATGTTAATGTAGGGCTCATAAAATGTATTATATATATGGCTCATCAGGCTCAGGTAGCATCAGGCTTGAATTTCCAATCAAATCCAGACATAAGCCAATGTATATGCTTGTGTGTCTAGTTCCGACAGTGCAGTAATATCTAACAAATAAATCTAACAATGCCCCAACAACTACCTAATACACACAAATGTAAAGGGATGGAATAAGAGTATGTACATGTAGATATATGGATGATCGATGGCCGAGCGTCATAGGCAAGATGCAATAGATGGTATAAGATCAGTATATACATATGCACACACACACTCGCTGTCTCTCTTTTCTCTTATTTTTTCTTTCTCTCTCTATTCACTCCCCCTCTCCTTCTCTCTCTGCAGGTTGAAGCAGATGTCTGTGGGTGACAGTGGGGAGAAACAGGAGTGGCTCTCTGTGCCCGTGCCCTCCTCCTCTGGCTCCAGTCTGCAGGTGACGGGGCTGGTCCCTGACACAGAGTACCAGTTCAGTGTCCTGCCACACAACAAAGTGGGCACTGGGCCTTTCAGTGAGATCGCCACCATCCGAATTCTGAGTCAGTACCCCTTGTGTTGAGAGCCTGAATGACATTGTCTACTCAAGGCTGCATGCTTAGAGAATTATGCATTTTCTTTTCCAAAGTAGGGGTATTTCTTTCTAAGGCTATTCTGCTTTACACCATCAGATACACTCCCAAGGAGAGCAAAACTAGAGCCGCCCACATCGCTGTCAGCCAGTCAAAGATTGGCAGGTATAGTCCTGCAATGGTCTCCTGTGGCTCAGTTCCCGCCCATCACTGGATTTGTCCTCCAATCTCGTGCAGAGCAAGGGGAGTGGTTCAATCTAGACGATGACATCAGTGCCAATAGAACTGTGATGATCGTTCCAGATCTGCGCAAGGTAACCTCCAGTCCCTGTTAGTCACTCCCTCTGAGACCAATCAACAGATATCAACCCCTGCTTTAGCTGCCTTAGAGACATTTATATTGGTTATGAAAATCAAATCAAGCTTTATTTATACATCAAATTTCAGACATGGAATGCAACACAATGTGCTTAACAGGAAAAAAAGAATAAAAATAATGAAAATAAAAAGTGAACGACTAAAAAGCACCCTAAGGAAAAGCAAAGCTAAAAAGCTGTGTTTTACGATCTATTTTAAATATGTCCACAGTTTCGGCCCCCCTTAGGTTCTCTGGCAGGCTATTCCAGAGGCTGGGCGCATAGTAACTAAAGGCTGCCTCTCCATGCCTCTTGGTCCTAGGCTTTGGGATAGTTAAAAGGCCAGTGCCAGAGGACCTGAGGGACCTTCTGGGTACATAACTTAAAAGCATGTCTGACGTTTATTGGGGTGTACAATCGTGGATTGATTTAAAAACCAAAAGAAGAATCTTAAAATGTATTCACAGGCAGCCAGTGCAGAGACCTTAAAACGGGTGTAATGTGCTGCAGCATTCTGTATGTTTTGCAGTTGACCAATGGCTTTCTTGGGTAGACCAGACCGGAAAGCGTTACAGTAGTCAAGCCTGCTTGTAATAAAAGCATGGATGAGTCTCTTTGTATCAGCCTGATAGAAAAACGGCTACGCCTTGGCAATGTTCCTCAGGTGGTAAAATGCTATTTTGGTCACATTCCTAATGTGTGATGTGAAATTGAGTTAAGAATTTAAAATAACACCTAGGTTTTTTACCTGGTGTTTTATCTTTATTGCCTGTTGATTAAAATGTGCGGACAGATTCTCTCTCTGTGCTTTGACTTCAACAATAAGTACCTTGGTCTTGTCTTGATTTAGCTGGAGGAAGTTGTGAGCCATCCAAGTGTTTAAATCACTAATACAGTCTAATAATTTATCCATGGAGCTAAAATCCTCAGGTGACACAGAAATGTAAAGATATGTATTGTCTGCATAGCAGTGAAAATCAATGCTGTGGTTTCTGATAACGCTGCCACGGGGTAGCATATACTGTATAAACTGAACAGTACCAGACCCAAAATCAAACCTTGTGGAACGCCTCATGTGATATGTATTTTCTCTGAGTTATGTTCACCAAGGGTGATAAAAAAAGGTATTGTTCTAAACCAATTTAGACTCAGACAATAAATAACCAATTTAGAACTGGAACGGAAAGGACAAACCACCTCTCCAGTCTGTCCAGAAGGAAATCATGTTCAACAGTCGAATGCAACACTTAAATCCAAGAGTACAAGGACAGAGAGCTGTTTGTCATCTGTGTTGGCTCTAAAATCTGTGGTGGCTCTAAGATCTGTGTTGGCTCTAAGATCTGTGTTGGCTCTAACTTCTTAGGGAGCGGCAGCAGAGTTGACGGTTTTGGAGAGTCTGGCGTGCCCAAAGTAAAATGCCTGCCACTCAGGCCCAGAAAATAGGATATGCACATAATTAGTACTATTGGATAGGAAACACGCTGACGTTTCTAAAAGTGTTAAAATAATGTATGTGAGTATAACAGAACTGATATAGCAGGCGAAAACCCGAGGAAAATCCATCCGGATTTGCAGTTTGTTTTGTACATGACCTTCTCCAGGCTGCCTATTCATTTCTATTTTAACTAGGACTGAGACCTCCACTAGATGTCAACAGTCTTTATACAGAGTCTGGAAGGTCTAGCTCTAAGCAGAACGGATAGGAAGAGGAAGTAGTGAAGGGACCACTTTTGTAAACAACGTTTGACGGGCGCGAGATTGTGAGCGCGCCCCACATTGTTTTCCTTTCCTATTGTTCACGTTATCGTCCGGTTTAAATATTACAGTAAATATACATAAAAGGATACCTAAGGATACGTTAAAAATGATGTTTGATTTGTTTGTAGAAAGTTTATAGGTATAATTTGATCGTGTTCTCTTCACTGTTCAATGGGCGACTCAACGGTGGATTTTCTGATCATACTGATCAGGTACTGCAGTCTCAGCCAACCAAACTGAGATTTATGGATATAATAAATTACTTTTTCTAACAAAAGAACCATTGGATGTCTTCTTTGGACACTTGGGAAGCCCTCAGCAGAAGTTCTTCGAAAGGTAAGTGATATTTCTTAGCTCTTATATGGGTTTTGTGTGACCCGCGCTGGATATGAATTTATGCTAATGTAGAAAATATATGAGGTGCTATCCTCAAACAATCAAATGTTGTGCTTTCGCCGTAAAGCCTTTTTGAAATCTGACAACGCTGTGATATTGCCAAGAAGCAGAGCTTTTGATGACTATGCAACATTTGTATATTGATGAATGTTTAATAATTCAACTTTTAGATTTTGAATTTGGCGCCTTACATTTCACTGGGGGGCTGTCTGGAGCGGCCCGCTAGCGTGCCGCTACTCCTAAGTAGCTAAGATCCGCGGTGGCTCTAAGATCTGTGGTGGCTCTAATATAATTGACCACTTTAGACAGTGCTGTGGTATTTACACTTTTTGGGATGCTCTGGATCGACGTGTGCGACAGCGTGTTCCAGTTTCCACCAATATCCAGCAACTTTGCACAGCCGTTGAAGAGGAGTGGGACAACATTCCACAGGCCACAATCAACAGCTTGATCAACTCTATACGAAGGAGATGTGTCGTGCTGCATGAGGCAAATGGTGGTCACACCAGATACTGACTGGTTTTCTGATCCACGCCCCTACCTTTTTTTTCATGTATCTGTGACCAACCGATGCATATCTACATTCCCAGTCATGTGAAATCCATAGATTAGGGCTTAATTTATTTATTTAAATTTACTGATATCCTTATATGATCTGTAACTCAGTAAAATCTTGAACATTGTTGCATGTGTGTTTGTATTGTTGTTCAGTATATATCCTTCCTCCCCTCTCTGTCTGCCTCCTTTGTCCCTCTCTCCTTCCCTTCCCTAAATCTGAATTCAGATGATCCTGATTAGCATTCCAGGCGCTATCCCATGTTGACAAAGTGTGGTTTCATCCCCCTACCCTTCCGCCCTCCCGTGTGTGTGTGTTTGTGTGTGTCTAGGACTCTGTGTACGAGCTGCGGCTGCTGTCCCGGCGAGGGGAGTTGCTGAGCGAGCCCAGTCCATCAGTTAACGTCTCCAACATGGGTTAGTGTTTCAGGCTTTGGAGCCAGGGAAAGCTAGGCAGGCAGCCTCTCTCATCTCTGTTCCACTGTTACCACATAATTAGAACAGCCCTCTGGAGAATACTGGTCTAGTAGGAGTCTGAATCATGGAAATATTGCAGCTAATCATTTCGTTAGAATTAGACCATTGTCTGGCTTTTTTAACATGATGTTAATATGGAATCATGGGACATATTTAAGACCAATATAACGGAGGTAGACATGCTTCTATTCTGTTATGCAGTATCTTGGGTGAACTGCCATAGTGTATCTACTGTAAGGGAATAAATGCATTGTTAACATTTGGTTGTGGTAAATCTCTGTGTTATGGATGCTGATGTTGTGGTCATGCCACAGGGATGGATATTTACCCTGCCAGTTCCCGCCTCCTGGAGTTTGTACCCAAGCCGTTATTGGCTGGAGTGATGGGCGGCGTTGCCTTCCTGTGTTTGGCCCTCATCCTGGTCCTAGGGACAGTGTGTATCATCAGTCACAAGAGAGACCAGCGACGCAGGAAGATGAAAGATGGTGAAACATTATCAATTAACTAATTACATGCACTATGAGCACCGCCATACAGCAGATAGAGGTCCTCCAATACTCTTTGAGAAATCATAGTTCAGAGCACAGACATGATGCCATGCTTATCAACTCCATCCCACTTTAGTTGTAAAATATATTCATGTTGTTTACATTGCGGCTAATTAGGGTCATTTCTCATTAATGTGGCTGATTATTGTGCCGGTAATTAACCAATCGCTGTGCCTCCGGCCATTTTTTTCTGCTTTGAATGGGCTCATATTATTGGGCTTGATTTAGTTTTTTCATTGATTTCCTTTCCATGGTGACTGTGTCATTGTGAATGATCATCTTCCCCCCTGCCCTTTCAGATCTCCCTCCAGCCATCTACAAAAGCCCCCCCTCAACGTAAGTACCCCTCCTCCATATTATTATGAATTATTTTCCCTCTCATTGCCATTTTGTTTTACTTAAGATTCGTTTTTTTCTGACTTTCAGAAAATGTTAAAGTACCATACCCAGCCATCACCTTTGTCTTAATGTCATTTTCTTAACAACTTAAGACGTCTTCAAGACGTGTCTATAGACAGATTTTCATTTTTCTGAAGACATTGGGTTGGGTAGGTTACCTCCTAAATGTAATCTGTTACAGTTACCTGTCCAAAATTGTTACCCAAACTCAGTAACATAATCTGATTACTTTTTCCCCTTAAGAAGCATTAGAAGAAGACAAAAATATATATTACCAATTGAACAACGTCTATTGCAGGATAAATCAGTTAGAATTTACATAGCTGGTTATGTAGGCTTCTTCTAACCCATTGCTTTCTAATACAGATAATAAAAAGATTATTAGGTTATATCTTTACATTAAAAACCAAAGTCTGTCAGATTTCCAGTCATTCCAATTAATTGAATAACCCTTGATCTTCAAATATAGGACTTAGAAATATGGAAGTTTAGATTAGCCAAATTGTTTTACCTCAGCATAACCTAAAAACGACAGGCTTATTAACCTACTCTGATTTTGCTGTCATGGAGGACTGATTTGGCTCATTATTTCAAATAGAAAAATAAATACTGATCTTCATGGAATGGCATGCTTTGAGCACTACTGAAAAGTGCTATTTACATGTGAAAAATGAATGCCATATGCTGTATTTGCTATAGGCCTATTGTTGACCTTTTTGTTGGTGACACTTTGATATCTTGATAATATGCAGCTGTTTAAAGGGCGAATCTACAGTTGAAACAATAACAAAATGCCCACCCCGCCTCTGTTTTGGTAAAAAGATGAGGGATGGGCCTGGAGAAATGTAACCACTCTGAGATTAATAGACAGAGCCATGGATGCAAGGACTGACCATCCATGATGTCAAAATTATTGTTTTAACCATGTTTTAAGGCTACAGTGTTTGTTTACATTGACAATGTTAACAAACATTATAGAAAAACAAAACTTATATTTTGGGTTCTCATGGAATGTGACAGTTGAACTAAACTCATGAGGCATTTATAAGTTATATTCTTCAAGAATCAATTGGTATATGCCATTGATTTATAAATCCAAACATGGATGATGCAACTACAGGTTGCCCCTTTAAGTCTATCAAAAGTGTGTGAATTTGAGCATGTGTCCATTAGCGATAAAAGCCCCATTTGTGGTCTTCTTAAATAAAACCTGTTTTTGACAGTATGGAGCAAAATACAAAGCAGGAGTTTACAAGTTAGGAACTCCCTCAAACTTTTATTCCATAATCAAATTCAATCAATCAAATGTATTTATAAAGCCCTTTTTACATCAGCAGATGTCACAAAGTGCTATACAGGAACCCAGCCTAAAACCCCAAACAGTAAGCAATGCAGATGTAGAAGCATGGTGGCTAGTAAGAACTACCTAGAAAGGCAGGAACCTAAGAAGAACCCTAGAGAGGAACCAGGTTCTGGGGGGTGGCCAGTCCTCTTCTGGCTGTGCCGGGTGGAGATTATAAGAGTACATGGAAATTAAGGCCAGATTGTTCTTCAAGGTGTTCAAACATTCATAGATGACCAGCAGGTTCAAATAATAATCCATAGGCTGGGATCTGCAGTATGCAGCTGTTGCAAGAGCACATCTTTCACTGGCTGTCCACTGGTTGCAAAAACAATGATTGATAGGCAGCTTAAACTTCTTCAATTCAACCATTATTGGGTTAAAATACACGGCTACAGTTGTGAACAGCCATCCACAACAACCATAATCCGTAAGGCGCAAATAGCTAAATGAGAGAGCAGGAGTGTGATTCACATCAATGCGCAATGTAGATATCAATAATTAGTGATATCCGTAATTCACCCGTAGGCTACACCACTGCTGTTGTCCTTACCTCCAAGCGTTTATTCAAATTGGATGAACTTTGGATACCAACAGCTGTTGCACGCACCATTGTAGCCTACAAAAGCCTATTCCTGCTCTTTTCCTGCGATCCATCAAACACATTTGGTGTGTAGTAGTCTCTGACTTGTGGTCAGACTCGCTCAGGTGGATTTTTTTTTAACTTGTGCCTTTTTTCAATGCTGAGTTGAATGTCATTGAGAAAACAGAAAGGTGCGAAGATATTCGCAAATACCCTTTCTGAATTTAAAGTAACCCTAGAAGTAATCATCTAGTTTTTCAAAAGTATCTGTGATCTGATTACAATATTTTTGCTGGTAACGTAACAGATTACAGTTACGGTCTTTTGTTAAACTGTTACATGCAACGGGTGTCATGTAATCCGTTACTCCCCAACCTTGCTTAAGATGTCTCAAGATGTCTTCACAAAACATCTCAAGACATGGTTGGTGATGGCTCGGTAAAGTGGCCCTTCGACCTGATGAATATTCCCTGTTCTCTCTCTCTTCATCCATCCTTAAACCCTTCTCTCTCTCTCTCGCTCTCTCTCTCGTAGCGGGTCGCTTGCTAGCAGTCCAGACAGTGTGCTGAAGCAGAAGCTCCTCCATTCCCACTCCCCCTATCCTGGCTCCACCTCCCCCTCCTGCTCCTCCTCCCAGTCGGACCACTCCTCTTTCGACAGACCCAGCCGCAGTGAATACCATGACCAGTGCCAGCAGCTGCTCTCCTGCCCCCCCCCACCTCCTCACTACGCCCCCCACCACCACCACCTCCTCAGGACAGGCTCTTCTCCCACTTCCCCTCTAGAGTTCATCTCCAGACGCCCTGACAGTCTCTTCATGATGCAGCCCAATGACCAGGCCTCCGTCCACATTTCCCACAACATGAGATCCCTGAGGAAAGACTTCCCACAATCCACTGGGGTCCAGAGGTCAGTGTCCCCCTGTGTGAGGAGGGAGCCGCCATTGGTCCTCTCAGTGGACCTACCCGCCTGTGATGGATCTAACCCCAACCACCCGACTAGGGTCCGGGCCATGGCCAAACACCTTTCCCTCCACGGACGATTCTACCTGGATGGGGAGAAAGACCGTTGTGCTGGACATCCAGGCGAGAGCAGTCTCTACTCAGACAGTAACTCAGACATGTACCCCCAGCCAAGCCTGGAGGAGAGCACCGCAGGATACCTATCACTAAAGCGGGCCGTCCAGCCTGCCACCGCCAGCACCCTGATGCTACAGATGGAGCATGAGAGGGAGACCGGCAACCTGAGCATGTGTCTGAAGCTGGCCCAGGAGAGAGAGGAGCTGGAGAGAAAGCTACGGCAGTACACACTGGAGAGGACCGCTACTTTAGATGGGAAGAGCAAGAGACCAGGCATAGATGAGGAGAGCTGGAGAGAGACTAAAGAATGCAATCCCATATGGAAACCTCAGGAAAGCACCTCCCTACAAAATCACCCCCATCACTGTCACCCCCAGGCTAACTGGGGGAGCTCTAGCATGGCCAAAAGGCCTTCATCCCCATCTTCTATTCACTGGGAGACCAGCCCTCTCACCTCAGCCACCAGCCTGGTCGCAGCCCATCACACCACCTCTGAGAGGACGGTGACCCTCCACTGTGACCCTCCAGTCACTCAATGTCCCTTTCTGTCACCTGTCACACAACACCACCTCAGGGCTGAGAGAGCAGAGGGTCACTCTAAGAGGAGGGTGAGTCACCAGCCACTAGAGAGGCAAGAAGGGAAAGAAGCTGCGAGTTTCAAGACACACACAGGGCTTTGTGATACTACTCACATGTCAACAGAGTTGAAGGGAGATGAGTCAGAGTCACATGAATGGAACAGCAAGAGCAATCAATGCCATTCCAATGGCAGCATTTCACACAAGTCTAAGCCAGATGTCTCTGTCAAAAAAGTGCCTGGTTCATGGAAAGTGGCGTTTGAAAGGTCACAGCCATTTGAAAAACCATCTCAACACACAGTGTTGGATCTCTCAGACTGTATAGAGATGAGTGTGGATGAACCAGAAGGCTCAGTTTATCCTCCTACAAATCCCATAATGTTCCAGAGACACAACGTATTGGCAGAGAAAGACCACAGAGGACTGCAAACCACAAAAAAAGACAGAAGAGGCCATCCATTGGACCACAAAAAGAGCCCAGTGCCTAGAGAGGAGCTGGAGAAGTGGCACATGAGATCACCTCGGGGCAGAAGCCCAGGTACCATTCAGCCTCCCAGACCGGTGCTCAGGAAAGCCCTCAGTCTAGGAGGCTCTCAGAACGGAGACGACCGCCGCCACCAGCGCAGCCACAGTCTAGACTCCAGGAGACAATCCCAGGGTAACTTCCTGACGCCTGACGCCTGGGTGGACTCTCTCAGCCAGGAGAACTGTTCCTCTCCTTTCTCCTTCCGGCCAGACTCTGTGTTCTGGGAACCGGAATTCACCTCAGCTCCTGAGACCAAACACACAGAGGCCCCCACTGCCTGCCCACCTCCCCCTCCTCCCCCCCAGAACCCGCAGCCTCCCAGCATGGCCCCACAGCAGCTTTATGAAGCATACAAGGGTAATATGCACATCCCAAATGTAAGAAAACTGGTGCCTGCAGTGCCTTCGGGCCCCATCCATCCCCCCCACAACCCCCGCAAAAAGGCCTCCATCTTCCCAGATGCCTCCAGGTGGCCCATCACCTATCAGGAGGCCCTGAGGTCTGTGCAGCGCATGGAGGCCAGGAAGATTGCCTCTCTCCCCAGGGACCACAGGGAGCACCCCAGACCATCCGACTGTAGAGGCAGAACTACAGCTCCCTCCCTGCTCAGAGGTTACAGCTGGCCCGCACCCCTTCACACTTCTCAGCCACCCCAGGAGGAGGAGAATCAGGAGGAGGTGGTAGAAGAGGAGGAGGAAGGAGAGGAGAGGTATGGGGGGCATGAGATGGAGGTGGAGATTGGGAGGTATCATCGGGGAGTGCCAGACTCAGGGGGGAGCTACAGTAGCTATGCCAGCCAGAGCAGTGGCAGGGGGAGTCTGGAGCCTCCCAACGGGCACCTGTCCATCTGCCTGTCCCCAACCCTCACCAGCTCTCCTGAGACCATCGAGGAGATACAGGGGAACACAGAGCAGACACGCCTACAGGACATGGAGGCATTGAAAAGGTGAGTGCTTCAGTCTTCTTTTATTTAATATCCCTATTACTCTCTGTCTACATTGTCCATTTCACATTGAGTAAGATGCAACACAATTAATAGCCAATTAAATAAAATGCCCTTCAATGTCAGCCATCACAAACCTTCCACTTGTGTGTGTGTGTTTCTTCAGGAGAAAGGCCTCAGTGGATGAGAATTATGAGTGGGATTCAACAGATGTGTCCGTTCAGCCAGGAGACCAAGACCTTGAAGGCACAAGTGAGAGAGCTATAATGTTCCTTTTTAGACTGGCATGCCACTGTCTGTGAATTAAACATGTTCAGAACTGAGTTTAATAACACTAGGTCTGTTACTCATTTTGCACTAAGTGCCACATTCGGTCTTCACCAAGGCCACACGGCAAATTGGTTATCTTGCCTTGCTGTCAAGATCCACACAAAATATCCACACAAAATCTGTCCACTCTTTTGGGACGTTTTAAATGTTCCTGACTGTCTAGCTTTAGTTTTATTGACTGTTAGCGGGCTGGACACAGTGAAGACACTTAGTTATTTTTTTAAAACTAAAGGTTCTTCAGAAATTCTTCAATTGGTTTGATTGACACCCCTGCTTTAGATTATATAAGGATCTTTCTAATCCCTATCCAATCTTCTCCTGCTTTAGGCCTGTTCTCCTCAGTGAGTCTACTGATGTCTACTCCCAGCATGCACCATTCCAGGAAGGGCCTCAAAGAGTCAGTCCAATTCCAGGGTCGTCACCATGAGACCAGACGCTACTCAGACCCAGAGCCAGAGACTGTGCTGTTCTGACAATCTCATCTATACCTAAGGTCAGCTCAGAGCTCTCATTTCTGTTATTGTGTGTCTGAACAGGACTACTGATCTGTGTGATTGGCTGTGTTTACCCATGTCCCTCCCACCTTATTGTGTGGGTGTTTTTCTTTTCTGTTTGTATGTATGCGTCTGTCGGTCTTCTCCCGTTGCTTTCTACTAATATCCCAGTGAATTTCACACTTTTATTTATACAGACTTACACCAACAATGTGAAAATAGAGTGCCAACGTCAGTAATTCAGTATGACTGTACATCCGTCAACCTCTCAACCATCTGACTGACTGGAGTCTGGTGGACGCTCAGGGCTGAATAAAGAATTGTCTGTTGTTGTTCAGAGCTGTACCTACCGAAGAGGACTTTTACCACTGATTTACAAGAGCTAGTAGTTACATTGATTGATCTCTGCTGCTGCTATGGAATACGCCGTATATGGTACTTGTTACCAAGTCAGTGAACAAGCAGGTACACTATTTGGTCTGCCTTGCTCATCATCTTGGTGCTGACTATAATCAATACAATAGTCATACTCTTGGACTCACGGAAGAACAGTTGGAGATTCTTTTTTCTGCTTTGAGAAAAGGCAAACCATCACTGGGCTGGCACTTTGTTCCACTGCTGACACTTTGTTCCAACACTTTCAACGTTTGACAGAACTCTGACGGATGATCGATTTTCTGTGAGTTCGAGATGGAGATGGAGGGAGAGAGAGAGAGACAGAGAGAGAGAGCTCGGCAGGGCAGGATAACAGGACTGATGGGCATTGTGCAGAAGAAGTAGGCTGCATCATGCCTTTTTCACAAGTTTTTTTTTTTCTCGCATGCCTGGCCTAGTGTGACAGCATATGCAGTACAACCCTGAGCTCTGAGTAAACAATCAATACTATTACCCCAGGAGGTTAACTCACTAGGGTTGATCAGATGTAGCTATAGATCACACTATGAAGAACCACTCCTTTCTTTTCTACCCATATTCTCAAGATGTAGCTAATCTAGTTTCCCTCTGTTTTTAACCTCATTGATGTTGTGCAATGTTTGTACTGTCAATAGATTTTTTTGTACTCAGAGTGCAGTATTTTTTTTGTGTGTGAATGAGGAGGGTAAGGGTTTGGCTGGTAATGATCGCCTGTTGCTGGGATAAATGAAGGCCTTTCTTTTCACCAACCTTGTGTAAAATGAGACTGATTATCAGTGAGCATTAGCGGCAAGATATTGTTTGCCATGTCTAATTTGGAGATTGAAACCTAAATGGGATTTTTTCAATCAGTCTATCTCTTAGTCATCCGAGTCAGGGAGGGAGATGAGAATTCACAGCATGTCAGAGGAGTTAATTAGGTTCTAGAATGCCTTCCAGCACAATGTCTGGTGAGAAAGGAGAGGAGGGGAGCAGGGGATAGGAATGCCTTTTGAGCTGTACTCACTCTGTTATCAGTTTACAACGGCAGATCACCCCACTTACCCTCCATTTTAATTTCAACACTCATTTTGTACACAGAAATGACTTCCAGAGAAATGTCAGTTTGCCCACTTAAGATTTTATATACGTTCTATGGCACCCAATAGCAATACACTGCCAATATACTGTACATTCATTATTTTCCTCAGACTGAATGCAAATGCAGCAAGAAGTATGACAAAAAATGTATTGCTACTTTGCTATTGTAAAGGAACACATTGGGATTGTATACAAATTATGAAGGTGAACTATTTTCCAGGTTTTTGTGCACTTAAGATATTTGTTTTTATACGTATTATTGTGTTTTTTTGTATAGAATGACTATAGTGTATGACTTTGTATGTTTTGTGCTTTGTTTACTGATTATGTACTACTTACTGTACAATGTATCCTATTTGTATCCAAATATTTTCCAGAGAACTGAAGATTAAATACTTGTTCTATACATGTTTTATTCAGTACCCCAAAGCAATTAGCTGGCTTTTTCAAATTATAATTCAAATTAACATTTGCTACTTTAACACATTACCATAAACCTGAAGTTGGATATGTTTACATTAAATAACATTTTATTTATTTTTTATTTAACTAGGCAAGTCAGTTAAGAACAAATTCTTATTTACAATGACGGCCTACCCCGGCCAAACCTGGACGACGCTGGGCCAATTGTGCGCCGCCCTATGGGACTCCCAATCACAGCCAGATGTAATACAGCCTGGATTCATACCAGGGACTGTAGTGACACCTGAGATGCAGTGCCTTAGACCGTTGCGCCACTCGGGAGATGAACGTCTCTCTATCTCTCTTTTATCTCCTTGATATAACTTTTTACCTTTTCATGCAGTTGTGCTTTTTCTCCATCAGAAGCGTTCCCTCTGTCTGGAAGAGGACATCATTATAAAGCCATTAAGGGGTCATGATGCAGCAGATAACTCTTCCATCTGTTAGGCCTATAGGTCTGAAGGACCTACCTCTTCCACTAGGGTGTTTTGTTACCCAGAATATTGATCACCGTGTATTCACTGACTCATAGAACAACAATGAACAAACTTTGAGACCTTTGTTTATCAGTAGGTGTAACATTTGATGGGGATGTTTAATTTCATTTTCACTAAGCCATGCTTTCGAAAAGTTATCGAACAACGACCACAAAGGGAAAGGGAATTGCCATGGAGCACAAAACAAGCGTATTCTTTTTTTTTTTTTTCGGAGGAAAATTACAGACAGAGTGATATATCCTATTTCTTCAAAAAGATCCATTATGTAAAACAGTGATTTAAGATATAGATCAAGGATTGTGTATTGACGATGGTCAGTCAAGTATACTGTTGTCACGTTCAGGCCTGATTTTTATAGGCTGGCGTGTTTAGTTTCGTTTTGGTGTAGGGTTTTTTTGTTCTAGGTGATCTGTTTCTATAATGGGGTAATGGTTCCCAATTAGAGGCAGCTGAGTGTCGTTACCTCTAATTGGGAACCATATATATGTTTGTAGTTTTCACTAGGGGTTTGTGGGTTATTGTTTGTTACATAGCTAAGTGTTTCAGTCTATGTTAGTGTTATGATCTTCGTTTGTTTTGTTGTTTTGTCCCAGTTACGTGTGTCAAATAAAGCATGTATACTGGATACCTCACTGCGCCTTGGTCTGTCCCTCACGGAGATCGTGACATCTGTTGCCTTGGTGATGGATTGATGTTATAAAAAATACATATAAAAATACTTATGACTGTATAAAGTTGCTGCAGTTGAAAAACAAAATAACACACATTTGCACATATTAACATGCCAGGATTACTGTACATAGTGTTCCTTGTGGAGAAGACATGTGGCTGGGAAGATTACTAAGCATACTGTGATGGATGTCAGATGATGCTACTGTACTGTATATGAGGTGTCTTATAGCCAATTTCTTCCCTTTCTCTCACTCTCTTCACACAGCCTATTAGAATTGACTTGGCCTTGAGCCCAGAGAGAGCACATTGACTTCATTAGCTCATCCTCAGTCAGACTCACAGCACAACATCATGCTGCATCTGTCACAGGTGGTGAGCATGGTTAAACAAAGGATCCTGGGTGAACCCACGGGAGCCAGGGGCAGGCAGACAGGCACATGTGCACACACTCAGCAAAGACATGTGCATGCACGCTGACGCACGCATGCGTGCAATCTCTCTCTCCTCTGTATAAACTGTTAAAGGCTCAGTGCAGTCCAAAACATGATTTCCTGTGTTTTATATATATTTCCACACAAAATCTTGATAATTCCCTTTCAGTGTAAGAGCTGTTTGACAAGATTGCCTGAAATTTCAGCCTGTTTTGGCGGGATGGCGTTTTGGCTTGCCTGGTGACATCACCAGGTGGTAAATTAGCCACAACAGACCAATAAGAAAGAGAGTTCCAAACCTCTCTGCCAATAACAGCTAGTTTTCAGTTTTCCCCTCCCCACTCAGACCACTCGGCTTGAGACATTGCTCTTTGCTATGAAGCTATTTTTGTTTCTTTTTGACCATTTTAATTGAAATATTCACAGTAAGGTACTTAATTGTTACCCAGAAAGGATTTCATATTGAGATAAAAATGGCCGCATTGGATCTTTAAGCCCTGTAGAGAGTTAAGTGCTCCTGCTATTTTAACCTTCAACCCAAAGTGTTGTTTCTCTGTGAGTTCCATGTCACTCAGGTAGTTGTTTGCGATCCGTCCTATCCCAGGTCTCGGGTCTTGTCCCCATGCTTCTCTACAGCCTGGAGCCCTCTGAATGATTTCCCTTCACTGGCCCTGTCTGGGCAGAGCACATTCCTCAGCGGCAGAATAATTGGTTCAGAAAAAGGTATCCCTGCTGGTATCACTGTGACTTACTCTGTCTCTCTCCAGGTCGCTCCTCTCTCTCTCGATCTCTCTTCCTCTCCTTTCTCCTTGCCCCTCTGTTTCAGTGTCTCTCTCTGCAGCATGCCTGGCTGCGTGGCACACATTTCCTCTCAGCTGAAAGCTTGTCAAGCAACACCTCTCTCAGTTAACGCCTGATCTGCTCACATCTCACATTCACTAACGAAGTGTCTCTGCCATTAAAGGTCAGCTTGTTTCCATCTGCCACCCACCACCATGCCAGTCCTTTAGCTTCTGACTGGACAGGGGGATGACAGAGAGTGATACATCCTGATTGGACAGGGAGATGACAGAGAGTGGTACATCCTGATTGGGCAGGAGGAGGACAGAGAGTGGTACATCATGATTGGACAGGGGAGGACAGAGAGTGGTACATCCTGATTGGACAGGGGACAGAGTGGTACATCCTGATTGGACAGGGGAGGACAGAGAGTGGTACATCCTGATTGGACAGAGTGGGTGAAGTGCCCCAGGATGGATGATTCTTTACTTCCCTCTCCTAATGACCCTTAATAGCCTCTGTTACTGCCTATAGATAGTCTATGTTATAGATGGCCTCTCACTCTCTCTTCCTCCAGCCTTTCGTACTCCTGAATCCACCGTGCTGTGCCTCTTCTGTTGCCTCCTAATGAGGCTACATCGTGTATTCCCTCCGTCCATCTTCCTTCCATCCTTCCTCATTCACCATGACATACCAAACAACGGCCTCTCTTCCCTCCCTCATGTCAACCAAGATTTTCAAACCAATACAACTGCTCTCCTGCCCCCAGCCCTCTACTCTATCATTCTCCTGCCTCCAGCCGTCCACCCTATCACTCTCCTTTACCCAGCCCTCCACCCTATCACTCTCCTGCCTCCAGCCCTCCACC
>QNTS01000002.1:504995-595133 GCA_003317085.1 Hucho hucho
CCCCCCCCCCAAAAGCTTTTTGGGGCTGCCCTTCGGGCTTCCTAGCCCGGCGAGGTCTGACAAACTTGCCTCTTACAGGGTCCCATGCTCCATTCAGGTCCTCACACCTGCGCCGCTCAGCCGCCGCTGCTTCCAGTTCCTCTCTTGGAGGGTGATACTCTCCGGGCTGGTCCCAATCTCCCCCATTGAACAACTCCTCCTCCCACGACCTGAACTCCCGGGTCTCTCGCTGCTTGGTCTTCTTTTCGTGGTGGGTTATTCTGTCATGATTATCTCCTCTCGGGAATGACCAATGCGCAGCGACGTAACCGGAATACATACTTTATTAAGAAAACGGGACGAGACGGAACGAAACAATAAACAATGAACAAGACGTGAACCCTAACGCTAAATCCTAAACTGGAGACTGAGATCTAAACCTAAACACGAATGGCAGAACCTAACTATACAAGAATGACGAGAACCTGACTGAACACGATAACCATACCATAATCAATAACCCACAAAACTAAAGTGCAAACCCCAAACATATATATGGTTCCCAATTAGAGGTAACGAGACTCCGCTGCCTCTAATTGGGAACCATTATCCCAACATAGAAATAGACACCATAGAACACAAGAAACCCCTACACCAAAGCAAAACTAAACCCTCCAGCCTGAGCACACATTCTCAAGTTTTCTTTGTTTAATTGTTGTCCATAGGTCAGATGTTATGTAACAGGTGAGTTGAATGACTCACCTGCACAAGTTTAAACAACTTGTGCCTTGTGTCCTTTTTTCATTATTCCCAACATGCAAACTCTTTATTATTAATGAAAACCTCCATCTATAGTAATGGTCCTGAATGTTAATGGTATGGAGGTTACGATCATTTCTGTATTATACATGTTCACTGTCCCCACCAACCCCAAATTATGCTGTAGCTTTCCTGCAGTCAAATGACCAAATCGCGCTATAGTGGCCTAATGGGTGGAATGTTATTCATATTTTCAGAATTTCATAATGAATCATATTTATTTAAAACATTTTATGCTGAAAATCAGGTGTTTCTGTGTCAGACTGTTTTGTTATATTTCAGTCTTCTCTGATGTATAAAGTGTAATATTGGGATACAAACTCAAATTGAGTACATTCCAACTCCATAGCTGACATGGTACACGTGTCTTCTTTTTTAAGACCATGACCAAGTGTGTGAGGTGTATACTTTTGTTTCAAAGTAGATTTATTTAAGACTACCAAGAAACACTGTGTGACCCTGTGTCACTGATTCCCCCGGTACTGCTGCTCATTCCGTTCACCAGCTTCGGAGGTCTATGTCACCGGCCTTCTAGGCTTCATTATTAGTATGTGTATATACAGTATGTGCCCTCTGTTCCCCATTGTCCTTGTTGATTATTCTTCCATGTCCGTTGGTCTTGTGAGCACCTGTGCTCTGTTGTATCGTCTTGCGTGTTACCATGTTAGTGTGTACTTGTTATTACGGGTCTCGTCCCGTGTATTTATTAGAGGTTTACACCTCGCTCTTTGTTTGGGTTACAGCCCTGTGTTTTATATATATATATACAGTTGAAGTCCGAAGTTTACATACACCTTAGCCAAATACATTTAAACTCAGTTTTTCACAATTCCTGACATTTAATCCTAGTAAAAATTTCCTGTCTTAGGTCAGTTAGGATCACCACTTTATTTTAAGAATGTGAAATGTCAGAATAATAGTAGAGAGTGATTTATTTAAGCTTTTATTTCTATCATCACATTCCCAGTGGGGAATGTGATTTACATACACTAAATTAGTATTTGGTAGTTGCCTTTAAATTGTTTAACTTGGGTCAAACGTTTCGGGTGGCCTTCCACAAGTGGCCTTCCACAAGCTTCCCACAATAAGTTTAGAATTTTGGCCCATTCCTCCCTCATGATACCATCTATTTTGTGAAGTGCACCAGTCCCTCCTGCAGCAAAGCACCCACACAACATGATGCTGCCACCCCTGTGCTTCACGATTGGGATGGTGTTCTTCGGCTTGCAAGCCTCCCCCTTTTTCCTCCAAACATAACGATGGTCATTATGGCCAAACAGTTCTTTTTTTGTTTCATCAGACCAGTGGGCATTTCTCCAAAAAGTACAATCTTTGTCCCCATGAGCAGTTGCGAACGGTAGTCTGGCTTTTTTATGGAGGTTTTGGAGCAGTGGCTTCTTCCTTGCTGAGCGGCCTTTCAGGTTATGTCGATATAGGACTCGTTTTACTGTGAATATAGATCATTTTGTACCGGTTTCCTCCAGCATCTTCACAAGGTCCTTCTGGGATTGATTTGCACTTTTCGCACCAAAGAACGTTCATCTCTAGGAGACAGAACGCGTCTCCTTCCTGAGCGGTGTGACGGCTGCGTGGTCCCATGCTGTTTATTCTTGCGTACTATTGTTTGTACAGATGAACGTAGTACCTTCAGGCATTTGGAAATTTCTCCCAAGGATGAACCAGACTTGTGGAGGTCACAGCCCTTGTGGAGATTACAGCCCTGTGTTATAGTATATATACATGTTTGTTTTGAGCTTTGTCCACGTCATGTTCATGACGTATGCTATTTGGGGTAGAGAAATAAAAGCCCCTATTTCGTATTTCTGCGCCTCTCCTATCATTATACAACGTGACACCCTGATTTAGCCCACTGCATTAACAGGTTAAAGCAGTGGTTCTCTTTTGCTTCCCCTAGGTAGCATAGACTGACGCTAATGGAATCCTACGAAGCAAATGTTTTGTTCTCCATAAACACCAAAATGTGCTTCAAAAAACCTGTCTAGCTAAATATGCACTTAAAACTGCCTGGATCGATCAGCAATATCCAAGGTCATTTTAAAATAGATATAAAAATCAACCATCCCTTTGAAACATAAAATTTTTATTTTTGTTAGAAAATAATTAAATGTTTCAGGGTTGATTACATTTGATCGCCTGGCCAGAATCAAGTTTGGCCCCACTCCAGGCTTGTTTGAAAACAATAAAAATATACTTTCATTGACATATACAGGAAGGAAAAAAGTGAATGTGGGGTTCTCGCGTCCTACCGCTCCACTCTCTCACTTTCTCTCTTTCACTCTCCCTCGCTCTGCTCTCTGTGAACTCGTGCACACACACAAAACATTCTGAATAGGCATGGTTTCTGTCATCTTTTTCCATTCCTTTCATCCCTTTTATCCACTATTTTGCTCACCCCCCCCCCCCATTGACCTCCTGGTAAGAAAGAGATTGTCACGGTTACCTGTGCTACAAAGCCTTATTGAGTAAACAACCCCCCCCCAATTCATCACAGCTTTCATATCAGAGCTCACTCAGTGGTAATTGTGTGGGGCATGGTCGGATATGCAGAGTGGAGTCTGATTTGGAAATCTGTGGTATGACAAACACATCTGTTGCGGTCGTGCCCTGAGTGTGAACAGTAGAATGGCATTGTCTTTCCTGCTTTCAAACGTTGCCTCACAGCTAGTGTTGGAAATTGTGTCTGCATGCATATGATCTAATAAATATGTTCACCCTGCAAATCACGCCTCCATTCTGCTCCTCCCCAACTATAGGCAGAAACTTAAGCAGGAAGCACCCGTGGTAAGGACTGTTCAACGTTTGTCTGACCAATCGAAATCTATGCTTCAAGATATTTTTTTTACGTGGAATGGAAACATTTTCCCGATACCATTGCCTCTGACAATGATATCAACGGTTGAACAGTTGAAGTCGGAAGTTTACATACACCTCAGCCAAATACATTCAAACTCACAATTCCTGACATTTAATCCTAGTAAAAATTCCCTGTTTTAGGTCAGTTAGGATCACCACTTTATTTTAAGAATGTGAAATGTCAGAATAATATTAGAGAGAATGATTTATTTCAGCTTTTATTTCTTTCATCACATTCCCAGTGGGTCAGAACTTTACATACATTCAATTAGTATTTGGTAGCATTGCCTTTAAATTGTTTAACTTGGGTCAAACGTTTCGGTAGCCTTCCACAAGCTCCCACAATAAGGTGGGTGAATTTTGGCCCATTCCTCCTGACAGAGCTGCTGAAACTGAGTCAGGTTTGTAGGCCTCTATGCTCGCACATGCTTTTTCAGTTCTTGTGATGGCCACTCCAATACCTTTACTTTGTTGTACTTAAGCCATTTTGCCAACTTTGGAAGTATGCTTGGGGTCATTGTCCATTTGGAAGACCCATGTGCGACCAAGCTTTAACTTCCTGACTGATGTCTTGAGATGTTGCTTCAATATATCCACATAATTTTCCTCCTCATGATGCCATCTATTTTGTGAAGTGCACCAGTCCCTCCTGCAGCAAAGCACCCACACAACATGATGCTGCCACCCCCGTGCTTCACAATTGGGATGGTGTTCTTCGGCTTGCAAGCCTCCCCCTTTTTCCTCCAAACATAACGATGGTCATTATGGCCAAACAGTTCTATTTTTGTTTCATCAGACCAGAGGACATTTCTACGAAAAGTACGATCTTTGTCCCCATGTGCAGTTGCTAACCGTAGTCTGGCTTTTTTTATGGCTGTTTTGGAGCAGTGGCTTCTTCCTTGCTGAGCGGCCTTTCAGGTTATGTCGATATAGGACTCGTTTTACTGTGGATATGGATAATTTTGTACCTGTTTCCTCCAGCATTTTCACAAGGTCCTTTGCTGTTGTTCTGGGATTGATTTGCACTTTTCGCACCAAAGTTCATCTCTAGGAGACAGAACGAGTCTCCTTCCTGAGCGATATGGCGGCTGCGTGGTCTCATGGTGTTTATACTTGCGTACTATTGTTTGTACAGATGAACGTGGTACCTTCAGGCGTTTGGAAACCTGACTTGTGGAGGTCTACCATTTTTTTCTGAGGTCTTGGCTGATTTCTTTTGAATTTTCCAATAATGTCAAGCAAAGAGGCACTGCCTTTGAAGGTAGGCCTTGAAATACATCCACAGGTACACCTCCAGTTGACTCAAATGATGTCAATTAGCCTGTTCGAAGCTTCTAAAGCCATGACATCATTTTCTGGAATTTTCCAAGCTGTTTAAAGGCACAGTCAAGTTAGTGTATGTAAACTTTTGACCCACTGGCATTGTGATACAGTGAATTATAAGTGAAATAATATGTCTGTAAACAATTGTTGGAAAAATTACTTGTGTCAAGCACAAAGTAGATGTCCTAACCGACTTGACAAAACTATAAGTTGTTAACAAGAAACTTGTGGAGTGGTTGAAAAACAAGTTTTAATGACTCCAACCTAAGTGTATGTAAACTTCCGACTTCAACTGTATATACTGACTTGGTGACTGAGTTCATCAGGAAGTGCACAAAGGATGTGCGCAAAGCGATATTACAGGGACAAAGTGGGGTCACAATTCAATGGCTCTGACATGAGACATATGTGGAATGGACTCGACAATCACAAATTGTAATGGGAAAGCCAGCCATGACGCGGACACTGACACCTCGCTCACAGATAAGCTAAACACCTTCGCCCGCTTTGAGGAAAACAACATTGAGCTGCCAACGCAAGCCCTGACGCTCACTAGGACTGCTTTTGTTTTCCGTGGCTGACGTAAGTAATTTAAGCGTCTTAAGCCTCGCAGGGCTGCCGGCCCTAAAGGCATCCAAATCAGTGTCCTCACAGCATGTGGAGATAAGCAGGCTGGAGTATTTACGGTCATATTCAATCTCTCCATATCCCAGTCTTTTGTCCCCACTTTCTTCAAGTTGTCCACCATTTTTCCTGTACCCAAGAAAGCGAAAGTAACTCAACTAAATAATTATCTCCCTGTAAGACTCACTTCTGTCATCATAAAGTGTTTTGAGAAGCTAGTTAAGGATCATATCACTTCCACCTTACCTGACAGCTACTACAATTCGCGGACAGCCCCAACAGATCCATGGACAACGCAATTGTCATTGCACTGGACACTACCCTATTCCACCTGTACAAGATAAATACCTATGTAAGAATTGTGTTCTTTCAACAGGTGCAACAGGGCCTTTTCAACCTCAGGAAGCTGAAGAAATTTTGCCTGGCCCCTAAGACCCTTACAAACTTTTACAGATGCACCATCGAGTAGATTCTGTCGGGCTGTATCACTGCCTGGTACAGCAACTACACCGCCCACAAAGGCAGTACTCCAGAGGGTGGTGCGGTCAGCCCAACGCATCACCAGGGGCACACGGCTTGACCTCCAGGACATCTACAGCACCCGGTGTCACTCAATTCACCACATCCGTCTATGTCGCACTTCTACATCTGCGCTGAAAGGTGACAGAGCTAGAGCGGTGTTTGTCAGACCATGAGACTTCCCTATAATTGGTTTTCTCACAAAATCGTCTGTAACGTCCAAATGATTTGGCCTGCAAAGTATTGTGGCCCCTCTATGGAAAGGTGAGTCTCTCACGAACACATACATGTCCTTTTGTTTCTAGGACACCCACAGGCCTCACAAGACTCGTCTGAAGGTCCCCTGGTACCAGTTGTAAAAACATTCTGGATTAACTATCTGTTGTTCCATGTAGTGAATTCGTTATTCAATGCGTTTGTATGGGCTAATATTACTAAGGCCAAAACAAATTTTCATCAAATAATATATATATATATATATATATATATATTATACTTCAAATTCAAAATCCGAGAAACTATTAAACAGCTTTATCTCCAGGCCATCAGACTGTGAAACACAAGCCGACCTCCGCCCTGTACCCTGCCCTCCACCTTAGAGACTGCTGCCCTATGTTCATAGAGTCATTGACCACTGGTCACTTTCATAATGTTAGCATACTGTAGGCCTACTGTTTTACCCACGTTATATGTATATACAGTGCATTCTGAAAGTATTCAGACCCCTTGACTTTTTCCACATTTTGTTACGTTACAGCCTTTTTCTAAAATGTATTATATTGTGTTTTTTTCCTAATCAATCTAAACACAATACCCCATAACGACAAAGCAAAAACAGGTTTTAATAACTTTTTGAAAATTTATTAAAAATATAAAACTGAAATATCACCTTCACATGAGTATTCCAACACTTTATTCAGTACTTTGTTTAAGCACCTTTGGCAGCGATTACAGCCTCAATTCTTCTTGGGTATGACGCTACAAGCCTGGCACACCTGTATTTTGGGAGTTTCTCCCATTCTTCTCTGCAGATCCTCTCAAGCTCTTTCAGATTAGATGGGGAGTGTCGCTGCACAGCTATTTTCAGGTTTCTCCAGAGATGTTAGATCGGGTTCAAGTCCGGGCTCTGGCTGGGCCACTCAAGGACATTCAGAGACTTGTCCTGAAGCCACTCCTGTGTTGTCTTGGCTGTGTGCTTAGGGTCATTGTCCTGTTGGAAGGTGAACCTTCGCTCCAGTCTGAGGTCCTGAGCGCTCTGGAGCAGGTTTTCATCAAGGATCTCTCTGTTCTTTGCTCGGTTCATCCTTCCCTCGATCCTGACTAGTCTCCCAGTCCCTGAAAAACATCCCTACAGCTTGATGCTGCCACCACCATGCTTCACCGTAGGGATGGTGTCAGGTTTCCTCCAGACGTGATGCGTGGCTTTCAGGCCAAAGAGTTCAATCTTCAAATCAAATGTTATTTGTCACGTACATATGGTTAACAGATGTTAATGCGAGGTTAGCAAAATGCTTGTGCTTCTAGTTCCGACAGTGCAGTAATATCTAACAAGTAATCTAACAATTCACCCAACAACTACCTAATACACACAAATCTAAAGGGGTGCATGAGAATATGTACATGTAAGTATATGGATGAGCGATGGCTGAGTGGCATAGGCAAGGTGCAATAGATGGTATAAAATACCATATATACATGTGATATGAGTAATGGAAGATACGTAAACTTTAGGGAGTGGTGGTGCGCTAGCGCCCCACTCCCGACACTACCCGGTGAAATGCAAGGCGCCAAATTCAAAATCCAAAAGTTGAATTATTAAACATTCATCAATATACAAGTGTTGCATAGTCATCAAAAGCTCTGCTTCTTGGCAATATCACAGCGTTGTCAGATTTCAAAAAGGCTTTACGGCGAAAGCACTACATTTGATTGTTTGAGGGTCGCACCTCCAATATTTTTTCCATTACCATAAATTCATAAACCATGCGGTTCACACAAAACACATTTCACAGCGAAAACAAATCAATTACCTTTTGAAGAACTTCTGCTGAGGGCTTCCCAAGTGTCCAACGAAGACAATCCATGGTTCTTTTGTTAGAAAAAGTAATGTATTATATCCATAAATCTCAGTTTGGTTGGTGCGTTATGATGAGAAAATACAGCGTCCACTCGCCCATTGAAACGTGAAGAGAACTCGTTCAACCTATACCTATACACTTGTCCAAGAACAATCAAACATCATTGATAATGTATCCTTAGGAACACTTTTATGTATATTTAGTATAATATCTCAACCAGAATATAAACTGGGCGATAGGAAAGGAAAAAACCACAGCGCGCGCAAGCCGGTGAACGCGCATTCTCTTCTGTTTACATCTCTGTGACCACATCCCAATTCTTCTTCTATTGCCATCCTGATCAACTAAATAGAATCAAAACACTGTCTAGAGACTGTTGACATCCAGTGGAAGCAATAAGTACTGAAATCTTCCTCCTTTATATGGGCATTTTCATAAGGGAGGGGTTCAAAATGAGGCAATGTGTCAAAATCACTTTTTCCAGGACAGAAATTCCTCGGGTTTTCGCCTGCCATATCCGTTCTGTTATACTCACAGACAATATTTTAACACACTTAGAAACTTCAGAGTGTTTCCTATCCAATAGTACTAATTATGTGCATATCCTATTTTCTGGGCCTGAGTGGGAGGCATTTTACTTTGGGCACGCCAGGCTCTCCAAAACCGTCACCTCGGGAGCTGCTCCCTAAGAAGTTAAAGTGGCATTATTTAGAGTACATTGTATGAAATGACTAGTGATCCATTTATTAAAGTGGCCAGTGATTGGATCTCAATGTAGGCAGCAGACTCACTGAGCTAGTGATTGCTCTTTAGCAGTCTGGTGACCTTGAGATAGAAGCTGTTTTTCAGTCTCTGGGTCCCAGCTTTTATGCACTTGTTTCTCATGGTCTGAGAGTCCTTTAGGTGCCTTTTGGCAAACTCCAAGCGGGCTGTCATGTGCCTTTTACTAAGGAGTGGCTTTCATCTGGCCATTCTACCATAAAGGCCTGATTGGTGGAGTGCTGCTGAGATGGTTGTCCTTCTGGAAGGTTCTCCCATCTCCACAGAAGACCTCTGAAGCTCTATCAGTGACCATTGGGTTCTTGGTCACCTCCCTGACCAAGGCCCTTCTCCCCTGATTGCTCAGTTTCGCCAGGCGACTAGCTCTAGGAAGAGTCTTGGTGGTTCTAAACTTCTTCCATTTAATAATGATGGAGGCCACTGTGTTCTTGGGGACCTTCAATGCTGCAGAAATGTTTTGGTACCCTTCCCCAGATCTGTGCATTGACACAATTCTGTCTCGGAGCTCTACGGACAATTCCTTCGACCTCTTGTCTTGGTTTTTGCTCTGACATGCACTGTCAACTGTGGGCCCTTATATAGACAGGTGTGTGCCTTTCCAAATCATGTCCAATCAATGGAATTGACCACAGGTGGACTCCAATCAAGTTGTATAAACATCTCAAGGATGATCAATGGAAACAGGATGCACCTGAGCTCAATTTTGAGTATCATAGCAAAGGGTCTGAATACTTATGTAAATAAGGTATTTCAGTTTTGTTTTTTAATACATTTGCTAAAATGTATAAATGCCTGTTTTTGCTTTGTCATTATGGGGTATTGTGTGTAGATTGATGTGGGGAAAAATCAATTTTAGAATAAGGCTGTAACGTAACAAAATGCAGAAAAAGGGAAGGTGTCTGAACACTGAAACTACTGCTGTACACACCTTTTCAATTCATATACTGTCTATACACACCATTATACACTAAGTGCACAAAACATTACAAACACCTTCCTAATATTGCGTTTCACCCCCTTTTGCGCTCAGCATGGACTCTACAAGGTGTCGAAATCGTTCCACTCCATTGATTCCCACAATTGTGTGAAATTGGCTGGATGTCCTTTGGGTGGTGGACCATTCATGATACTCACTTAAAACTGTTGAACGTGAAAACCCCAGCAGCATTGCAGTTGTTGACACATTCAAAGCGGTGCCCCTGGCACCTACTACCATACCCCGTTCAAGGGCACTTAAATATTTTGTCTAGCCAATTCACCCTTTGAATGGCAGTCATGCACAATCCATGTCTCAGGGCTTAAACATCTTTCTTTAACCTGTCTCGTCCCCTTCATCTACAATGATTGAAGTGGATTTAACAGGTGACATCAATAAGCGATTATAGCTTTCACCTGGATTCACCTGGTCAGTCTTTGTCATGGAAAGAGCAAAAAGAGTTCTTAATGTTTTGTCATGTTGTGTGCTTTCAATGGATGTTTTTCCTCATGAATCAAACTTATAATAGAATATGCTCAATGTATTTGTTCCTACTGTTTTGTACACTTAGTGTATGTATACTCTGACATTGCTCATCTGATATTTCTTATTTATTTATTTAAATTTTTGGGGATTGTGTTTATTGATTTGTATCGCAAGGTATTACTGCACTGTTGGAGCTAGAAACACAAAACCATTTCTGCACCTGTGATAACATCTG
Organism: Hucho hucho; assembly: GCA_003317085.1. NCBI lineage: Eukaryota > Metazoa > Chordata > Actinopteri > Salmoniformes > Salmonidae > Hucho > Hucho hucho. The sequence goes on from QNTS01000002.1 coordinate 515,689, forward strand.
CAAATCTGTGTGTGCAACCAATGAACTTTGATTTGATAAATACTGGTATTTGTGGGGAAGCAGTTTGAACTGCTTTTATCTGATTGATTTGGCTTAACTGACAGTTTAATGGTTCTATTCATCTTCTATTCAAGGTAATGAAAGTGTTGCAGAAGCCAGAAGACAAGATAAACTACATTTAGGATGCCTCAATCCATACACCCACTTTTTAAATTCTTCTCCACCATTCTTGGCATGGTTTAGTCAGTTTAAGTATCTGTCTGTCTGTCTGGCTTATAATGACAACTGGGACTGAATGGGTGAAGTTAAAAACATCATCCTTCTGCGAGTAGAAAAGAGAAGGCAACGGATGTCCTGACAGACAGGACAGATAGGTGCTGCCAGTTAACTCAGGTTGCAAGGTGCACCTGGGTGTTTGTCTCAACAGCACCACCTTGGAAAGCGACAGGGATGCATCTATGACGTTAAGTTTATCACCACCCTGTTGTCACACTCCTGCTGCCGCTGGAACATTGCTACTTTGTGTTAGTTCTTACTGGCTGGGTTTACAATGGGATATGTAATACCTAATAGGATATTAATTGATGGCTTATTCATCCAGACCATATATCTGGGTACAATAGTGCATCATAATCTCCCACAATGTTCCTATCAACATAGGGCTAGAGTTTTTATTGGTATTTTTTTGCTTTCTTTGTATTTGGTTTTAAAATAACAGGTTGTTTCAGGACTGGAATAGTGAGTAAAGCAATCTACTGATTACTTTTTTCCCCTGCTGTTCTGTCTGGCAGTCGTGTATTCTGTTCTTTTCTTTGTATTGCTCAATGTATTGTTTGAACATCTGAGCCATTTCTGTTGATGTCAGCAAAATACTGTTTCCTTGGTAACATCTTTAAAGTATGTTTGTATTTGTATTTATTATGGATCCCCATTAGCTGCTGCCAATGCCGCACCTACTCTTCCTGGGGTCCTGCAAAATTAAGTCAGTTCATACAATTTTTAAAAACATTACAATAAATTCACAGATTTCATGACACACTGTGTGCCCTCAGGCCCCTACTCCACCACTACCATATACAGTTGAAGTCGGAAGTTTACATACACCTTAGCCAAATAGATTTAAACTCAGTTTTTCACAATTCCTGATTTTTAATCCTAGTAAAAATTCCCTGTCTTAGGTCAGGTAGGACCACCAATTCATTTTAAGAATGTGAAATGTCAGAATAATAGTAGAGATAATTATTTATTTCAGCTTTTATTTCTTTCATCACATTCCAAGTGTGTCAGAAGTTTACATATACTCAATTAGTATTTGGTAGCATTGCCTTTAAAATGTTTAGCTAAAATGTTTCGGGTAGCCTTCCAAAAGCTTCCCACAATAAGTTGGGTGAATTTTGGCCCATTCCTCCTGACAGAGCTGGTGTAACTGAGTCAGGTTTGTACGCCTCCCTGCTTGCACATACTTTTTCAATATTGCCCACAATTTTTCTATGGGATTGAGGTCAGGGCTTTGTGATGGCCACTCCAATACCTTGACATTGTTGTCCATAAGGCATTTTGCCACGACTTTGGAAGAATGCTTGGGGTCATTGCAAACCGTAGTCTGCTTTTTTTATGGCAGTTTTGGAGCAGTGGCTTCTTCCTTGCTGAGAGGCCTTTCAGGTTATGTCGATATAGGACTCGTTTTACTGTGGATATAGATACTTTTGTACCTGTTTCCTCCAGCATCTTCACAAGGTCCTTTGCTGTTCTGGGATTGATTTGCAGTTTTCGCACCAAAGTACGTTAATCTCTAGGAGACAGATCGCATCTCCTTCCTGAGTGGTATGACGGCTGCGTGGTCCCATGGTGTTTATACTTGTGTACTATTGTTTGTACAGATGAACGTGGTACCTTCAGGCATTTGGAAATTGCTCCCAAGGACAAACCTGACTTGTGGAGGTCTACCATTTTCTTTCTGAGGTCTTGGCTGATTTCTTTTGATCTTCCCATGTTGTCAAGCAAACAGGCACTGAGTTTGAAGGTAGGCCTTGAAATACATTCACAGGTACACCTCCAATTGACTCAAAAGACACAGTCAACTTAGTGTATGTAAACGTTTGACCCACTGGAATTGTGATACAGTGAATTATAAGTGAAATAATCTGTCTTTAAAAAAAAATACTTGTGTCATGCACAAAGTAGATGTCCTAACCGACTTGCCAAAACTATAGTTTGTTAACAAGAAATTTGTGGAGTGGTTGAAAAACTAGTTTTAATGACTCCAACCTAAGTGTATGTAAACTTCCGACTTCAACTGTATCTACAGTACTAAATCCATGTATATGTATAGTGCATATGTTATCGTGTGTGTGTGTGTGTATATACATGTGTCTGTGCCAATGTTTGTGTTGCTTCATAGTCCCCGCTGTTCCATAAGGTGTTTTTTATCTGTTTTTTAAATCTCATTTTACTGCACTATATTAGGCCTATATTAGGCCCTCCCTTTGGAACTTTGGTTTTCCTAGATATGGCTATTATATTGTGATCACTACATCCTATGGATCTGGATACTGCTTTAAAGCAAATATCTGCAGCGTTAGTAAAGATGTGATCAATACATGTTGATGATATAATTCCTGTGCTGTTTGTAACTACCCTGGTAGCTTGACTGACAACCTGATCCAGGTTTCAGGCACTGGTTACAGTTTGACGTTTTTTCCTGATTGGGCAGCTTGATGATAGCCAGTCAATCTTTAAATCGCCCAGAAAATATACTTCTCTGTTGATATCACATACATTATCAAGCATTTCAGACATATTATCCATATATTGACTGTTAGCACTTGGCGGTCTATAGCAGCTTCCCACAAGAATGGGCTTTAGGTGAGGCAGATGAACCTGCAGCCATATTACTTCAACAGTATTTAACATTAGATTGTCTTTAAGCTTTACAGGAATGTGGTTCTGAATATAGACAGCAACACCACCTCCATTGGCATTTCTGTATTTTCGGTAGATGTTATAACCATGTATTGCTACCACTGTATCATCAAATTTATTATCTAAGTGAGTTTCAGAGATAGTCAGAATATGAATGTAATCTGTTACAAGCAAGTTATTGACTTCATGGACCTTGTTTCTTAGGCTACATATGTTAATATGGGCTATTTTGAGCACTTTTCTGGGTTGCTTGATTGTTTTTAATGCTTTACTGGGAAGCTTATCAGAGGTAGACTTACTCATGTTATTTACATTGAAGCTGATAGTGCAGGGTGAGCTGCATAAAGTGGTCTTCCTACTATTGCACACTGCCTCAGTGCTAACAGTGTAACTCTGGTTTATAGGCTCATGATTACTGATTACAATAGCTGTAGGATAAACAGATGTATTCGGTGCAATTAGTGGTACATAAATTAAATTACTTACATTGTGTTTGCCAATGTCCCTAAGATCATGTACATTTGATGCAGCATTATGACAACTCATTGTCACAATGGTAGGGATTAACTGAGCTGGTCTTGGATCATTTACCAGTCATTGTTTCAACACATCCTTCAAATGCGTGGACAGAGTCCAGGAGCCAAGATGATTTGGATGGACTCCGTCATTCCTGTAGAGTATCTTCTGTTTCCAGAAGGTGTCAAAGTTATCAATAAAAGTGACTCCAACAGAGCTACAGTAGTATTTTAGCCAGATGTGTAATGCCAGCAGTCTGCTGAATCTTTTACAACCGCAGCCCAACGTTGGTACTGGACCTGAAATTATTGGCTGTTTTTTGAGTCTTTTAATGCTAAAATCAGTTTTTTTAAATCAATTTTCAAATGTTCCGAGCTAGCCCTCCTGATGTCGTTTGACCCCACATGGACTACAACAGTGTCAGCTCCCGGCATCTGTGGTAGAACAGTCGGAAGCGGCCTTGTTATGTCCTGTACTGTTTTTGCCTTGGGGGCCGATATGTTTCTCACCATAGAGCTGCCTATGATGACAGCTGGTGATGTTGAATGGGTCGGTTACCACGTTAGGGGAAAATGACATGCGCTGGTAGTGAAATAGTAGTTTAGTTGAACGTTGGTTTATCTAGTGTGCTCTGTTTCCCATGGTGGCTTTGAATTTACTGAGTAATTAGTGGTGTAAAATAAACCTCACAATTTACCTCCAGCTCCTCATGCTATTCTCTCCAGAGTTAAGTTTACATTTGGTAATGAATTAAACACATCTACACTGTTAAAAAAAGCTTTTGATGACATCTGTATAAACTGAGGATAAGCTAAATCAGAAGAGTGCAGACCAAGCACATTATGTCCAATAAACCAACGTGAAAAGGAAAGTTAATTGTATATCAGGTTTATTTTTCTATTGCTCTACTTGTACGAAAATTATAACCAACTGATAGACTTTGTTCTTGGGATTTCACATCCATTTTTAATTATTATTTGAATAGGTTGTTTACATTTTCATGTGAAGAAAAAGATTAACAGGAAACCACTTATAGAGATGTAAATCACGACTCAACATTGATTCATTGCTTGAGCAATAATTCTACAATTGTCTCATTGTAACACTGCATGTAAGCTATTGAAACAAAACCCCACTAGCTACAATAGATCACTGTAACCTTTGCCAATAGTGAAGGAGAATTGCCTATGTAGATTTGTATGCATTCCCTCTTGTTCATTGGTTTTGTGCGGACTGATGGCCTGTCTCCCCACCTTCTCCTCACCTTCTCATACACTAATACACATACACACTTAGGCACTTCTCATGCTCACTCCCCTCAGTGTTAGTTCACATCTTCACCATGGCATGGTCCACTCTTCGACAGCATTACAACTATAAATCAGAGTGCTGTAGGGGTACTACCGTTATGTAACCACCCAGCCGTCCTGATGGCTTCCTCATCCTCATCTCGCTGTGAGGGCCCCAGGGGGAGCACACTTCCTAATTTCTCATGCCAGCAGACAGGTGGGTAAATATGACAGTCCTCTGCCGTGGGTGTCAGTTCCGTTTTTTTCCTGTTATTTTTTGCATGTCTCGACTCCAACAGTTTGTCCTCATCCCATGGAGCGCTCTTGGCATGCACCGAGCTGGAACTGGATCTGTATACCAGGCACTGGCTCCCCATCAGATTACATGCAGAGTGATTTGATTCTGCTGCCTATGTCCCTGGAGAGAGGTGAGCTTTGATGTACAGACGAGTCGAGCCCATACAGTTTGCATGCAAAGGAGGTTAGCGACCACAACTACACTAGCCGTCCTGCCACATCCTACTCCCTACGTCTGTCTACATGTGCCACTCCTAGCTTGGATAGTTTATGCAAACATGTTGTGTAGAGTGAATTGGCAATGCATTCACTAACATACAGTAGTAGATATGCAACATAAATAACAGTTAGATGTTTAGAACTAACATGAATATCCCTTTTAAAGATCCATGGGTTTTGCTTTCTGCATCAAAAACTATTCCTATATCTACAATTCACCTCATGTAACCTAGAGAAAAGGAAACTAGATATTTTAATGTGGCTCAGTTGAGTCTAGGAAGATGAGATGATTCAGATCGGTAAAGCCTGTCCATGTGAGGTTTTTGTAATGTACTGTAATTAGGCTTCTTGCTTCCTCCCACTCACTTTTACAGAACCCCCTGCCTGCTTCTCACGCTATCTGTCTTCTGACGGACAGAAAGTATTCAATCTACCAAATTAAAAATGGCTTACCAAATCCTACTCACTAGTTTGTCTCGGTCCCTCTTGAACAAGTTCAGAAGTTTATTCCATCTGCAGTCATTTATAGGCATACTGTGTAATAACGAGAATTTTCGTTAAATCACTGGGGAAGCCTAGCCAGAAAAAATGCCATATTACAACATATGTGTTGTGATAACTGCGTTGTTTGCTCTATAACCTGTTCGTTCATATGCCTTGCCACCATGATATATAGGCCTTAGGCTGAGACAATAAGAAGACACAGTGGCAGAATAAATTCAACTACACCTTTGTTTCATCAATGGAGAGCAGCCTCTGTCTAGTGAAATCCACAAAAAAATATTACATGTAACAAACAGTTACATGACCTACAGCATGATAAAGCAAGTACGGAAAGTCCAAATCCCTATCTCCATCCATGGCTAATTTAGGAAAGGAACAATTTTAGCTAGCTAGCTAGCCACCGGAGGACGACACAACGAGACGCAACAATTCAATTTTTTTCTGTCAATTACGTTTTCCTTTTGATGTGATGTGATTGGTGTGAAGCCAAATCCAAACGGGCTTCCCTTAACACTTTTTTGGGGGTGTGCCAGGACCAAATATAGTAGAGCTCACTCAATTTAGCTCAACGCTGACTGGCTATTATTTTATACTTATTTTATCAAGGGAGGTCAAATGCTCGCTGCCTTCCATTACATTCAATGAGCGGCGGTAACTCACCAGCATTACGACTAGGAACACAACTTTCCCAAATTGGATCCTTTGTTCGTACCCCCCAGGTCAATTCAATTTATTCCAGAGGCTGCTCCAAAACACCACCGGCAGAGAAGAGGTATTCGGAGTGGACTTCTAGTCCGACTCAGGAGGCGTGCACACCATCCACCGCTTCCGATTATGTTACTCACCAATGTTCAGTCTGGATAATAAAGTAGACGAGCGAGGATCTCCTTCCAGAGAGACATACTGTTTCATGAAAACTTGGCTCTCTCGGGATTTACTGTCCCCGTCTATACAGCCAGCTGGGTTCTAAGTACATCGCGCAGACAGGAATAAAGAATTCTCCGGGAAGAAGAAAGGCAGGAGTGTATGTTTCATGATTAACTACTCATGGTGTGATTGTGATAACATACAGAAACTTAAGTCCTTTTGTTCACCCGACTTAGAATACCTCACAATCAAATGCCGACCGTATTACCTCCCAAGAGAATTATCTTTGGGTATAGTCATAGCCTTGTATATTCCCCCTCAAGCTGATACGACGACGGCCCTCAAAGAATTACACTGGACTTTATGCAAACTGGAAATCACATATCCTGAGGCCACATTTATTGTTGCTGGGGATTTTAACAAAACAAATTAGAGGAAAACGCTACTGAAGTTCTACCAACACATTGACTAGTACTCGCTCTGAAAAAACATTAGACCACTGCTACTCAACTATTCAAAATGCCTACAAGGCCCTCCCCCACCCTCCCTTTGGCATATCTGATCACAACTCCATTTTGCTCCTCCCTTCCTATAAGCAGAAACTCAAATAGGAATTACCCGTGCTAAGGTAGAGTCAACACTGGTCTGATCAATCAGAATCCATGCTTCAAGATTGCTTTGATCACGTGGACTGGGATATGTTGCGTAGCCTCTGAAACTCTCTTAGACGAATACACGGATATGGTGACTGAGTTCATCAGGAAGTGTATGGGAGATGTTGTACCCACTGTGACTATTAAAACCTACCCAAACCAGAAACCGTGGATAGATGGCAGCATTCATGCAAAACTGAAAGCACAAACCACTGCATTTAACTATGGCAAGGTGACTGGGAATATGGCCGAATAAAAACAGAGGAGTTATTCCCTTCATAAGGCAATCAAACAGTACAGAGACAAAGTGGAGTCGCAATTCAACGGCTCAGACATGAGATGTATGTGGCAGGGTCTACAGACAATCACGGACTACAAAGGGAAAACCAGCCACATCGCGGAGACCGACGACTTGCGGATGACACAGTGCCACCGATGCGGCCTGCTACCAAGGACTGTGGGCTCTCCTCCGTGGCCGACATGAGTAAGAAATTTAAGCGTGTTAACCCTTGCAAGGCTGCCGGCCCAGACGGCATCCCTAGTTGTGTCCTCAGAGCATGCGCAGAGTAGCTGGCTGGAGTGTTTACGGACATATTCAATCTCTCCTTATCCCAGTCTGCTGTCCCCACTTGCTTCTAGATGTCCACCATTGTTCCTGTACCCAAGAAGGCAAACTGAACTAAATTATTATTGCCCCGTAGCACTTACTTCTGTCATCATGAACTGCTTTGAGAGGCTAACTTCTTCAGGATTGGTGGGTCCCCTGCGGGACGGTTGAGCTAAAGTAGGCTAATGCGATTAGCATGAGGTTGTAAGTAACCAGAAAAATTCGCAGGACATAGACATATCTGATATTGGCAGAAAGCTAAAGTTCTTGTTGATCTAACTCCAGTGTCCAATTTACAGTAGCTATTACATTGAAATAATACCACGCTATTGTTTGAGGAGAGTGCACAGTTCTGAACATGAAAAGTTATTAATAAAGAAATTAGGCACATTTGGGCATTCTTGATACAACATTTTGAACAGAAATGCAATGGTTCATTTGATGAGTCTAAAACTTTGCACATACACTGCTGCCATCTATTGGACAAAATCTTTGCACCTGGGCTGGAATAATACATTATGGCCTTTCTCTTGCATTTCAAAAATGATTGTACCAAAAAAATACAAAAGAACGGTTGTTTTTTTGTGTTATATTCTCCTACATTCCTTTCACATTTACACAACTTCAAAGTGTTTCCTTTCAAATGGTACCAATAATATGCATATCCTTGATTCAGGGCCTGAGCTACAGGCAGCTTTAGATTTGGGTATGTCATTTTAGGTGAAAATTGAAAAAAAGGGGCCAATCCTTTTAAGGATCATATCACTTCTACCTTATCTGACACCCTAGACCCACTTAAATTATCTTACCGCCCCAATAGATCCACAGAAGATGCAATTGCACTGCACACTGCCCTATCCCATCTGGACAAGAGGAATACCTACAGTGAGGGAAAAACGTATTTGATCCCCTGATGATTTTGTACGTTTGCCCACTGACAAAGAAATGATCAGTCTATAATTTTAATGGTAGGTTTATTTGAACAGTGAGAGACAGAATAACAACAAAAAATCCAGAAAAACGTATGTGAAAAATGTTATAAATTGATTTGCATTTTAATGAGGGACATAAATATTTGACCCCTCTCAATCAGAAAGATTTCTGGCTCCCAGGTGTCTTTTATACAGGTAACGAGCTGAGATTAGGAGCACACTCTTAAAGGGAGTGCTCCTAATCTCAGCTCGTTACCTGTATAAAAGACACCTGTCCACAGAAGCAATCAATCAATCAGATTCCAAACTCTCCACCATGGCCAAGACCAAAGAGCTCTCCAAGGATGTCAGGGACAAGATTGTAGACCTACACAAGGCTGGAATGGGCTACAAGACCATCGCCAAGCAGCTTGGTGAGAAGGTGACAACAGTTGGTGCGATTATTCCCAATTGGAAGAAACACAAAAGAACTGTCAATCTCCCTCGGCCTGGGGCTCCATGCAAGATCTCACCTCGTGGAGTTGCAATGATCATGAGAACGGTGAGGAATCAGCCCAGAACTNGGAGTGGCTCAAGAAGAAGCACATTAAGGTCCTGGAGTTTCGAGTTGCCAAATGTCAGCCTCAAAACCTTAATGACTTGGAGAAGATCTGCAAAGAGGAGTGGGACAAAATCCCTCCTGAGATGTGTGCAAACCTGGTGGCCAACTACAAGAAACGTCTGACCTCTGTGATTGCCAACAAGGGTTTTGCCACCAAGTACTAAGTCATGTTTTGCAGAGGGGTCAAATACTTATTTCCCTCATTAAAATGCAAATCAATTTATAACATTTTTCACATACATTTTTCTGGATTTTTTTGTTGTTATTCTGTCTCTCACTGTTCAAATAAACCTACCATTAAAATTATAGACTGATCATTTCTTTGTCAGTGGGCAAATGTACAAAATCAGCAGGGGATCAAATACTTTTTTCCCTCACTGTACCTATGTAAGAACGCTCACGATTTTGACATCATACTTTCAAGATGGCGGACTGAACATAGCTATGTAGACCTCATGATAAAAACATAATATTCAATATCGGTAAGTTAGACTAAATATTAGCACTACACAATTTGGTGGGTAATAACCTTCAATCTGGATAACAAAACAAATCATAAGACTAGAGAAATGTATTGAGAAATATTACAAAAACAAGCAACACCCAAACACGACGGAGAGTAAGACAGGGGAACCTATTTCAAATGAAAATGTGACTCTTCTACAGACACAGACGATTTAATATGTTCACCACCGGGAATAGTAAAGGTCGAAAGTCTGGTACTTACAGGTATCCAAGAGAAAGAAGGAGAAGTTCATGAATCTGTAGTTATAGAGTTCCTCCTTACAGCGCTTCAGATCCCACGCGAAGCTATTGACAAAATCCAACGTGTACACCGCTACGGACAGAGAGGGTAGAGGTTTGAACGCCCAATCATTGCCAAATGTGCTTTCTTTAAAGATAAAACAATGCTTAATATCTTGGGTAGAAGACTTGCTGGCACGGAAATAGGCATGAATGGCCAGTACCCGAAGGAAATTGCAGAACGGCGTAAAGTTCTGTATCCAATTTTCAAGGAAAATTGATTGAAAAGGTAACGCGTAGCTCTCGTGGTTGATGAACTGTATATTGACAACCAGTTGTTCAGAGACACAGACTACTCCATGGCTATTTAGGAGGAAAATAATGAAACACACAATTCTAGCCCTGTTATGGATTATAATAATACAACAAAAAAATATAGCTTTTCTATCTTCAAATATAACTAATTGGAACACAAAATCACAAATAAACATGGTGGAGATAACACAGTAAACAGAAGGCACAGTATATGTGGATGGATGGTGTGTGTTTTTTGGTGTTTGGGAAAGTGTGGCGTTGAGTGAGAAAGGAAATGGTTGCATATCCCAGAACCAATGTGTTTCTTTGAGCAGGGGTTGTGAGAGAGCTTTCAATGTTGTGCAAATTAGGGATGTATATTTTATCATGAATTATACATATACTTATTTATTTATTTATTGTCCTATCATGGTGGAACAGCGTTTTAAAATAAATTATACATTTAATTAATTTATTGTCCTATCATGGGGACTACATTTTTTATATAAATTATACATCTAATTTATTTATTTATGGTCCTATATTGATGGAACGGTCAACAACCTTATACCCTAGACACCCACCTGAAAGGCACAGATACTAAGGAGAAGTCCCTTTCTGTTTTATGGGCCTGCTGTAAGCGGCCTGTATGCAGCCAAAATGTGGTCAGAGACCTTCTAGAGCAGCACCGCCCCCTCAAGATTCTAAGCCTACCTGGCAGGGTTGGTCCTGCAAAGCCAGAGCCCCCTGATGGGAGAGCATAATATACAAGGAAATTCTCAAAGCTGCCAATGAGAACCTTGACGACCTTGTACCTAGCCGGTGGGGATTCCGGTGGGGTGCCCCCACCTAGGCAGTGGCAGTGCTGGCAACACTAGCTGCAGTAACCCATGAGGAGGGGGTCACACTCGGACATTCAGAGAAGGGGCATATTATTGTGGCCCTGGTGGCACAAAATCAAAGGTCTGACTGCACGGAGATGCTTTGGAATATGGCCACTACAGGGGTCCATGTTGTGGGTGTATATCTGACCTCCATCATCTAGGACGTGACAATGGTTAATCAAATCTTCCCATTTCTGCCCTTTTTTTTGCGCAGTTTTACAGGCCTTCTCATACAGCTGCAACTGTATATGCATTCGTAAATCAAGACATTTCTTGAGTTGGGCTCTGGGATGGTGCAACTGTTGAGAATCTGAGTCTATGGTTGTTGTGGGGAAAAGGGGTTGAGTGTGTATGAGTGTGTATGAGAGTGTGGGTGTGTGTATCCCACAACTGTTGCAAGGGAGTAAAAGATGTTAGGGACAATATAGGATGATTCACAATAATTGTTTGCTAATATAATAATTGCTTGCCATAATGTAATTTTGGTAATGGTGAGACTGGTGAGAGGTAAAAATCCTTTGCATAAATTGCCTACATTAATACAAATATTAATAGCTAATTATGGAAAATAAGATAAACAGGATTGTTTTAATATATATCTATATATAAAAATATATATATTTTTAATTTAATGGCTATATATAATACAAATCGAGGTGAGGGCGATGGAAATGCATTTGGCGGTTGATCTGCTTCTGTTCTGTGGGTGGCACTGTGTGCTCTTTTCGAAGGTGGGGTCCTAGTCTCTCCGGGGCTATGGGATCCGGGGGGTCGGGGGTGGCCTGCTGGGCATTGTCGTGACAACCCAACTCGGGATGAGGAGGGGTTTTACCAGGTGGAATAGTGGGGACCAATTGGAGGTTCATGGAAATATCAAGGAACAGCTATATAGATATCATGGAACAGCTATATAGACACTCAATCATCATGTTACCTTTTAATGGTACGATTACAAGCATATATTTTGATAAATCGAATTGAAACTTGTGCCTCATTATGGTAAGTGGTGAAATAAGTATCGGCAGTTATAATTGTAATGGCTTAGCAGATAATAAAAAAACACAATCAGTATTTACCTGGCTAAAAGAGAAGGAATATAATATCTATTGTTTACAGGAAACTCAGTCAACAATTTTAGATGAAGTTTTGTAGAAATAGGACTGAGGGGGTGAAGTATATTTCTCCCATGGGCAAAGAAATTCAAAGGGGGTGATGATATTAATTAACAGTAACTTGGATCCAAATGTGCAAATTGTCCAAACAGATAATCAAGGTAGATGGATTATTTTAAATATGTTATTGGACAATAAGAATATATGGCTTATTAACCCATATGGTCCAGATAATGATGATCCAAGCTTTTTTGAAAATATAAGAATTTATCAATTCTACAAGCAACACTAGACTCTTACGATTTTAAATACCTCTATGGACCATGATGTCAAGCAAAGAGGCACTGAGTTTGAAGGTAGGCCTTGAAATACATCCACAGATATACCTCCAATTGACTCAAATGATGTCAATTAGCCTATCAGAAGCTTCTAAAGCCATGACATAATTTTCTGGAATTTTCCAAGCTGTTTAAAGGCACAGTCAACTTAGTGTATGTTAACTTCTGACCCACTGGAATTGTGATACAGTGAATTATAAGTGAAATAATCTCTGTAAACAATTGTTGGAAAAATTACTTGTGTCATGCACAAAGTAGATGTCCTAACCGACTTGCCAAATTTATAGTTTGTTAACAAGAAATGTGTGGAGTGGTTGAAAAATGAGTTTTAACGACTCCAACCTAAGTGTATGTAAACTTCCGACTTCAACTGTATATACGCACGTACCACTTTACCATAGTATGTAAGTTTACATACACTTAGGTTGGAGTCGTTAAAACTAGTTTTTCAACCACTCCACAAATGTCTTGTTAACAAACATAATTTAAGTAAATTGGAGGTGTACCTGTGGATGTATTTCAAGGCCTACCTTCAAACTCGATGTATTTCAAGGCCTACCTTCAAACTCAGTGCCTCTTTGCTTGACATCATGGGAAAATCAAAAGAAATCAGACAAGACAATTGTAGACCTCCACAAGTCTGGTTCATCCTTGGGAGCAATTTCCAAACGTCTGAAGGTACCACGATCATCTGTACAAACAATAGTACGCAAGTATAAACACCATGGGACCACGCAGCCATCATACCACTCAGGAAGGAGACGGGTTCTGTCTCCTAGAGATTAACGTACTTTGGTGCGAAAAGTGCAAATCAATTCCAGAACAACAGCAAAGGACCTTGCGAAAATGCTCTAGGAAACAGGACAAACTTATCTATATCCACAGTAAAACGAGTCCTATATCGACATAACCTGAAAGGCCGCTCAGCAAGGAAGAAGCCACTGCTCCAAAACTGCTCAGCAAGGAAGAAGCCACTGCTCCAAAACTGCTATAAAAAATCCAGACTAAGATTTGCAACTGCAGATGGGGACAAAAATAGAACTGTTTGGCCATAATGACCATTGTATTGTTTGGAGGAAAAAGGGGGAGACTTGCAAGCTGAAGAACACCATTCCAGCTGTGAAGCACGGGGGTGGCAGTATCGTGTTGTGGGGGTGCTTTGCTGCAGGAGGGTCTGGTGCACTTCACAAAATTGATGGCATCATGAGGAGGAAAATTATGTGAATATATTGAAGCAACATCTCAAGACATCCTTCAGGAAGTTAAAGCTTAGTCGCAAATGGGTCTTCCAAATGGACAATGACCCCAAGCATACTTCCAAAGTTAAGGACAACAAAGTCAAGATATTGGAGTGGCCATCACAAAGCCCTGACCTCAATCCCATAGAAAACCTGTGGGCAGAACTGAAAAAAGCGTGTGTGAGCAAGGAGGCTTACAAACCGGTTACACCAGCTCTGTCAGGAGGAACGGGCCAAAAAGTAACCCAACTTATTGTGGTAAGCTTGTGGAAGGCTAACCTGAAACGTTTGACCCAAGTTAAACAATTTAAAGGCAATGCTACCAAATACTAATTGAGTGTATGTCAACTTCTGACCCACTGGGAATGTGATGAAAGAAATAAAAGCTGAAATAAATCATTATATCTACTACTATGCTGACATTTCACATTCTTAAAATAAAGTGGTGATCCTAACTGACCTAAGACATGGAATCTTTACTAGGATTAAATGTCAGGAATTGTAAAAAACTGAGTTTAAATCTATTTGGTTTAGGTGTATGTAAACTTCCGACTTCAACTGTGTATATGAGGTCTGCACAACGCATCACCGGGGATAAACTACCTACCCTCCAGGACACCTACACCATCCAATGTCACAGGAAGGCCAAAAAGACAATCAAGGACAACAACCACCCAAGCCACTGCCTGTTCACCCCGCTATCATCCAGAAGGCAAGGTCAGTACAGGTGCATCAAAGCTGGGACCGAGAGACTGAAAAACAGCTTCTATCTCAAGGCCATCAGACAGTTAAACAGCCATCACTAATATTGAGTGGCTGCTGCCAACATACTGACTCAAATCTCTAGCCACTTTAAATAAAACAAATTGGATGTAACAAATGTATCACTAGCCACTTTAAACGATGCCACTTTATATGTTTACATATCCGACATTACTCATCTCATATGTATATACTGTGCTCTATACCAACTACTGCATCTTGCCTATGCCTTTCGGCCATCGCTCATCCATATATTTATATGTACATACTCGTATTCATTTCTTTACACTTGTGTGTACAAGGTGGTAGTTGTTGTGAAATTGTTAGATTACTTGTTTGATACCACTGCATGGTCTGAACTAGAAGCACAAGCATTTCGCTACACTCGCATTAACATCTGCTAACCATGTGTATGTGACAAATAATATTTGATTTGATATATACCCTCATAAAACTGACTATCCTACCGATCCTTGACTTCGACTATGTCATTTATAAAATTGCCTCAAACACCCTACTCAACAAATTGGAAGCAGTCTATCACAGTGCCATTCGTTTTGTCACCAAAGCCCCATATACTACCAACCACTGCGACCTGTACGCTCTCGTTGGCTGGCCATCACTTCATACTCGTCGCCAAACCCACTGGCTCCAGGTCATCTACAAGTCTCTGCTAGGTAAATCCCCGCCTTACCTCAGCTCACTGGTCACCATAGCAGCACCCACTCGTAGCACGCGCTCCAGCAGGTTTATCTCTCTGGTCACCCCCAAAGACAATACCTCCTTTGGCCGACATTCCTTCTAGTTCTCTGCTGCCAATGACTGTAACGAACTGCAAAAATCACTGAAGCTGGAGACTCCTAGCTTTAAGCACCAGCTGTCAGAGCAGCTCACAGATCACTGCACCTGTACATAGCCCATCTGTAAATAGCCCATCCAACTACCTCATCCCCATACTGTATTAATTTATTTATCTTGCTCCTTTGCACCCCAGTATCTCTATTTGCACATTCATCTTCTGCACATCTACCATACCAGTGTTTAATTGCTATATTGTAATTACTTGGCCACCTTCGCCTATTTATTGCCTTACCTCCCTTATCTTACCTCATTTGCACTCACTGTATATATTATTTTTGTTTTCTTTTTCTACTGTATTATTGACTGTATGTTTTGTTTATTCCATGTGTAACTCTGTGTTGTTGTATGTGTCGAACTGCTGTGCTTTATCTTGGCCAGGTCGTAGTTGCAAATGAGAACTTGTTCTCAACTAGCCTACCTGGTTAAATAAAGGTGAAATAAAATAAATATAAAAATAGACATATATATATATATATTTAGCCAAAAAATGTATGGGGGATTGGAAATGATGCAGACAATTACGTTGATGGAAGCAACAATCTATCCACAATATTAAAGCTGATCCACCTAGTAAAATAATAAAATAACATTTAAATAAAAGAATACTCGCTTCGAGGCAAGTAACACCGAAAAAGGCATGAGAGCATCAGCTGTTCCGGACGACTGTGATCACGCTCTCCGCAGCCGATGTGAATAAGACCTTTAAACAGGTCAACATTCACAAGGCTGCAGGGACAGACGGATTACCAGGACGTGTACTCCGAGCATGCGCTGACCAACTGGCAAGTGTCTTCACTGACATTTTCAACCTCTCCCTGTCTGAGTCTGTAATACCAACATGTTTCAAGCAGACCACCATAGTCCCTGTGCCCAAGAACACTATTGTAACCTGCCTAAATGACTACCGACCCGTAGCACCCACGTCTGTAGCCATGAATTGCTTTGAAAGGCTGGTCATGGCTCACATCAACACCATTATCCCAGAAACCCTAGACCCACTCCAATTTGCATACCGCACCAACAGATCCACAGATGATGCAATCTCAATTACACTCCACACTGCCCTACAGCTCAGCGATCAACACCATAGTGCCATCAAAGTTCATTACTAAGCTAAGGACCCTGGGACTAAACACCTCCCTCTGCAACTGGATCCTGGAATTCCTGACGGGCCGCCCCCAGGTGGTAAGGGTAGGTAACAACACATCCGCTACAATGATGAGACAGCCTATATGGAGGATGTCAGAGACCTGACTGTGTGGTGGAAGGACAACAAGCTCCCCCACAACGTGATCAAGACAAAGGAGATGATTGTGGACTACAGGAAAAAGAGGACCGAGCATGCCCCCATTCTCATCGACGGGGCGTAGTGGAGCCGGTTGAGAGTTTCAAGTTCTTGGCTTCCACAACACCAACAAACTAACATGGTCCAAGCACACCAAGACAGTTGTGAAGAGGGCACAACAAAACCTATTACCCCTCAGGAGACTGAAAAGATTTGGCATGGGTTCTCAGATCCTCAAATGTTTTACAGCTGCACCATCGAGAGCATCCTGACTGGTTGCATCACTGCCTGGTAGGGCAACTACAGAGGGTAGTGCGTTCGGCCCAGTACATCACCGGGGCCAAACTTTCTGCCATCCAGGACCTCTATACCAGACGGTGTCAGAGGAAGGCCCTAAAAATGGTCAAAGACTCCAGCCACCCTAGTGATTGACTGTTCTCTCTGCTACCGCACGGCAAGCGGTACCGGAGCGCCAAGTCTAGGTCCAAGAGGCTTCTAAACAGCTTCTACCCCCAAGCCATGAGACTCCTGAACATCTAATCAAATGGCTACCCAGACTATTTGCATTGCCCCCGCTTCTATGCCGCTGCTACTCTCTGTTATTATCTATGCATAGTGACTTTAATAACCCTACCTACATGTACGTATTACCTCAATTACCTCGACTAACTTGTGCCCCCGCACATTGACTCTGTACCGGTACCCCCTGTATATAGCCTCGCTATTGTTATTTTACTGCTGCTCTTTAATTCTTTATTACTTTTATATCTTACTTTTTTTAGGTATTTTCTTAAAACTGCATTGTTGGTTAAGAGCTCGTAAGTAAGCATTTCACTGTAAGGTCTACCTACATCTGTTGTATTCGGTGCATGTGACAAATACAATTTGATTTGATTTGTTCATTGACTATAGCTCAGCATTCAACACCATTGTACCCTCCAAGCTCATCATTAAGCTCAGGGCCTTGGTCTGAACCCCACCCTGTGCAATGGGTCCTTGACTTCCTGACTGGCCGCCCCCAGGTGGTGAAGGTAGGAAACAACACCTCCACTTCGCTGATCCTCAACACAGGGGCCCCACAAGGGTGTGTGCTCAGCCCCCTCCTGTACTCCCTGTTCACCCATGACTGCGTGGCCACGCACGCCTCCAACTCAATCATCATGTTTGCAGACGACACAACAGAAGTAGGCCTGATTACCAACAATGACGAGACAGCCTACAGGGAGGAGGTGAGGGTCCTGGGAGAGTGGTGCCAAAAAATAACCTCTCACTCAACGTCAACAAAACAAAGGAGCTGATCTTGGACTTCAAGAAACAGCAGAATGAGCACGCCCCCATCCACATCGACGGGACCACAGTGGAGAAGGTGTAAAGCTTCAAGTTCCTCGGCGTACACATCACTGACGATCTGAAATGGTCCACCCACACAGACAGTGCTGTGAAGAAGGCACAACAGCGCCTCTTCAACCTCAGTAGGCTGAAGAAATTTGGCTTGGCCCCTAAAACCCTCACAAACCTTTACAGATGCACAATTGAGAGCATCCTGTTGGGCTGTATCACCGCCTGGTACGGCAACTGCACCACCAGCAGCCGCAGGGCTCTCCAGAGGGTGGTGTGGTCTGCCCAACGTATCACCGGGGGCAAACTACCTGCCCTCCAGGACACCTATGGCACTAGATGTCATAGGTAGGACAAAAAGTTAATCAAGGACATCAACCACCCGAGCCACGGCCTGTTCACCCGCTATCATCCAGAAGGCGAGGTCAGTACAGGTGCATCAAAGCTGGCACGAAAGACTGAAAAACAGCTTCTATCTCAAGGCCATCAAGGACATAGCCATCACTAGCTGGCTTCCACCCGGTTACGCAACCCTGCACCTTAGAGGCTCCTGCCCTATGTACATAGACTTGGAATCACTGGCCTCTTTTAATAATGGAATACTAGTCACTTTAATAATGTTTACATACTACTTTACTCATCTCATATGTGTATACTGTATTCTATTCTACTGTATTTTAGTCAATGCCACTCATTGATCGACATTGATCAATCTAATATTTATATATATTATTTTACTTTTTGATGTGTATTGCTGTGGATTGTTAGATACTGCTGCACTGTTTGAGCTAGGAACACAAGCATTTCGCTACACCCCGCAATAACATCTGCTAAATATGTGTATGTGACCAATAATATTAGATTTGCTACGGGCGTCAACAATGTCATACTCTTTTTGACCAGACAGCATCCGAAAGATAGGCTACACATGCAGAGGGGCGCTGTTTCGCTCGCTCGGATGCTTCTCTGTTGAGACTCATTAGACAAAATATTCTTAAAAAAAAAAAAAAAAAAGGTCATTTTGAGGAAGCCTGGCTTTCCTTGGCATCCATGAATACATGCCACTAGGTAGGACAGAGTTTTGTATTGGCAGGTATTCTACTATTGGCATAGTCAAATATTTGTTTTTATTAATTTATTTTTTAACCTTTATTTAAGTAGGCAGTCAGTTAAGAACAAATTCTTATTTACAGTGATGGCCTAGGAACAGTGGGTTAACTTCATGGGCAAAACAACAGATTTGAACCTTGTCAGCTCGGGGATTCGATCTTGCAACCACTAGGCTACCTGCCGCCCCAGTCATATACAGTATGACTGCATCATGTATGGTGTGCTCCCCTGTCCCCTTATTATGTCAACTTCTTACGACTCTGGTAAATAATGTAGTGTCAGTCGTTATATCGAGTAGAGACCACTGCCCAGTGAAAAACACACCTTATTCTCTTTCAAGCTGTGCATGTACTTTTTATGTTGTAATACCTACTGTGTGTGTTATATGGCAAGGTAATGCATTTCAAAGAACTCCTAATTAGTAGAATATAGGGAATGTTTTGAAATAGTAGTTGCCTCTAATGTATTGTTATATGTATTGTTATCTTGTATAATATTGTTTTTGTTTTTCACTACTGTCCCCATCTTCCTTGGCAAAAACGTTTTACACGATTTTCACACTTCATTCTTTCTTCCTTTGTTTAGATAGTTGTTGTGTTGTTAATGTGGGAAGCATTTCAATTACTGTACCCTGTACAGAGGCCTGTGCTACAACAACTGTTCTCCCATTCTCTTGGCCCTGTTACTACAAGCTAGTCGTGTACTGTTGAGTGCCGTGATACTGTAATTGTTTTCCTGAGGAATTGCTTTCAAATTTAGAAACGTTTATGTAATCCTTGACTCATTTGCATACAGCTATGCATAGTTCACCAGAGTGGGAGGGAAATTACGCTGGTACATGATTGTGCACAGCTACCCAAAGGAGCATGGTAATGTGACTGCATCTCAGTGTAAATTACTTGACTGTGGAGATAGAATGATGTCTTTGAAATGTCCCCCATCTCTGTGTGACAGGGTACAATGAGAATATTGCTAAATGTGACGTGAACCCCATGCTTTTACATATGGCCAAAACACCCATTTCGGCACAAACCTATTCATTAAGTTAAACACGTTTTTCCCAAGGTGATTCAATATTCAAAAGTGTGATCAGCTTTGCCTTGTAAAAGCCTAACTGGAGATGAATCATGAAGCATATCATAATTTTAAGAATAACTGTACCAGGCTGCCGTTTTGCAAATGACAGCAAAATGTAAGCCCTGCACTTCAGCATATCTCACTCCAGTATGTTGTGAGTTTTGCTGACTAGACTTCTTCTCGACAGAGAGAGTTGTGGTGATTGGATACGTTAACATCATGTGCTGATGTCATAGAAATGACATTGACCTGTAAAGAGGAAGTGAGGATCATTATCTATGCTTCTCATTAAGGAATGCTTTTACATTTTTTAGTAGTAGTAGTTCACGTTGCTGCGCTGAAAGAAGTGCAAGTTGGCTTAAATCTGGGGTTAAATTGAGTGCATTCAACACGTAGCATGACCTAAAACTTGGGGTGCACGCTAGACAGAAAAGAGACCAATCAACCAGAATACAATTACTAACTCGTTTGAATATCTTTCGTCTCATGACTAAGGGCTCTATTCAATCTGTATCGCTGAAACATTAAAGATTGCACGATAGAAATGTAAAGGTAATTTCCGATTGAGCCGACATACCGTGAATTGAGCATTGAATAGAGCCCTAAATTCTCTTTTAGACATCAGTCCCAATTCCCAACCTAGATCAATGAGCTGGAAGTGTGAGCTGCCTTAATGGTGCCTCACCATGGCTTCCTGTGGTGTCCCTCAGCGTGCTACACACTCACAGTTGGCAGGGAGAGGAGCGGCGTTGCCTGGCCAAGAAACTCCCTGTGTTTGCCTGGGCCATGCATCTCCTCTAAGCTGCTTTGTTCTCTGAGAAATGCAACTCAACCTCTTTCTCCTAAAGCAAATGAAGCTTCCAAATGTGATGGCAAATACATATGGCAAATAAAGATGGCAAATAAATATTGATAGACAATGAAGTACAAATAAATATATTTGTATCTCTATTTATGTTTCAGTCAGACTTGATGTGTGTGTATTCATTAGGGAATACCTGAGGAAATGTTTGGTTGTGTGACAATGAAAGTTACTACAATGTAATAGTTGTTTTGTGTGGCCCTGCATTTCTGTATAAAGCAATATATATATATATATATATAAAAAATTGCCCTCTTGGAGTTTTCCAAAAGGCACCGTAAGGACTCTCAGACCATGATAAACAAGATTCTCTGGTCTGATGAAACCAAGATTGAACTCTTTGGCCTGAACGCCAAGCGTCACGTCTGGAGGAAACCTGACACCATCCCTACGGGGAAGCATGGTGGTGGCAGCATCATGCTGTGGGATGTTTTTCAGCAGCAAGGACTGGAAAACTAGTCAGGATTGAGGGAAAGATGAACCGAGCAAACCGAGATACTTGATGAAAACCTGCTTCACAGCGCTCAGGACCTTAGACTTGGGGCGAAGGTTTACCTTCCAACATGACAATGACCCCAAGACAACGCAGGAGTGGCTTCGTGATAAGTCTCTGAATGTCATTGAGTGGCACAGCCAGAGCCTAGACTTGAACCCGATCGAACATCTCTGGAGAGACCTGAAAATAGCTGTGCAGCGACTCTCCCCATCCAACCTGACAGAGGATCTGCAGAGAAGAATGGGAGAAACTCCCCAAATACATGTGTGCCAAGCTTGTATCGCCATACCCAATAAGACTCAAGGCTGTAATCACTGCCAAAGGTGATTCAACAAAGTACTGAGTAAAGGGTCTGAATACTTATGTAAATGTATTTTCTGTTTTTTTATTTTTATACATTTGAAAAAAATTCAAAACAGTTTTTGCTTTGTTATTATGGGGCATTGTGTATAGACTGATGAGGGAAAAAAACGATAACTTTAAAAGGAATACTTTTTTCCGAATGCACTGCAGCTCCGCATGTACTCACCTAAGATTGTACTTTTCTATACCAGGTATCATCAAACTGCGCACACCGCGTAATTTCAACATGGAGAATTTGGTAATATTTGGTTGATACTTGATCAATGAGATTACAACCTATTTTCACCCACTCAAAAATAAGTTTGTTGATTTCCCAACGTGTTATCACTGTGCTTTCAACCAAATTTCTATGGAAAACAATGTCTGATTTTTGGTATAGTTGTCATCTAATGTGATAGCACTGCACTTTCACCCATTTAAAAGCACAACAAAGTTCATATGGGAATACGATGTTAGATATTTTGTTTATTTATAGAACAGATTGTGTTCAAATCATTAATTTTTCCCATAGGGAATTTTAGAAACTCCTAAAATAAGGTCTGTTTTGTATAGGCTTACCCTGGCGTGCCGTTTTGATAACCACGTAAATCTCTCTCCGACAAGGTGACTTTTATCAATGCAAATAGTCCGGGTAGCCATTTGATTAGCTGTTCAGCAGTCTTATGGCTTGGGGGTAGAAGCTGTTAAGAAGCCTCTTGGACCTAGACTAGCTCTCCGGTACCGCTTGCCGTGCGGTAGCACAGAGAACAGTCTATGACTTGGGTGACTAGAGTCTTTGACAATTTTTAGGCCCTTCCTCTGATCCTGCCTGGTATAGAGGTCCTGGATGGCTTGGCCCCAGTGATGTACTGGGCCATACGCACTACCTTCTATAGCGCCTTGCGGTCGGAGGCCGAGCAGTTGCCATACCAGGTGGTGATGCTGTCAATGGTGCAGCTGTAAATCTTTTAGAGGATCTGAGGACCCATGCCAAATCTTTTCAGTCTCCTGAGCGGGAATAGGCGTTGTCGTGCCCTCTTCACGACTGTGTCGGTGTGTGTGGACCATGATCGTTTGTTGGTGATGTGGACACCAAGGAACTTCAAGCTCTCGACCTGCTCCACTACAGCCCTGTCGATGTGAATGGGGGCGTGCTCGGCCCTCATTTTCCTGTAGTCCATGATAAGCTCCTTTGTCTTGATGAGGGAGAGTGTGATGTCCTGGCACCACACTGCCAAGTCTTTAAACTCCTCCCTATAGGTTGTCTTATTGTTGTCCGTAATCAGGCCTACCACCGTTGTGCCGTCGGCAAACTTAATGATGGTATTGAGTCGTGCTTTGCCAAGTACGCACCCCTGAGAGGCCCCCGTGTTCAGGATCAGCGTGGCAGATGTGTTGTTTCCTACCCTTACCATCTGGGCGAGACCCATCAGGAAGTCCAGGATTCAGTTGCAGAGGGAAGTGTTTAGTCCCAGGGACTTTAGTTTAGTGATGAGCTTTGAGGGCACTATGGTGTAGAACGCTAAGCTGTAGTCATTGAACAGCATTCTCACATAGGTGTTCCTTTTGTCCATGTGGGAAAGGGCGGTTACCTTGGCGTTCTTTTGCACAGGGACTATGGTGGTCTGATTGAAACATGTAGGTATTACAGACTTGGTCAGGGACAGGTTGAAAATGTCAGTGAAGACACTTGCCATTTGGTGCAGCGCATGCTCTGAGTGCTGGTACGCTGCTGCTACTCGCTGTGTATTATCTATGTATAGTCACTTTACATGTACATATAACCTCAATTACCTCGACTAACCTGTACTCCCACACATTGACTCGTTACCGGTACCCCCTGTAAATAGCCTCGTTATTTTATTTTGTTACTTTTTTTTACTTGACTTTATTTAGTAAATATTTTCTTAAAACTGCATTGTAAGGTCTACACTTGTTATATTCGGTGCATGCGACAAATAACATTTTATTTTATCGTAGTTTTTATTACAGAAATGTTCGGCGATCGAATAGGATTGCCTTGGAGGTCAACCAGTGGATGACGATCGACTGGTTGGTGACCACTGCTCTAGAAAGTTCAATCTCCTGCTTCTCTCTGTGGGATGATATTTCTGCGTGGCAGTCCCGGGGAGTGTAAATGAACCCCTTAAAACAAGTGTCAGATCACAATGTGCTCTATATTTGGAATTGTATTGTAGTTGTACAAGCTTTCAATCCTCACTTTATATTTGACAGTTTAGTGGGACTTGTTTTCTGATAGCAGGTTTTGTTTGCCTTCTCTGTTTTTTTTGCACAAAGGGCATATGGGAAACGGGCATGAGAGAAAAAAGGAAAATAACTTTTTGGTTAAAGTTGTTCAAGCATCCAAGAAACAACGTCAATCTTAGCACCTAGCTGGAAAGAGAACAAGGTGTTTACTCTTTCAATATTGCTCTTGTTTCAGAAATCTTTTGAATGTGTACTGAATGGATATTTGTGTTGTAATTGATGTTCTGAAGTCTGCTAGCAATATGATGTTTTTAGCTGTAGCCAAGCTCCACTGTGTGATGGCTAATATTAGTTAATTCATCTTGTGCCACATTAGCAAGCTGTTAGCACGTAATATCAACTATTTGGGTAGAACTTCTCATGCATATTGATACATCTGATATATGAATCACGCTACTGTAAAGTTGGGTAAAAGTGTATTGTTTGTGGACTGCATTGTTCAGAGCATTTTTGTTTGTTTTTCCATTGGCTCTTATGGTGTTTTTATGGAAATGTTACCATATTAAACTTCAAGAACCATCAGTTTGAGAGTTGACCATTCATTCAGCTGGGGATGCTACAGTAAGAGCTTGACCCTCATCAATCCTGCCGCCCTGCTGCATCTCTGAATGGTGTCCATGAGGACGGGTCTTCACGGTGCCACACTGCTACCTCGTCTGGTGTTGCTGACTTTGGATCTTTTATCGGGCAGTCCTGCGTCTTCCCTTGGGTCAACAACACTAGGACTTCAACGGTCAATCTGGCATCTTCATGGGCAGTGGGCAAATGGATTTGGTGTAATGGTCATAACTATAGACAATCATATGCAGTGGAAATAGTGAGTATTATTCATAAACTGATCATTTAAGACTGACATTGAAGGAATTATCATTTGTCAGTGATCATTAATGCTCACTTATATTGTTTAAGAAGAAAGTAAAGGCTATCTACAACAACTATCTTTGGACTTAACTAAAGATATTTTCCCATTGTCAAAAATTATTATTGCATTTGAAGTGTATTAAGGTCAGCTGTATATTGTTGTCTGATTGATACACCGTTATATTGATATTTGGCTGTTTCAATTGTCAATGTGCTAATGTCCCTTTATCCAAACGTCACTGTAAATACAATTGTAAATGATAGTCAGTCACATCTCCTTCAATTTTAGAAGAGTTAGAGAAGCAGATTAAATGTTTTCAACACAAAATTGAAGAGCTTAAGGATATGCACCAACATGAAATGGAGGCTACAGAGAGACATCTCCTAGAGGAAGAAATTCAAGCCAAAGAGAAAGCTCTGAACAACCTCCTAGGTCAACTTCAAGATGTCTACGAGGAATCTCAAGGCCTTTGACGCTCTGTTCGACCAAAGAACTCTACATTCAAATTGCTTGCAATGCAAAGAAAAGAGGCACATAAAAAGGAAAAAATATGTAAGTTTTGGAAGATCCAAGCCTGCAAAGCAAGAGAGCAGCTAAAGTCAGACGTTACAGAAAGCCAGCTGGCATTTCTGATCGACACATTGGAGAAAGAAAAGGATAATGTCCTGAGCGTCTAGCTTGAAATTCGAGATCACATCACACCGCCAACTGAGTTAATAAGCGTCACGTTGACGCATGTGAGGCAGTTACTGCAGATATCATCAAAATTGCCTGAAAAGATACCAGGCATTAATGAAGAGTTTGATGACAAACAGGAAAAACGTTGTCTTTGTGAGTTACTTGGTCGCGACCACACTTGCTCCATTTACGGATCTACTGTCTCACAAATGAGTCATAAGTCCAGTGTTGAATCCAACCATCACTCTAAGGCCTCAATAATGGCAGCCAAACATGCAGACGCAGCAGCGGAACTGGCAGCAAAGGAAGTTCAGTATAAAGTGTTGCTGGAGGAAAGGATACAACAGGATCTTCAAGATCAGAAACGTAAGTTGGAACGACTACAGGCAGAAAGAGACGTAAGGGCAGCTCGGGCCAGGTTGGAGGCCTACAACCAGGAGGTAGTATGGGAAACTAGCTTCCAAACTGCCGACAAAATAACTGAAGAACAACATTATACATCTACAACTACCATCCAACAACCCTCCAATGTCCCAGCATCATCACCTCATGTGGATGTGACTTCTCTGGCTCAAGCCTTCCAAGATAGCATAGCCCTTAACTTCTTAGGGAGCGGCTCCCGAGGTGACGGTTTTGGAGAGTCTGGCGTGCCCAAAGTAAAATGCCTCCCACTCAGGCCCAGAAAATAGGATATGCACATAATTAGTACTATTGGATAGGAAACACTCTGTGAGTATAACAGATCTGATATAACAGGCGAAAACCCGAGGAATTTCTGTCCTGGAAAAAGTGTTTTTGACACATTGCCTCATTTTGAATCAACTTTTACATCGATGACAGGGTCACAAGCAGTGGTGCAAAGAACTTAATAAAAATTACTTTAAAGTACTACTTAAGTAGTTTCTTTGGGTATCTGTACTCTACTTTACTATTTATATTTTTGGCTACTTTTACTTCACTACATTCCTAAAGAAAATGAAGTACTTTTTACTCCATACACTTTCCCTGACACCCAAAAGTACTCTTTACATTTTGACAGGAAAATGGTCCAATTCACTCACTTATCAAGAGAACATCCCTGGTCATCCCTACTGCCTCTGATCTGGCGGACTCACTAAAAACAAATGCTTTGTTTGTAAATGATGTCTGAGTGTTGCAGTGTGCCCCTGGCTATCCGTCAATATAAATAAAAAAATAACATTGTGCTNAATGATGTTTGATTGTTCTTGGACAAGTGTATAGGTATAGGTTGAACGAGTTCTCTTCACGGTTCAATGGGCGAGTGGACGCTGTATTTTATGAACATAATGCGCCAACCAAACTGAGATTTATGGATATAATAAATGACTTTTTCTAACAAAAGAACCATTGGATGTCTTCGTTGGACACTTGGGAAGCCCTCAGCAGAAGTTCTTCAAAAGGTAAGGGATTTGTTTTCGCTGTGAAATGTGTTTTGTGTGAACCGCGATGGTTTATGAATTAATGCTAATGGAAAAATATTGGAGGTGCTACCCTCAAACAATCAAATGTTGTGCTTTCGCCGTAAAGCCTTATTTTGAAATCTGACAACGCTGTGATATTGCCAAGAAGCAGAGCTTTTGATGACCGTGCAACACTTGTATATTGATGAATGTTTAATAATTCAACTTTTGGATTTTGAATTTGGCGCCTTGCATTTCACCGGGTAGTGCTCCCTAAGTAGTTAATCAACTCCCAATGCCAGAGACATTTGTATTCAATGGTGATCCAATTCAATTCCTTGAGTGGAACGTCTAATTTGTGTCACTTATCAAAGCATCTCGTCAGCTGATCAGCTTTATTATCTTAAGAAATATGTGGGTGGCCCAGCTCGTAAGACCCTGGATGGTACTTTCTACAGAAATGATGACAGGGCCTACACAGTAGCATGGAACAAACTGAACCATAGATATGGCCAGCCAATTGCCATACAGAGGGCCTTTAGAGAAAGGCTTCCAACCTGGCCAAAAATTCAACCTACGGATGCCCTAGGACTCAGAGACCTTTTTTGAATGCCTGTCAGGATGCTATACCCATGCTAAAGGTCTTCAGACATTAAATGATTGTGAAGAGAATCAGAAGCTAGTTCAAGTTTTCCGAGCATAAGGTTAGCTCCTGGTTTTTGAACCTTGCCTGTCCTGACCCTGAACCCGCCCGCCTGACCACTCTTCCTGCCCCTGACCTTGAGCCTGCCTGCCGTCCTGTACCTTTGCCCCTATCTGGATTTCCGACCTATGCCTGACCTGACCCTGAGCCTGCCGTCCTGTACCTTTGCCTCTGTTGCTGTAATAAACATTGCTACTTCGACACGGTCTGCATCTGGGTCTTACCTTATCCTGATAATACCCTCTAGGCTCACAGTTCATCATGAGCAACTTTTACATCGATGACAGGGTCACAAGCAGTGGTGCAAAGAACTTAATAAAAATTACTTTAAAGTACTACTTAAGTAGTTTCTTTGGGTATCTGTACTCTACTTTACTATTTATATTTTTGGCTACTTTTACTTCACTACATTCCTAAAGAAAATGAAGTACTTTTTACTCCATACACTTTCCCTGACACCCAAAAGTACTCTTTACATTTTGACAGGAAAATGGTCCAATTCACTCACTTATCAAGAGAACATCCCTGGTCATCCCTACTGCCTCTGATCTGGCGGACTCACTAAAAACAAATGCTTTGTTTGTAAATGATGTCTGAGTGTTGCAGTGTGCCCCTGGCTATCCGTCAATATAAATAAAAAAATAACATTGTGCTGTCTGGTTTGCTTAAGGAATTTAACATTTTGTATACTTTTACTTTTTATACTTAAGTACATTTTAGGAATTCCATTTACTTTTGACACTTAAGTATATTTAAAACCAAATACTTTTAGACTTTTCCTCAACTTTCACTTTTATTTGGGCCATTTTCTATTAAGGTATCTTTACTTTTACTCAAGTATGACAATTGAGTACTTTTTTGACCACTGGTCACAAGCTTAGACAGTACAGAACATGCTATTCAATGGCACAATGAGTCTGATTGCTTCAAGTTCAATTTTGTATTTTTGTATTTATTATGGATACCAATTAGCTGCTGCCGAAGCAGCAGCTACTCTTCCTGGGGTCCAGCAAAATTAAGGAAGTTTATACAATTTTAAAAACATGACAATACATTCACAGATTTCACAACACACTGTGTGCCCTCAGACCCCTACTCCACCACAACCACATATCTACAGTACTAAATCCATGTGTATGTATAGTGCGTTTTGTTAGGTTATTCTTTTTCAGAGTAAATAACTTACGGACACTAGAGAAGCTTAACCAAGTTCAATTTTTCCCAAAGGGTCGACACAGCTGTATTCAGACAAAAACATTTTCTCTAACTTCTGACTGTAGACCAAGTCTTTTACATTCCTTATATTCTATGCTTCTGATCTATCATTTATTTCATATCTCAATGTTCAAAGTTTAGCTCTAATCCAACAGTCTCTCCTCTTGAACAATAGTGTCCTAACGTTCAATTGACATAAACTTGGAAATTACTTATAATTGGATAAACAATGAGAATAAAACATGAATTCAAAAAAATAACAAATTATTATAAAACATGTATTAAACAAACTAACAAATGGAACAAACAATGAACAAACATTCATGGTGAGGTTTACAAACTCAGAGACTTATGGCCTCTGTACTATGATCACATCATACACAATTTTAGTTCCATCTCTCATTACACAACAAAATGCCATTCCAGCTGAATCTGCTGTCTTCTTCCATTTCAGATGGAGCGGCTTAGTTTCTCCACTTCCCCCTTCTGGTTCCTAAGAGAGTAATAGCACAAGACTTGGAAAGCAACAAAAAGGCACACAAACATAATAGCATTAATACCGTGTTAAGATATGCACCACTATATATGCATGACAACCTAAAGTTTGATAACATGACAATTCCCACTCTCTCTTAGCCTGACTATGCCTTCAGGATACTTTTCTGCTGAGGTTGTCAAAAATGGAAGCGCTAAAAAGCTTCCTCATTCTTTCACCCAGTCTTCCCCGTCAGACTACAGGATCCAAGGGGTGTTCCAAAGCCATGTCATTCTCACTTTGCTCCCCATCATCTACCTACATAGCCACCCGATATATATGTGCGGTGGTAGCCTTAATCAATTTTACCTCATCTTGAGCTAACTCTGTCACATGGATGACGCTGGAGAGATGAAGCAGGTACGGGGAGTAAAACATTTAATGTAGAAGGACATGGAACGAGACAGGAACAGCATCAAAACACGGGTAACACAGACAAAAGACAATCAATGCAGTAGCAGGGAACAGAGCTGGGGAACTGACAAATATAGGGAACATAATAAACAGGTGATAAGTGAGTCCAGGTGAGTCCAATATCGCTGATGTGCGTGACGAGGGAAGGCAAGTGTGCGTAATAGCTGGCAGGAGTGCGTGATGCAGGGCAGCCTGGTGCCCTCAAGCGCCAGGGGGACATAGGAGCCTGACGATCCAGCTGGGGCAAGACACCTGTCGATTTCGCTGCAGCGAGGGAGTCCGATAATCCGGTGGAGCGTGATGTGGGATGGAAACCTGCCGAGCCAACCGAGGCAAGGAAACCTCTCCAGCCAGCCAGGGCGTGGAACCCGATGGGCTGGCATAGGCACCCCCGGTTCCATCGGCGGCAGAATCCACCCCAACGTCACCAACTAAACAAAACTTCCTGGGCCAGCAGGGCGAACAAGAACTGACGATCCGGCTGAGGCCCGACGTGGGATGGGAGCCATCTGAGCCAACCGGGGAAAGGAAACCTCTCGAGCTAGCTAGGGCGTGGAAGCCCGACGAGCTGACTAGGCACCCCCGGTTCCATCGGCGGCGACCCAGAGCCGAAGTCACCACCAACCGGAATGCTAGTACTCCCCAATGCTTCGTATGTTGACTGCTGCATTCTGTCACAAGGATGACGCTGGAGAGACGAAGCAGGTACGGGGAGTTGAACATTTAATGTAGAACGGACATGGAATGAGACAGGAACAGCGTAAAAGCACGGGTAACACAGACAAAAGACAATCAATGCAGCAGCGGGGAACAGAGCTTGGGAACTGACAAATATAGGGAAGGTAATAAACAGGTGATGAGTGAGTCCAGGTGAATCCAATATCGCTGATGCGCGTGACGAGGGAAGGCAGGTGTGCGTAATAGATGGCAGGAGTGCGTGATGCAGGGCAGCCTGGCGCCCTCAAGCGCCAGGGGGGAAAGAGCTGGAGCAGACGTGACAAACTCAACACTGTGTATACGTTTTAACATCAATGCCCTCAGCACATGATATCCCAACAATATCACCAAAGTAACCCCTGCTATTACTAACACTGCTCCTGACGCACATCTCACAATATCCCTCATTTGCACTGCAGTCCAGTTCCATGCAGTCAATATAGCCTCCTGCGCTACTACTAACATCCCCTGGAACTCTCATCGGTCTGCCAGTCACCACTTCGTGTGGCGTGAATCCAGTAGTGGCGTTAGTTGACGCCCACATTGACATCAGTACCACGGGTAAATTCGTAACCCAGTCTTTCCCTTCAGTACCTAAAGTCTTGGCCAATTTCTCCTTAATCGAACAATTCTGACACTCCGTAATCCCTGCCGCTTGCGGCCTATACGGACAATGAAAAGCATGGGAGATTCCCAAAGCCTTACATACCGCTTTAGCACTTCAGAAGGGAAATGCGTTCCTTGATCGGAATCTAATGTCCGAAATAAGCCCATCTCGGTATCACTCCCCCAATGGTGTTAAGTAATAACAGTCTAGCCTATTAGTAACTTGGACAGTTTTGTACCCTTTTAGTGCTGGTTTATACTATCGTTTATCGATTCCCATAATCTGCCCCGATAGTCTTGAACCAACTTCTCTCTTTCTCGCTACTGATACGGAGTAATATTGTCCAAACATTCATACACCCGCACACACCTTTGGCTTCACAGCCACTGTGGCTGGGACTTCCGTCTCTTTTACAGATCTCGCAAGGGAACTCCCCCACTAGGGACCTACCCTTTACAGACCCTATCCTACACTGTAATGACACCAATGGATCTCGCAGCGAATCACCCCCACTTGGGACCTATCCCTATGGAACCTACCCTACACCATATATTTATGACCCCTATGGATCTCGCAGAGAATCACCCCCACTCGGGACCTATCCTTATGGAACCTACCCTGCAACATATATTTATGACCAGTCATAGCACAATGGGCCTTTTGTCATAACACATTTCGCTACACTCGCATTAACATCTGCTAACCATGTGTATGTGACAAATAAAATGTGATTTGATTTGATTTGAATAAACTGAGGCTTCCTAAGTCCGTATTCTATAATTATTCAGCCTACGATTCTTATCTCTACAAGATGTCAAAATGAGTGATAACAGGTGTAGGAACTTGCCTACCTTATTTGCTGTGCCGGCTCCTGTTCCACTGATCTCTTTGGTTTTATAAAAAATTGTGGTGAATCCTGCCGACAACGCCAACTCTTATTTTTCAGAGTAAATAACTCGGACACTAGAGAAGCTTAATCAAGTTTAATTCTTCCCAAAGGGTCGACCCAGCTGTATTCAGACGAGAAAAAAAAATCTCACCATCACAAAGCCCACTTTGGACACTCCTCCTCCTCTCCAATCCTTACATCTTATGGTTCGACAGGAAGAGGGTAACAGGATACTAAACCCTTATTGCTCCCTTCAGGGGATCTGACCTGACCTCCTGACCTCAACCCCTCCTTCGACATCCACAGATGTCCATCCGCTTCCCCTAAAGCAATCCTGTGATCTCCTCCCGTCCACCCAACACATTCCAAAGCCATCTGTCTTTCTACAGAAAATCCTTAACTTCTGACATAAAACCAAGTCTCTTTCACTCCTCATATTCTATGCTTCTGATCTATTCTTTTTTTAATATCTCAATGTTCAAAGTTTAGCCCCAATCCAACAGTATGTTATTGTGTGTGTGTGTGTGTGTGCGTGTGTGTGTGCGTGTGTGTATGCATGTGTCTGTGCCAATTTTTGTGTTGCTTCACAGTCCCCGCTGTTCCATAAGGTGTTTTTTTAATCTGTTTTTTAATCAAATTTCACTGCTTGCGTCAGTTACTTGATGTGGAATGGAGTTCCATGGAGTCATGGCTCCATGTAGTACTGTGTGCCTCCCATAGTCTGTTCTGGACTTGGGGACTGTGAAGAGACATCTTGTGGCATGTCTTGTGGGGTATGCAGTGGTGTCCGAGCTGTGTGCCGGTAGTTTAGACAGACAGCTCGGTGCATTCAACATGTCAATATCTCTCATAAATAAAAGTAGTGATGAAGTCAGTCTATCCTCCACTTTCAGCCAGGAGAGATTTACATGCATACTATTAACATTAGCTCTCTGTGTACATCCAAGGGCCAGCCGTGCTGCCCTGTTCTGAGCCAATTGCAATTTTCCTAAGTCCTTTTTTGTGGCACCTGACCACACGACTAAAACAGTAGTCAAAGTGTGACAAAACTAGAGCCTGCAGGGCCTACCTTGTTGATAGTGTTGTTAAGAAGGCAGAGCATTGTTTTATTATAGACAGACTTCTTCCCATCTTACCTACTACTGCATCAATATGTTTTGACCATGACACTTTACAATCTAGGGTTACTCCAAGCAATGTAGTCATCTCAACTTGCTCAATTTCCACGTTATTTATTACAAGATTTAGTTGAGGTTTAGGGTTAATGAGTGTTTTGTTCCAAATACAATGCTTTTAGTTTTAGAAATATTCCTTACCACCCACTCTGAAACTATCTGAAACTCTTTGTTGAGTGTTGCAATCATTTCAGTCGCTGTAGTAGCTGACGTGTATAGTGTTGAGTCATCCGCATACATAGACACTCTGTCTTTACTCAAAGTCAGTGGCATGTCATTAGTAAAAATTGAAAACAGCAAGGGGTCTAAACAGCTACCCTGGGGAATTCCTGTTTCTAACTGGATTATATTTGAGAGGCTTCCATTAAAGAACACCCTCTCTGTTCTGTTAGACAAGTAACTCTTTATCCACGTTATAGCAGGGGGTGTAAAGCCATAACACATACGTTTTTCCAGCAGCAGACTATAATCTATAATGTCAAAAGCTGCACTGAAGCCCCCACAATAATTTTATCATCAATTTCTCTCAGTCAATGGTCAGTCATTTGTATAAGTGCTGTGCTTGTTGAGGGTCCTTCCCTATAAGCATGATGAAATTCTGTTGTCAATTTGTTTACTGTGAAATAGCATTGCATATGGTCAAACACAATTTTTTCCAGAAGTTTCCTAAGGGTTGGTAACAGGCTGATTGGTCGACTATTTGATCCAGTGTCAATCTTAAGGACCAACCTGCAACGTGTCGAGGTATACTGTCTACGGTTGCCTCCTTGTATGATCCTTTAGGGTTTGTAGCTCCGTTTCTGCTCAACTAAAAAAATAGTACTGCAGGAAATATGTAGGCATCGCACAGGTTGGGATGACCTCTGACTGATGAACTTCAACCAAAGTGGGAACGTTAGAAAAAAGATCTTGTTCATTTGGAGAAGGTGAACATACCCCGCAGTTATGCTGACTTTGGAAATAATTTATTTGATGCAAGCATGAGCGGATATGGTCATTGTTCATATTTGAGACTCAAGAATGAAGAGGGAGACATTTATTGTGCTCTAGTTATGGGAAAGTCTTGTCACTCCCACAAAGGTCAATTATTCCCAGACTAGAAATCACGGCTGCAGTTGTCTCAGTAAAAGCAAGCAATGCAACTCAAGGAGGAGCTTGGAAATGCTGATTTCGAAGAGGTATTCTGGACCGACTCCACATTTGTACCCAACCGAGTGCAGAAGATAACATCTCAGCAAGACTCCTCAGCAATGGAGATACGTCCCGACTGATGAAAATCCTGCAGAACATGCGTCCAGAGGCCTAACTGTCAATGAACTGCTATAATCTGATTTTTATGGAAGAAATAAATATTTCTCACAGAAGATGTGGTTTCAGAGTTGCCATTAGGATACCCGGAAGTCAGAAAGGCTCAAGCACTAAACAAGAGAACCACAGAACAAGTAAATCTTGCAGATTACCTCCTGTCTAACCTCTCATCTTGGTCTCTGACTTCTCAAGCTGGACAAATCAAATGTCTCTCAACAGTAATGGAACGGGTGAACACAGAACGTCTCAAAGATGTGCAGGGACAGGTATGTCTGTATATCAAGATGAGCTTAAGTTACTAAGTAAAGGGACTGCCACTCTAAAATGAGTTGTACTGCCTCAATGCCTTCCTACACAAAAAGGGTGTGCTCAGGGTGGGAGGAAGACTTTGTGACTCATCTCTTCCTAACGCAGTCAAACACCCTGCAATCATTCCCATGGAACACCACATCACAAAAATTATAATTGCTCACTACCATGAAAAGGTCAAACACCAGGGTAAAGGCCTCAACATAAATGAGATCAGGTCAAATGGCTACTGGATCCCAGGTATCAATCAGGTTGTAGCATCTCATCTTCACCAATATGTCACTTGTAGAGTGCTCAGGAGACCCACAGAAGAGCAAAAGATGGATGAGCTCCCTCCAGAGTATGTGGACTCATCACCGCCCTTTACATATGGATTGTTTTGGCTCATTTATCATTAAGCAAGGACGAAGAGTGCACAAAAGGTATGGTCTTCTCTTCACCTGTTTTTGCTCTCGTGACGTTCATATTGAAATGTTGGATGACATGTCAACAGATGCCTTCAATAATGGTCTGCGCTTCTTCATAGCAATACGTGGTGCAGTTCGTCAAATTAAATGTGACCAAGGAAGCAACTTTGTGGGAGTCAAAAATGAACTGAAGGAAGCTCTCAAGGAAGTTGACATGGACAGGCTGACTACCTTTCTCGCTGAGAAACAGTTTGACTTCAGCATGAATGCTCCCCATTCAAGTCACATCGGCGGTGTCTGGGAGTGACATATCAAGACAGTGAGAGGTATCCTTAGCTCCACACTCTCACTCTCTTCTTGTAGACTAGATTATTATTCTCTACAAGCCTTCTACGAAGCAATGGAAATTGTAAACAATCACCCACTCACCGTTGACAACCTCAATGATCCAAACAATCTTGAGCCACTCACCTCTAATCATCTGATTACTATGAAATCTACCACAGCTCTACCTCCTCCAGGCAAGTTCATCAGGATGGACATGTACACTCAGAAAAGCTGGCCTCATGTTCAATGTCTAGCAGAACAGTTTTGGAGACGCTGGCGAAAAGAGTATCTAGCCAACATCGCCATCAGGCAGCGCTGGCACAACCCTGGGAACGGGTGGTGGTTGGGTAGAGTTTCAGAGACTGCTGTTGATAAAGATGTACTAGTACGGAGAGTCAAAATATGTGTTGGTGATCGGAAGTTTAGACAAGACAGGTAGTGGTCTCACCAAACTGTCAATGTTTGAACGCCCTGATCCGAAGCTGGTCTTGTTTCTGGAGACTGGTTAAGATAAAAGCCTCCCAAATCTCTTTACATCATATATCTAACCATGATCTCTTGTACTTTTAAATGGTTTGTGCTGTGATTCCATACCTTTCTGATACCCTATTTCTGGTCATTGGACATTTGCGTGTACCATGTACATTGATCCAATTAACTCATGATTTGGTGGGAGTGTAAATTAACCCCTTAAAACGAGTGTCAGATCACAATGTGCTCTATATTTGGACTTTTATTTTTGTTGTACAAGCTTTCACTTCCCACTGTATATTTGACAGTTTAGGACTTATGGGAAACAGGCATGAGAGAAAAAAAATACTTTTTAGTTAAGGTTGTTCAAGCGTCCAAGAAACAACATCAATCTTAGCACCTAGCTGGATAGAGAACAAGGTATTTACTGTCCTTGAATATTGGTCTTGTTTCAGAAATCTTTTGGATGTGTACTGAATGGATATTTGTGTTGTAATTGATGTTCTGAAGTCTGCTAGCAATATGACGTTGTTAGCTGTAACCTAGCTCAACTGTTTGTGCTGGCTAATGTTAATTAATCTTATGCCACCTTAGCAAGCTGTTAGCACATAATAACTATTTTGGTAGAAATTATCATTCATATTGATACATTTGATGTATGAAGCACACTAATGTAAAGTTGTGTAAAAGTATATTGTTTGTGGACTATATTGTTCATGTTGTAAGAGCAATTTTGTTTGCTTCTCCATCAGCTCTTGCGGTGTGTTTATGAAAATGGTACCATATTAAACTTTCATGAACCTTCAGTTTGAGATTTGACCATCATTCAGCTGGGGATGCTACAGGGATCTCCGTGGCATTCTCGGGTTACTGTGCGCATGCGCACATGTGCAGCTTAAAAGGAACATTGCCTATATGTATTATTTATTTTTAGTTGAAGCCTGTGTTGAATTTAAACAATAGCTGTTGATGACTTCCCAAATGGTATATTGGCCTAAATAGCAGAATTGATGATGTATGATTGATTGATAAAAGTATGGTTACATTTCATTTGCTCTGTTAAATCTACCCTTTTAAATTAATTTGATAGCAACAAATCATAATCACAAATCACATTTTATTTGTCACATACACATGGTTAGCAGATGTTAATGTGAGTGTAGCGAAATGCTTGTGCTTCTAGTTCTGACCATGCAGTAGTATCTAACAAGTAATCTAACATTTTCACAAGTGTAAAGGAATGAATACGAGTATGTACATATAAATATATGGATGAGCAATGGCCGAACGGCTTAGGCAAGATGCAGTAGATGGTATAGAGTACAGTATATACATATGAGATGAGTAATGTAGGATATGTAAACATTATATAAAGTGGCATCGTTTAAAGTGGCTAGTGATACATTTATTACATCCAATTTTTTATTATTAAAGTGGCTAGAGATTTGAGTTGATGATCGAACGGCATAGGCAAGATGCAGTAGGTGGTATAGAGTACAGTATAAACATATGAGATGAGTAATGTAGGATATGTAAACATTATATAAAGTGGCATTGTTTAAAGTGGCTAGTGATACATTTATTACATCCAATTTTTAATTATTAAAGTGGCTAGAGATTTGAGTCAGTATGTTGGCAGCAGCCACTCAATGTTAGTGATGGCTGTTTAACAGTCTGATGGCCTTGAGATAGAAGCTGTTTTTCAGTCTCTCGGTCCCAGCTTTGATGCACCTGTACTGACCTCGCCTTCTGGATGATAGCGGGGTGAACAGGCAGTGGCTCGGGTGGTTGTTGTCCTTGATGATCTTTTTGGCCTTCCTGTGACATCGGGTAGTGTAGATGTCCTGGAGGGCAGGTAGTTTACCACCGGTGATGCGTTGTGCGGACCTCACTACCCTCTGGAGAGCCTTACGGTTGTGGGCAGAGCAGTTGCCGTATCATGCGGTGATACAGCCCGACAGGATGCTCTCGATTGTGCATCTGTAGAAGTTTGTGAGTGTTTTTGGTAAAAAGACACATTTCTCCAGCCTCCTTCAGCTGTTGCGCCTTCTTCACCACGCTGTCTGTGTGGGTGGACCATTTCAGTTTGTCCGTGATGTGTACTCTGCTGCTGTTTCCTGAAGTCCACGATCATCTCCTTTGTTTTGTTGAAATTGAGTGAGGGCCCGAGGGCAGTCATGGGTGAACAGGGAGTACAGGAGAGGGCTGAGAACGCACCCTTGTGGGGCCCCAGTGTTGAGGATCAGCGGTGTGGAGATGTTGTTTCCTACCCTCACCCCCTGGGGGCGGCCCGTCAGGACGTCCAGGACTCAGTTGCACAGGACGGGGTCGAGACCTAGGGTCTCGAGCTTAATGACGAGTTTGGAGGGAGGGTACTATGGAGTTAAATGCAGAGCTGTAGTCGATGAACAGCATTCTTACATAGGTATTCCTCTTGTCCAGATGAGTTAGGGAAGTGTGCAGTGTGATTGCGATTGCGTCGTCTGTGGACCTATTGGGACGGTAAGCAAATTGGAGTGGGTCTAGGGTGTCAGGTAGGATGGATGTGATATGATCCTTGACTAGTCTCTCAAAGCACTTCATGATGACGGAAGTGAGTGCTACGGGGCGATAGTCATTTAGCTCAGTTACCTTAGCTTTCTTGGGAACAGGAACAATGGTGGCCCTCTTGATGCATGTGGGAACAGCAGACTGGGATAAGGATTGATTGAATATGTCTGTAAACACACCAACCAGCTGGTCTGCGCAAGCTCTGAGGACGTGGCCAGGGATTCCACCTGGGCCGGCAGCCTTGCGAGGGTTAACACATTTAAATGTTTTACTCACGTTGGCTGCGGTGAAGGAGAGCCCGAAGGTTTTGGTAGCGGGCAGTGTCGGTGGCACTGTATTGTCCTCAAAGCGAGCAAAGAAATTGTTTAGTTTGTCTGGGAGCAGGACATCGTGGTCCGCGACGGGGCTGGTTTTCTTCTTGTAGTCTGTGATTGACTGTAGACCCTGCCACATGCCTCTCGTGTCTGAGTCGTTGAATTGCGACTGAATTGTGAATCTAATAAGTGGAGATTTCTCAACAATCATTCTCTCGATAGCACATTGGTAACAGTCAGTTTATTAGGTACACCACTTAACGCAAATTGTTCGCTCCTACAGACAGTGAGTCACATGGCTGTGGCTTGCTATTTAAAGCACGCAGACAGGTGTCGAGGCATTCAGTTACTGTTCGATTTAACGTTAGAATGGGCAAAACGAGCGACCTAAGCGACTTTGAGCATTGTATGATTGGCAGTGCCAGGCGCGCCTGTTTCACGCACGACAGTGTCTAGGGTTTACCGAGAATGATGTGACAAACAAAAAACATCCAGTTAGCAGGAGTCCTGTGGGTGAAAACATCTTGTTGATGAACTCGTTGATGAAGACTGGACAATAATTGAGTAATGGAAAAACATTGCCTGGTCCGACAAATCTCGATTCGTGTTGTGTCATGTTGATGGCAGAGTCAAGATTTGGCGTAAGCAACATTTATTATGCAGTTTGTTATTATTGTTTTTTATTAAAATAAATCAAATTGTATTTGTCACATGCGCCTGAATACAACAGGTGTAAACCTTACCGTGAAATGCTTACTTACAAGCCCTTAACCAACAATGCAGTTTTAAGAAAAATATTTACTAAATAAACTAAAGTAAAAATATTAAATATAACAATAACGAGGCTACATACAGCGGGTAACGGTACCGAGTCAATGTGCGGGGGTGCTGGTTAATCAATTATTATTGTTAAATATTTTTTGCTGGCTTTTGGGCCCCCCAGGGGCTTCAGCCCCGGTAAGCCCCTGCATTAATCCGGCACTGCCAACAGGTTTCTTTCCTTTGATAATCACAGACCTGATGATAGTTACTTTCCATTGACTCATTCTGCCAAAGGTATTTCTCTGAATAAACATTGTCAGGCTCGCTGTGAGTGAAAAGGGATGCTAAAGTAAAGTAAATGAAATAAGTGATGTACAATTTTTGGTAAATTTATGTTGCATTCATAAGAAAATATCAGTTATTTTCTGTCTTGAATCCTTTCTGAAAGAAAGGGTTTGATGTACAATACACTTGTGAAAATAAGGTCCTATTCAGACACTTTATTTTCTCTATAGTCTAGTCATAAGAACACATCAATATTATTTTCTCTCCTGAATCTTTGCTAATGTCCTTCATCAGTGATAATGTTCTTCCTCAATGTGAGTTCTAAGAATCTGCAACCGAACACACTTTTTTCCATAGCAGATGAAAATATACATATTTGATGATCATCATTATGTTACAGTCTTTGGTGTCCAATTCCAAGGCCTCTCTCCTCACAGTGTATAATTAGATGTCCATCATGTGTCTGTCTTAGTAACACAGTCACATTGGTTAAGTGTTATTATAAACTGGGTGGTTCAAGCCCTGAATACTGATTGGCTGACGGCCATGGTATATCAGACAGTATATGTACCACGGGTATGACAAAACATTTATTTGTACTACTCTAATTACGTTGGTAACCAGTTTATAATAGCAATAAGGCACCTCGGGGTTTGTGGTATATGGCCAATTGCGCCGTGCCAAAGAACAGCCCTTAGCTGTGGTATATTGGCCATATACCACACCTCTTCGGGCCTTATTGCTTAAGTATACATGAATAGTAAAAGTCACACAGAGTCACGGTTATAGTAAAACAGTCACATATGGTACGCACATGTGACCATTGAGAGTGAACATTGTTTAATCCCTTTGGTATCCTCCTACATTTGAATATGGTAGGGCATAATAAAGACAACAATTTTCTGACCACTTTATGACCATTTATTAAGTATTCTCTCAAAATGAAAGACGGCACATGGCACAAACATACACGCATGAACACAAACTTGCCATGGTCGAAGAAAGTCACCGTATTGTTGTAACATCATTTGTCATGTAATTAACTTGTTAGATTTTTTTTGTAGGGAGCATGCCTGTCACACTTTCACGCGATCAATTACAAGCTGAATGTGTTTTTTACTTGTCGTTTAATAAGCTATATTCCCTTCCTTAATTAGACCTATCAATCTCATAGGCAATGAAAGAGCAGAGTGAGCGAGAATGATCCTGATCATTTACCAAGTGTGCTCACTAAATAATAAAAAGCATTTCTCTCTGCATGTTGTCTATTAAATCAGAATCAAGAGGCATGTTGATGAAGTACTAATTGGGGGGTGAGAGCAGCATCTTTTATGTTTAAAATAAAACAGACTTCTACCTAAACCCAGAGGGACAATTTTCAAAAAATGTGTTACATAACAAGCATGTTCACACTGCATCTTAGTCTAGGGCTAAGAGCCTCCTTAGCCCTGGGCTAAGGGAGTGTTCACACTTGCACATTCTGAAGTGGTCTAGCACCAACCTTTACCCAGGGCTAGCTGGCCCTGCTCCAGAGCTGGGTTAGCACCGACTTTTCAGGGTTAGCTCCAGAAACTCAATGCAAAAATAGCCTGTGTGAAACGGGGTCATGAACAACGCTTAGAATGCTCACTGTCCAAATATAAAAGTGGCACGTTCACTTAATTTGAATATGCTTGTGATGCTTGTAATGCGTTCTGCACGTTATTTTGACAAGTACATTCATACAATTTAATGGACAAAAAACGAAATTCTTTAATTCTGCAAAAACATTGGTTGCTATGCCTGTCAAAAATGGTTGCTCTGCAGGCTGGCTAAAGTCTTCTCACTTAGCCAACTAAAGCTACAAACGTTACAGCTGGAAGGGCAGCAAACGCTCCATTTTCCTCTGCTTTCATAGCTTTTCTATTGACATATCCATGATAATAATATTGTTGTATGATTTTGCCTGGATCGGATTCGGTACAGAGCATTCTCTGTACAGGGGCGAGATCGAATTTTAAAAGTGAAACGTTGTTTCCGATGTCAGACAGGCAGGCAGACAAGCAAGGTTTATATAAACCACCATTGTTGGAAATCAAATGCTAGGCAAGAAGCAGGAGGAAATAATGTGTTAATTAGACGTCTTATTGCTTATAACATTGGTCGCATCTCAGAGATAGAATGTTGGTCGCATGTTGTGTTTGTCCATTAGCCAATGACTTTGGAATACAAGTGTGAATCATTAGCCCAGGGCTAAAGCTTAGCCCAGGGTTAACAAATGCTTGTGTGAACACAGGTTATCTATCCTGGGGCTAAGAACAATGCAGTGTGAAAAGGCGTTCATCCATGTTTCTCAAATGTCAAATTTCAAAGTGTTTAGGGATAAGTTTAGACATTGACTCAGAATTTTAAATGTTAGGGTTACGTTTAGGAATGAACTCCAAATTCCTAAGGTTAGGCATTAACTCTGAATCGTTAAGGTAAGGGTTAAGGTTTGGGATAGGCTTAAAACAAAAATAACTTTATATTGCTGGATTTGAACATGTAACCTATTTAAACAGAGACAGATGATGATACCCATCCGCCATCACCGTCCACAATGCCTTAGCAAAACCAAAACCTACTTGAAGGTAACAGCGCTCACTGTTGCCCCTAGTGGCCTGTTTCAACGTAATCTCCCGACGTCCTCAGACATGGATGGACGTCAAATATTGACTCGTATCACAGGTGACCTGCCTGGATTTATTTTCCTCTTTGACGCATATTGGAAATTTCATGTGAGCTTGTCTAGGAGTTCTTTATCCTACGAATCCCACTAGAAAAATGCCTGCCTTCACCCAATGCGACACAGCTTGTGCACCACAGCAACCAGACAGAGACTGAGGGACCAAGGCTGTTTTTAC
The DNA here is from genome assembly GCA_003317085.1 of Hucho hucho. NCBI lineage: Eukaryota > Metazoa > Chordata > Actinopteri > Salmoniformes > Salmonidae > Hucho > Hucho hucho. Next base: position 558,938 of record QNTS01000002.1, read on the forward strand.
ATTGACATCAGCTGAGCGTTGTTGTTCGTCTTGGACTGAAAAAACAAGAAGGGGGAAGGAACTGCTTGGTTCCAGATAAGCCATTAAAAGAACAAGCTCACTGTATGCACAACAAGACAATGCACTCAGGCCTCATTACTTTTTGAGCATCTGTGAGAACCAGGTAGCTCTGATCAAAGTTCAGAAAGGACCCAGAAAGGTCCCTGGTGCCCTCATAACAGAGCTCCCAGTGAAACCACCAGTCTACTAGTTTAAAGCTCACACTGGTACCAAACCAACGGAAGTGTATCAGTGTGCTATCCAAAGCTGAGACGAGAAGACACACAACACCACAGGGAAAGTCAACATCCTTGGCACTTGAATAATTACTGAGAACGTACATAGCTTTTATTTTAATATCGTAATCAGCTGTGAGAGTAGTCATAGACCTATATGTAGGAGACTCTCTCATAGATATCAGAGGAGGCTGGTGGCAAGAGCTATAGGGGGATGGTCTCATTGTAATGGCTGGAATGTAATTAATGGAACCGAGTCAGACATGGTTTCCATTTGTTTGATACTGTTCCATGAATTCTGTTCCAGCCGTTACAATGAGCCCGTCCTCCTATAGCTCCTCCCATCAGCCCCCACTGATAGAAAGGGTTTATTAGGTTTGTTCCATCATCAATTATGTTTCACTTAAGACAATTATCATGGTTAATTGGGGCCATCTCAGTTTGCGTTATGCTGCTCATTAAATAAAAAAACAACAATTCACAAACTCCAAAGACAGCTAGAGAATTTGTCCATCGTCTTGAATCGTGCGGTGGTGTTGCATTCAGAATCAGAAGAACCTGTGCGTTTTGACATATTTACTATTCATTTATTAACCTCACTACATTTTTTACTTCAACAATCATTTTTCTATTCTCTTCCACCTGCCAAAACACACCCTTTGTTATGAAATTGTTTAAATAGTCTGTGATAGACTGAACGTTGTGCTCATAATGACTCCAGTTGGACAGGAACATAGCAGGGATTCTCCGAGTCGGTCACTCTGTCCAGCGCTGTCTTCACAGACAGCAGCATGGGGTAAACTATACAGAGTCGCCGGTGCAAACAAAGTAGGGTAACCATGGTAACTAACTATTAACAGCTTCAATCTGTCACTGGCGTCATCATCTGAGACGGTGTGTTTGTATCCACTTGTCTCTCCTCAGCGCGTCCCTCTCCTGATTCCTCCTGTTGTGACAAGGGAGGCTGATACCTGTGAACTGACCTTGAGACGCAGGAACCTAAGGCGCTTGGCAAGGATGATGAAGGACAGGGGGGCAGATGAAGAGGCTACACACATGAAGTACAGCACGCCCCAATCTATCGATGCCAGCTAAAAGATGAAAATGGACTGATTTGAAAAGACTTAAAATGTTCACAGATGGGTCATTTCATTTCTTTTCAGCAAGCCATGACACCTACCATCTCAGATTGTCCGGGAACGTTTCTGTAGTTAGAAACAAATAAGATTCCTGAAATATTATTTTGTTGAAATTTAATTTGAAATTAAGCTAATTGATTGCACCCAAATTGGCCCATTAAATGTATAAGATTCACATAATATTTAATAAATATAGTACCCAACATCCAATTTGAACCCAAATGATTGTATTATTTCAACAAAATAATGTTTTAGGAATGCTAATCTTATCTGGTTTTAACTACAGAAACAACCTGTGCTTTATGAGGTGCAATGATGTTCTATTGCACTACTGGTCACTGTTGTAGGTGTTGTACTGTACCTGGCTAACAGGGACATGCATATGAATGAAGGAGCCCCTATGTTCTCCAATTAAGTGTTCTTTCTACCCGTAATAGCAGTCTACCACATCTTAGATTTAGATTTTAAGTAGTATACTGCAAGCCAAGCCTCTTCTTGCTTCCTTACTATGGGCAAATTATTGATGTAAAGGGTTCTACATGGAACTCAAAAAGGTTCTAACTGGAACTTAAAAGGCTTCTTCAAAGGGTTCTCCAATGGGGACGGCCAAAGATCTTTTTAGGTTCTAAATAGCACTTTTTTCTAAAAGTGTGGGAGGACAGGTCCGGACTGGAGCCTTTGATCAGGGCATCAGCGCATGCCCAGCTCTCTGTAGACTGTGGTAAACTACTTCTCAAACATCATGTAGCAGGTGACGCTATATACAGCATACACATATAGCTTACCACATAAGATTGTCGTGACGTGACTGATTAATGTGATGACTGTTATTTATCGAATCATTAAACTATGTTTATTGTTACCCGATTAAATTAATCATGTAACAATTAACATATTAGGAATTTAAGGCGCCATAGAAGAAGTTGATTAACAAGTTACCATCTCTCGAATTAAACTATATATATAAGTTATGTATCGATAACAGTCACTTATTAATCATTACCTCATGTCAGTCTCATTCTGAACGTCGCAGACTTCTTGAATCCGCAAGAACACCAGCCTTTTCTGATTATTCAGTTCTACACAAATGTATTTAATTATTCACTAACTAAGTAAATAATAACACAGAATACACATACACACTTACATGAGACAAAAGTCCCTAGTGGACTGACAAGACATGACAGCTTATTACACAGAGATGGAGAAGGGGGTGGGGAAAATAGAGAGATAGGGAGAAAGGGACATTTCTCGTACATTTGGTAACTATGCTCACAGTGACCATATACCTTGCATACGAGCCGCCGCCCATTTGGGTAAGAAATGCAATGTATTTACGTGTAGATGTCTTTATCTGTCCTCTCTCTGTTGAAACCAATCAATCCTTCTATGGGGAATGGCTTGATGGGTGTAAGGCTCTGGTTGTCCACCAGAGGTCACAATGTCCTTCTTCTTAGTTTTGGTCTTGTAGTGGAGTGTTCAAATAGAACAGATACTCTGTGATTGTCTGAGATGGGATTTCCTTCCTTCCCACCTCGAGTCTTTAGTCAAATTTCGAGATCCCTTTACATGCACAGCTGCAGACTGTCAATGTTTTGGTCTAGTGAGTTTTTCTTCACCTCGTGTTGAGTTTCAGAGTTTCCAACCATTTCAATGTGTAGCCACAGCTTCACATCTGAATGTTAATTCTTAACGAGTCCTTTTAAGCACTCTGGTCGAAAAGGGCGGTTCCATCACGCTGACATGCTCTTCTGACCTCATTCGGGCATGGCTTAGTTAATGTGCAAGGGACATGAAAACTATTATCTCATTAGAAAACTAAAATCACATTCCTATCTTAACAAAAACTGTTTCATCGTTCTCAATATTGTATTAATCATATTGGATGGAAACTTAACAGCCGAAGGGGGTTTCCTTCCTAAGTTACAGAGCTTGGTTCATACAGTTTTTAATAACATCACAAAATGAAAATCAATATGACACGATTATTCCCCACTGACCATTCCTAGCATTCATATCTTAAAAATATTGATACAATATTCACTTTTTGGGACATTATAGTTTTGGCGGCAAAAGTTTCCCGGAGGACAAAGGCATTCCTTTGGTTGGTACTGAAGAACAGGAGAGGGTTCTCTGCTGCATAAGAGGTGTCATAAAACAGGTCCAGCACCCCCTCTCCTCTCCTGTGGGAGAGAGGGGGTCTGGCTAACTGTCACCCATTTGCCAAGCTGATCTGAGGCCTTAGATCCTCGACCAGGAGAGGCATGACAAAATGTAATAGAGGATAGCCAGTGCAGGTTCAGACACTGATTGTGCCTGATTGAGAAAAACAACATGGTTTCTATACGAGTATGAGAGCCCTCCTGTAGAGTGTAGTGCGTGTTTACAAAAAACAATGGTGTATTGAATGCTTCAATAGAGTGGTTGAAGTTATTAAGTACCTGTATCTGAGGAGCTTTAGATCTGAGCAGGAGAATTCACTATTCATACATTTATTTAGTCTGTATGCTATTACACTTACATACAGTGAGGGAAAAAAGTATTTGATCCCCTGCTGATTTTGTACGTTTGCCCACTGACAAAGAAATGATCAGTCTATAATTTTAATGGTAGGTTTATTTGAACAGTGAGAGACAGAATAACAACAAAAAAAATCCAGAAAAAGCATGTGAAAAATGTTATAAATGGAATTTCATTTTAATGAGGGAAATAAGTATTTGACCCCCTCTCAATCAGAAAGATTTCTGGCTCCCAGGTGTCTTTTATACAGGTAACGAGCTGAGATTAGGAGCACACTCTTAAAGGGAGTGCTCCTAATCTCAGCTTGTTACCTGTATAAAAGACACCTGTCCACAGAAGCAATCAATCAGATTCCAAACTCTCCACCATGGCCAAGACCAAAGAGCTCTCCAAGGATGTCAGGGACAAGATTGTAGACCTACACAAGGCTGGAATGGGCTACAAGACCATCGCCAAGCAGCTTGGTGAGAAGGTGACAACAGTTGGTGTAATTATTCCCAAATGGAAGAAACACAAAAGAACTGTCAATCTCCCTCGGCCTGGGGCTCCATGCAAGATCTCACCTCGTGGAGTTGCAATGATCATGACAACGGTGAGGAATCAGCCCAGAACTACACGGAAGGATCTTGTCAATGATCTCAAGGCAGCTGGGACCATAGTCACCAAGAAAACAATTGGTAACACACTAGGCCGTGAAGGACTGAAATCCTGCAGCGCCGCAAGGTCCCCCTGCTCAAGAAAGCACATATACATGCCCGTCTGAAGTTTGCCAATGAACATCTGAATGATTCAGAGGACAACTGGGTGAAAGTGTTGTGGTCAGATGAGACCAAAATGGAGCTATTTGGCATCAACTCAACTCGCCGTGTTTGGAGGAGGAGGAATTCTGCCTATGACCCCAAGAATACCATCCCCATCGTCAAACATGGAGGTGAAAACATTATGCTTTGGGGGTGTTTTTCTGCTAAGGGGACAGGACAACTTCATCGCTTCAAAGGGACGATGAATGGGGCCATGCACTGTCAAATCTTGGGTGAGAACCTCCTTCCCTCAGCCAGGTCATTGAAAATGGGTCGTGGATGGGTATTCCAGCATGACAATGACCCAAAACACACGGCCAAGGCAACAACGGAGTGGCTCAAGAAGAAGCACATTAAGGTCCTGGAGGGGCCTAGCCAGTCTCCAGACCTTAATCCCATAGAAAATCTGTGGAGGGAGCTGAAGGTTCGAGTTGCCAAACGTCAATGACTTGGAGAAGATCTGCAAAGAGGAGTGGGACAAAATCCCTCCTGAGATGTGTGCAAACCTGGTGGCCAACTACAAGAAACGTCTGACCTCTGTGATTGCCAACAAGGGTTTTGCCACCAAGTACTAAGTCATGTTTTGCAGAGGGGTCAAATACTTATTTCCCTCATTAAAATGCAAATCAATTTATAAAATGTTGCACATGCATTTTTCTGGATTTCTTTGTTGTAATTCTGTCTCTCACTGTTCAAATAAACCTACCATTAAAATTATAGACTGATCATTTCTTTGTCAGTGGGTAAACGTACAAAATCAGCAGGGGATCAAATACTTTTTTCCCTCACTGTAACAAAGCAGAAAGTTGGTGGTGACAAGTGTACTGACCCTCATCTCATACTTTATCATGTGTTGTTGATAGTTGGCAAACAATCAAATTGTTCAAGCAGTACATAACTCAATATACACTACATGACTAAAAGTACGTGGACACCTGCTAGTCAAACTTTCCAAAATCATGAGCCTTAACATGGAGGTGGTCCCCCCTTTGCAGCTATAATAGCCTCCACTCTTCTGGGAAGGCTTTCCGCTAGATGTTGGAACATTGCTGCAGGCATTTGCTTCCATTCAGCCATAAGCACATTAATGAAGTCGGCACTGACGTTGGGCAATAAGGCCTGGCTCGCAGTCGGCGTTCCAAATCATCCTAAAGGTGTTCGATGGGATTGAGGTCAGGGCCCTGTGCAGGTAAGTCAAGTTGTTCCTCACCAATCTCGACAAAACATTTCTGTATGGACCTCACTTTGTGCACCGGACATTGCCATTCTGAAACAGGAAAGGGCCTTCCCCAAACTGTTGCCACAAAGTTGGAAGCACAGAATCGTCTAGAATGTCATTTTATGCTGTAGCATTAAGGTTTCCCTTCACTGGAACTAAGGGGCTTAGCCTGAACCATGAAAAACAGCTCCAGACCATTATTCCTCCTCCACCACACTTTACAGTTGGCAATATGCATTCGAACAGGTAGCGTTCTTCTGGTATTCACCAAACCCAGATTTTTCCGTCGGACAGCCAGATGGGGAAGCGGGATTCATCACTCCAGAGAACGAGTTTCCATTGCTCCAGAGTCCAATGGCGGCAAGCTTTACACCACTCCAACCAACACTTGGCAATGCGCATGGTGATCTTAGGCTTGTGTGAGGCTCCTCGGCCAATGAAACCCATTTCATGAAGCTCCCGACGAACAGTTATTGTGCTGACGTTTATTCCAGAGGCAGTTTGGAACTCAGTAGTTAAACAAACGCTACACGCATTAGAACTCCGCGGTCCCGTTCTGTCAGCTTGTGTGGCCTACCATTTCACGGCTGAGCGTTGTTGCTCCTAGATGTTTCCACTTCACAATAACACACACCCAAAAACGTTTGTAGAGGTGCAGACTAACAGAGAATAAACTGTATAAAAAGAAAGCTGCACACTTTTTATACAGTAGAGTATGCTCCAAACAATTGAACATTTTAACATTTTAGACTATGTGTGTAGTGCCACTACAGATGAGACACACTCTTCCACGGTGTGGAAATAAAATCGTAGGACCAAATGTATTTTTGACAAAACTTTTACATTATCATCTTTTAAACTTCAAGCCAGTTTAAGAATCTCCATCTATCTATTAACTAGGCAAGTCAGTTAAGAACAAATTCTTATTTACAATGACGGCCTACCCCGGCCAAACCCTTCCCTAACCCAGACGACGCTGAGCCAATTGTGCGCCTTGTGCACCACCCTATGGGACTCCCAATCACAGCCAGTCTGTAGTCAGAACCAGGGTCTGTAGTAACACCTCTAGCACTGAGATGCAGTGCCTTAGACCGCTGTGCCACTCAGGAGAGTTGCAAAAGCATGGGACCTGGGGCCACCATAATAAGTCAACCGATCTTAGAGCAGAGGAAAGCCAGGCCCTTATACAAACCAATGGGCCTGTCAGAGAGAGTGCACCGCTGAGTCACACCTTGCTCAGGTCAGATGAGATTTTAATTTTGGATAGCCTATTCAAGAGTCAGGGAGTAAGCACTTACTACCTGTCCAAAACTGGGGAGAGAATTTTTATTGCATGAGTCAGGCCTAAATAACAGAACTCTATGATATAGAGTTAAATATGTTTTTCTTAGAACACATAAAGATATCTGGGTATACATAATTGGTGCTTCATTCTATAGCTAGAGGACTCCTGATATCTCCAGTATAACTTTTGTGTTGATCTGTTGTTGTCTAGTAGCCTATTGTCTTTTTCGCTAGCTAGGACCATCTAGTTTAAGTGCTGTCTGTCTTTCCAGTAGCTTACTTGGTGTGTGAACTGCTGACTGCCCATAACTTGCAGGTGATTGTTGAAACATCAACCAGGATTAAGGGGTAGGGACATTTGTGACATTGTTGTTTTGGTAATCTGTGGCTCTATTGGAGGGGGAGTGGTTTCTGCTCCCGTAGGCAATCAGCAATTAGTACCGTGACGTGTGCTCTTCATCTCTGCAAGGCAATTAGTAATTAGTGTTAGTACTTCAGTCTACCCTGTTTTCTAAGCAGTGGCTTCATCACCAAAACTGTCGCTGAAACAAAGACGGTTCTGCAAAGTTATGCAAGGAAGGAAGGAAGGAAGGAAGGAAGGAAGGAAGGAAGGAAGGAAGGAAGGAAGGAAGGAAGGAAGGAAGGAAGGAAGGAAAGGCTCCACACCAGTCACTCACTTGAGTATCGTTCCTAGTTATTTTCAGATTATCTCATTTTGCTCTTTTGTAGCTTGTTCAACAATTTGTGTGTTTTCTATACCTGTTCGCTCCTCTACCAGTAGGCTTTACAGACGGTCCCCACCCCTTGGCTGCAACCCTTCTAATTTAGTGTACCCTGCGTGCACAACCCATGTGGAATTCCTGGTCTTCTGCAACGTTTGGAACTGCTGGTCTGCGGTCAAGAACGCTGAGTTCATTTCAGCCTACGCTGCCCTTCAGTCCCTAGACTTGGATCAACGGAGACATGGATCATCCCAAAGAACAAAGAACTACTCCAGCTGATGGGTGACTTCAACCTCCTGACGTCTGCCTTTGATTATTTTCTTTCCAACTCTTTACTTCCTCCCCTTGCCTCTTTTTATCTCACCTTTCCCTGTCCCCTCCCACTCACAAGGCAGGCAGTCCGCTTGACCTCGTCTTTACTAGAGGCTGTTCGCCTACTAATCTTCCTGCAACCCCCCACTCCAGGTCTCTGATCACGACTGTTTCCTTTTCAGTCTCCCCCTCTTCCAATTCTACCCACTCAGCCCCTACTCAGATGGTAATGCGCCGTCACAATCTTCGCTCTCTCTCTCTCCCACATCTCTCCTTCCAACGTATTATCTCTCCCTTCTGCCTCTGATTCTGCCTCTTCGACCCTACTCTCCTCCCTTTCCACATCCTATGACTCGCACTGTCTGCTTTCCTGTCGCTGGCTCTCCCTCATTGACGTTTACAGAACAGGGCTGTGAGCAGCTGAGCGGAAATTGAGAAACCGATCTTCCGGTGGAACTATCATCCTTTCACTACATCTACCTTCTCTTCATCTGTATCCACTGATAAAGCCACTTTCTACGACACAAAATGTCAAGTTTCTAGCACTAGGAAACTATTTTCCACTTTCTCCTCCCTCTTTAATCCTCCCCCTTTGTCAACTACTTCTAAAAGAAAGTTGACCACGCCCGCTCAGCCTATTGAGGCCACTGGTCCCACAGAACTACCCTACGTCTTGATCTCTTTCTTCTCTCTATTTACATTTTAGTCAATTAGCAGACGTTCATATCCAGAGGGACTTACAGGAGCAATTATGGTTAAGTGCCTTGCTTAAGGGCACATGGACAGATGTCTCACCTAGTTAGCTCGGGGAATTGAACCAGCAACCTTTTGGTTACTGGCTAAATGCTTTTAACCACTAGGCTACCTGCCGCCCCCTCGCTAGAAGAAATTCTGTGGCCTAGTGAGGTCTCCCCGCCCAACAACCGGCTCGACCCCATCCCCTCCTCCCTTCTCCAGACCATCTCTAGAGACCTCCTATTATTCACTTCCCTCATCAACTCATTCCTGACCACTGGCTACGTCCCCTCTGACTTCAAAATGTCCAGAGTCGCTGCCCTCCTCAAGAAACCAATACTTTGATGTCAAAAACTACAGACTGGTATCCCTTCTTTCTTTTCATTCCAAAACACTTGAGCGTGCTGTCTCTGGCCTAACTCTCTCGCTATCTCTCTCATAACGATCTTCTTTATCCTAACCAGTCAGGCTTCAAGACAAGTAACTTAAATAAAAATGCTCACCCAAAGGCTTTCTGCACTGCCAAAGCTGACTCTTTCCTCTGTTTTCATCCTCCTAGATGTATCCACTGCCTTCGACACCATGAACCATCAGATTCTCCTTGCCACACTCTCAGGGCTGGGAACCAGGACAACATCTTCCTCAATATGAGAAAGACAAAGGAGCTGACTGGACTACAGGAAAGGAAGGCTGAGCACACCCTATTCACATTGACAGGGCTGTAGTGGAGCGGGTTGAGAGCTACAAGTTCCTTTGGTGTCCATATCACCAACAAACTATCATGGTCCAAACACACCAAGACAGTCATGAAGAGTGTATGACAATGCCTATTCCCCCTCAGGAGACTGAAAAGATTTGGAATGTGTCCTCAGATCCTTAAAGTTTTACTGCTGCACCATCGAGAGCATCCTAACTGGTTGCATCACTGCCTGGTATGGCAAGTGCTCAGCATCCGACCGCAAGGCGCTTCAGAGGGTAGTGTGTGCATCACTGGGGCCAAGCTTCCTGTCATCCAGGTTCTCTATACCAGGTGGTGTCAGAGGAAGGGCCTAAAAAGTGTCAGACTCAAGCCACCCAAGTCAGACCGTTCTCTCTGCTACTGCATGGCAAGCGGTACCGGAGTGCCAAGCCTAGGTCTAAAAGGCTCCTTAACAGCTTCTGACCCCCAAGCCATAAGACGGCTAAACAGTTAATCAAATGGGTACCTGGACAATTTCCATTGACCCCCTTTATTACGCTGCTACTACTCGCTATTTATTATCGGTGAATAGTCACTTAACCCCTACCTAGATGTACATATTACCTCATCTAACCTCTTTATTGTTACTTTTACTTCTTTTTTAATTTTTAAATTTTTTTTTACTTGCTTAAAAAAAAGAGGATATATGTCTGCACCATGGACTCTCACTACTGGTGTCCCCCAGGGCTATGTTCTCTTCTCTCTATTCACCGTCATATCCTCACATAGGCTCTCCTATCATTGCTATGCGAATGACACGCAACTATTCCACCCCCCACCCCCCCTCCTCCCCCCTTCTGACACCCAGCTGGTGACACGCATCTCCGATGTCAATCCACCACCTCAAGCTCAACCGCAACAAGACAGAGCTGGTCTTTTATCCCGGGGAAGGACTTCCTGCTCCAAGACCTCTCCATCACGGTTGACAACTACATGGTGCAAAGAAACTTGGCATGACACTGAACAACACCTTGTTGTTCTCTGCAAACATCAAATCAGTGACTCGCTCCTGCTGGTTCATGTCTAGAACATCCTTAGAGTATGACCCTAACTCACACAGGAAGCAACACAAGTCCTAATCCAGACACTTGTCATCTCCGGTCTGGAATACTGCAACTCACTGTTGGCTGGGCTCCCTGCTTGTGCCATCAAACCCCTGAAACTTCCCATAGCGCCACAGCCTGCCTGGTGTTCAACCTTCCCAAGTTCTTCCATGTCATCCCGCTCCTCCACACACTCCACTGGCTTCCAGTCGAAGCTTGCATCCACTACAAGACCATGGTACTTGCCTATGGAGCAGCAAGAGGAACTGCTCTCCCTACCTTCAGGCTATGCTCAAACACTACACCCAACCCGAGTACTCCTCTCCTGCTTAGCCCAGTCAAAGCTCTTCTCTGTATTGGCACCCAAATGATGGAACCAGCTTCCCCCTGAAGCTAGGACAGCAGAGTCCCTGCCCATCTTCCAAAAACATCTGAAACCCAACCTTTTCAAAAATTATCTTAAGTCCCACATCACAAGCCCTCACACCTCCCTCTTCCTCTTTCTTGGGGAAAGGTTCCCCTCCACAAATACCTGTATTCCTTCATAAGTTGGATCTAAATGATATCACATTAAGACAAATAAAAGCCAAGGCTTTGATCATAAATTGTGCTTATCTGTTTGCATAAACATATTAGTGATGGCTGTGTTTCTGTGTTCTATCAGTGTGATTGCCACAAATTATTATGTACATTATCACATGGATCAGTCCCTGTAATGGCATGTTCTTCCCAGTAGAAACCATGGAAACAGATCCTGGATGGATGTTTCTTGTCAACAAGTTTGCCAGATGGTTTGGTCTGCTTAAAAATAATGTTTAGTGTACACACAGATTTAGTTGTGACCATTTTATTAAATAAAATTCACACTTAATGGATCATCTGTGAAATTGTTAATAACTTCTTTCCAAGCATTTGGAGAGAAATTAAAGCTATATTGTGAGGACCCAATGTCAACTCATGGAAAACAGTTGTAGCTGTATGTTGGCTCAACAAGTTCTGATTAGAATGGTCAGATACACTATATATTCAAAAGTATGAGGACACCCCTTCAAAATAGTGGATTTGTGTCACGACTTCAGCTGAAGTTGGTCCCTCCCCTGGTTCGAGCGTCTACCGGCGGTAGACGCTAGCCACCACCAATCTATTTCTCACTTTCTGTTTTGTCTTGTCATTAAGGAGGTGCAGCGGTTTTTAGGGTTTGCCAACTACTACCGGAGGTTTATCCGGGGCTTCGGGCAGGTAGCGGCTCCCATTACCTCACTGCTGAAGGGGGGCCCGGTGAGACTGCGTTGGTCAGCTGAGGTGGACAGAGCTTTTGGTCACCTGAAGGATCTGTTTACCTCGGCCCCCTTGCTGGCTCATCCGGATCCCTCTCTGGCATTCATAGTTGAGGTGGACGAGTCCGAGGCTGGGATAGGAGCTGTGCTGTCGCAGCCCTCGGGAACACCACCAAAACTCCGCCCCTGTGCTTTTTTTTCTAAGAAGCTCAGCCCGGCGGAGCGAAACTATGACGTGGGGGACAGGGAGTTGTTGGCTGTTGTGAGGGTTCTGAAGGGGTGGAGGCATTGGCTTGAGGGGGCTAAACACCCTTTTCTCATCTGGACGGACCACCGTAATCTGGAGTACATCCGGGCGGCGAGGAGACAGAACCCTCGCCAGGCAAGGTGGGCCATGTTTTTCACACGTTTTGATTTTACGCTCTCTTTCAGACCAGGTTCCCAGAACGTAAAGGCAGACGCACTGTCCCAGTTGTATAACACGGAGGAGAGGTCCATCGATCCCACTCCCATACTTCCTGCCTCTTGCCTGGTGGCACCGGTGGTATGGGAGCTGGACGCAGATATCGAGCGGGCGATGGGTACAGAACCCACTCCCCCTCAGTGTCCCACTGGGCGTGTGTACATTCCGTTCGATGTTCGTGACCGTTTGATCATTTGGGCACACACATCACTCTCCTCTGGTCATCCGGGCATCGGCCGGACAGTGCACTGTCTTAGTGAAAAATACTGGTGGCCTGCTCGATGTGCGCTCAGTACAAGGCGCCTAGGCACCTGCCCAGAGGTAAATTACAACATCTACCCGTTCCACAGCGGCCGTGGTCCCACCTGTCGGTGGATTTCGTGACGGATCTTCCACCGTCACAAGGAAAAACGACGATCCTGGTTGTTGTGGATCGGTTTTCAAAGTCTTGTCGCCTCCTTCCTTTGCCCGGTCTCCCTACGCCTCTACAAACCGCGGTGTTTCAGCACTACGGGGTTCCTGAGGACATAGTGTCTGATCGGGGTCCCCAATTCACGTCTAGGGTATGGAAGGCTTTCATGGAGCATCTGGGGTCTCGGTCAGCCTTACCTCACACCTGGTCATCATTACCCTAATTACATGTGTTATTTATTCCTCTGTTCCCCCATCAGTGTTGTCCGTGATTGTTTCATGTTTTTGGCTCGATGTGTGAGCAGGTGATTGTCTACGTATCATATATTTTGTCCCTTAATAAAATAAGGAGTTTGACAACTGGCTTCCTGCGACTGTTTCCTGGAGACCTGCTGTAGAGCCTTAACAATTTGGTTATTTCAGCCACACCCGTTGCTGACAGGTGTATAAAATTGAGCATACAGAAATGCAATCGCCATAGACATACATTGGCAGTAGAATGGCCTTACTGAAGAGCTCAATGACTTTCAGCGTGGCACCATCATAGGATGTCGATTAGTCAAATTTCTGCCCTGGTCAACTGTAAGTGCTGTTATTGTGAAGGGGAAGCGTCTAGAAGCAACAACGGCTCAGGCATGAAGTGGTAGGCCACACAAGCTCACAGAATGGGACCGCCGAGTGCTGAAGCGTGTAGCACACAAACATCTTCTGTCTTCGGTTGCAACACTCACTACCAACTTCCAAACTACCTCTGGAAGCAACGTCAGCACAAGAACTGTTCATCGGAAGCTTCATGAAATGGGTTTCCATGGCTAAGCAGCCGCATACAAGCCTAAGATCACCATGTGCAATGCCAAGCGTCGGCTGGAGTGGTGTAAAGCTCACCGCCTGGACTCTGGAGCAGTGGAAACGCATTCTCTGGAGTGATGAATCTCGCTTCACCATCTGGCAGTCCGATTGACATATCTGGGTTGGGTGGATACCAGGAGAACACTACCTGCCCCAATGCATAGTGCCAACTGTCAAGTTTGGTGGAGGAATAATGGTCTGGGGCTGTTTTTCATGGTTCAGGCTAGGCCCCTTAATTGCAGTGAAAGGAAATCTTAATGCTACACCATACAGTGACATTCTAGACGATTCTGTGCTTCCAACTTTTTGGCAACAGTTTGGGGAAGGTCCTGTTTCAGCATGACAATGCCTCCGTGCACAAAGCGAGGTCCATACAGAAATGGTTTGTCAAGATCGGTTTGGAAGAACTTGACTTACCTGCACAGAGCACTGACCTCAACCCCATCGAACACCATTGGAATGAATCACCCAATGAATCACCCAACATCACTGCCCGACCTCACTAATGCTCTTGTGGCTGAATGGAAGCAGGTCCCCGCAGCAATGTTCCAACATCTAGTGGAAGGCCTTCCCAGAAGAGTGGAGGCTGTTATAGCAAAAGGGGTTACCAACTCCATATTAATGCCCATGACTTTGGAATGAGATGTTCGACGAGCAGGTGTCCACGTACTTTTGGTCATGTAGCGTATGTGTTCTGTCTGCATTCAGACTTTTTTCACGTTGCATTCTGAATCAGGTAAACTGTATACAACCTGTATTTGCAAAAGTGCAATGATAAACCACCATCTCTCTGTTATCAGTAACAGATTGTCAAAAGAGTTCCAAGAACCTTATTTTTCTTTCAAATCTACAGTTAATAAAAAAGTTTAAAATAAAAAGTGTATGTTCTAACTTGCAAGTCGGTCATCCACAGTTGTATTGGCTCATAGAAGCTAATCAGTTTATGAAGAAAGTTGACAGAGAAAAGGTGACTTGCTTCACATTGCCTAATATTTACTGGTCATGTGATTGATTAAACTTTTCCCCTCAGCTTTTCAACAATTTATATCCTCTCCTATTTTTCTCTCTTCAGTTTCATTGTGTTCAAACTGCTTAGAAGGTCTCTAACTCCAAATTCCATCAAATGGAAGGTGATTATTTTATCTCAGGTTGACAGGATACCTGTGGCAGATAGGTATGCTGCCTGGAAAAGTGAGTCAATAAAAACTATAGAATGGGTACATGAGAAATATTAATTTGTTTTGTCAGGATGGATCTTTAGAAATGGAGACTCGAGTGGCATTCCTGAAAGCTCCACAATGTGCAATGGATATCATAGCAACCTGAGTGTCAATAGACCTTAAACAGGGTTTGATAGGTGATACAGTATTTAAGGTACCATTCATTGATCTTGAAGAACACATATAGGCTGACATGTATGCTAACACAGAGATTGTTCATGCTCAAGGGCGGCAGGTAGTCTAGTGGTTAGAGTGTTGGACTAATTACCTGAAGGTTGCAAGATTGAATCCTCGAGCTGACATGGTAAAAATCGTTCTGCCCCTGGACAAGACAGTTAACCCACTGTTCCTAGGCTGTCACTGAAAATAAGAATTTGTTTTTAACTGACTTGCCTAGTTAAATAAAGGTAAAAAAAAATGTAAATGTAGCATTGACAACAAGTGGTTTTTAGATCAAGCAGAGGGAAAGAGCACAAAATACTATTATTTATGTACAGTACACCGAGTGTACAAAACAGTACAAAACATTTCCATGACATAGACTGACCATGTGAATCCAGGTGAAAGCAATGATCCCTTATTGATGGCACCTGTTAAATCCACTTCAATCAGTGTAGATGAAGGGGAGGAGACAGGTTAAACAAAAGATTTAAGTGCTTTTGAACAGGATATGGTAGTCGGAAGAAGCACCGGTTTGAACGCTGCTGGGTTTTTCACACTCAACAGTTTCCCGTGTGTATCAAGAATAGTCCTCCACCCAAAGGACATCCAGCCATCTTCACACACCTTATAGTCCATGCCATGAGTCTGTTCTGAGGGCAAAGGTGGGGTGCAACTCAATACTAGGAAGGTGTTTCAACATTTTTTATACAATCAGTGCCGTCCCTGGGGGGGGGGGCAACCCGGACAGGAAGATCACGTCAGTGTCTTTGGTTCTAGTCAAGATTCTAGCAGCCGTGTTTAGCACTAACTGAAGTTTATTTAGTGCTTTATCCGGGTAGCCGGAAAGTAAAGCATTGCAGTAGTCTAACCTAGAAGTGACAAAAGCATGGATTAACTTTTCTGCATAATTTTTTGGACAGAAAGTTTCTGATTTTTACAATGTTACGTAGATGGAAAAAAGCTGTCCTTGAAACAGTTTTGATATGTTCGTCAAAAGAGAGATCAGGGTCCAGAGTAACGCCGAGGTCCTTCACAGTTTTATTTGAGACGACTGTACAACCATCAAGATGAATTGTCAGATTCAACAGAAGATCTCTTTGTTTCTTTGGACCTAGAGCAAGCATCTCTGTTTTGTCAGAGTTTAAAAGTCGAAAATTTGCCGCCATCCACTTCCTTATGTCTGAAAAATAGGCTTCCAGGGAGGACAATTTTGGGGCTTCGACATGTTTCATCGAAATGTACAGCTGTGTGTCATCCGCATAGCAGTGAAAGTTAACATTACGTTTCCAAATGACATCACCAAGTGTATAAAATGTATAGTGAAAACAATAGTGGTCCCAAAACAGAGCCTTGAGGAACACCAAAGTTTACAGTTGAGGACAAACCATCCACAGAGACAAACTGATATCTTTCCAACAGATAAGATCTAAACCAGGCCAGAACTTGGCCGTGTAGACCAATTTGGGTTTCCAAACTCTCCAAAAGAATGTGGTGATCGATGGTATCAAAAGCAGCACTAAGGTCTAGGAGCATGAGGACAGTTGCAGAGCCTCGGTCTGACACCATTAAAATGTCATTTACCACCTTCACAAGTGCAGTCTCAGTGCTATGATGTGGTCTAAATGCAGACTGAAGCGTTTCGTATACATTGTTTGTCTTCAGGAAGGCAGTGAGTTGCTGCGCAACAGCTTTTTCTAAAATTATTGAGAGGAATGGAAGATTCAATATAGGCCGATAGTTTTTTATATTTTCTGGGTCAAGGTTTGGCTTTTTCAAGAGAGGCTTTATTACTGCCACTTTTAGTGAGTTTGGTACACATCCGGTGGATAGAGAGCCGTTTATTATGTTCAACATAGGAGGGCCAAGCACAGGAAGCAGCTCTTTCAGTAGTTTAGTTGTAATAGGGTCCAGTATGCACCTTGAAGGTTTAGAGGCCATGATAATTTTCATCAATGTGTCAAGAGATATGGTACTAAAAAACTTGAGTGTCTCCCTTGATTCTATGTCCTGGCAAAGTTGTGCAGACTCAGGACAACTGAGCTTTGGAGGAATACGCAGATTTAAAGAGGAGTTCGTAATTTGCTTTCTAATGATCTTTTCCTCAAAGAAGTTCATGAATTTATCACTGCTAAAGTGAAAGCCATCCTCTCTTGGGGAATGCTGCTTTTTAGTTAGCTTTGCGACAGTATCAAAAATACATTTTGGATTGTTCTTATTTTCCTCAATTAACTTGGAAAAATAGGATGATCGAGCAGCAGTGAGAGCTCTTCGATACTGCACGGTACTGTGTTTCCAAGCTAGTCGGAAGACTTCCAGTGTGGTGTAGCACCATTTCTGTTCCAAATTTCTGGAAGCTTGCTTCAGAGCTCGGGTATTTTCTGTATACCAGGGAGCTAGTTTTTTATGGCAAATGTTTTTTGTTTTTAGGGGTGCGACTGCATCTAGGGTATTGCGCAAGGTTACATTGAGTTCCTCAGTTAGGTGGTTAACAGATTTTTGTACTCTTACGTCCTTGGGTAGGTGGAAGGATTCTGGAAGGGCATCTAGGAATCTTTGGGTTGTCCGAGATTTTATAGCACGACTTTTGATGATCCTTGGTTGGGGTCTGAGCAGATTATTTGTTGCGATTGCAAACGTAATAAAAGGGTGGTCCGATAGTCCAGGATTATGAGGAAAAATATTAAGATCCACAACATTTATTCCACGGGACAAAACTAGGTCCAGAGTATGACTGTGGCAGTGAGTAGGTCCGGAGACATGTTGGACAAAACCGAGTGTGTCGATGATGGCTCCGAAAGCCTTTTGGAGTGGGTTTTTGGACTTTTCCATTTGAATATTATCTGCCATGACTACAAGGTCCGAAAGGAATTCAGGGAACTAAGTGAGGAACGTTGTATTTGGCCCAGGAGGCCTGTAAACAGTAGCCATAAAAAGTGATTGAGTAGGCTGCCTGAATGAAAAACGTGTCAAGTAATTTATAAACTTTTCAAGCACACGAAGACTATGAGGCTCTGAATTAGTTAGTGGGGAAAGAGTACTAGTCCCCCTAGACATGCGAGTTTTGGGTCTTGGTATGGGTTTTTGTTTATGATAAAAACCTAACTATTTTCTGCTTTGCTTGTGTAGCTAATGCTTCCTTGCTTGGGTAGGATTTGTGTTTCCATTAGGTGTCGGGCTGCTGGTGAAGGGTCTTCCGGTGAAGCAAACTTGGAAATGGTGATGTCTGAGGCCAGAAGAGAGAAGCAGCGGTGGTGGGAATTAATAGGTGTGTTATCCCAGCCGAGTGAGGCTTGTTCCGGTTTCTCTGGCAGTGTTCAGAGTCCGGATTCCGGGGATGATATACTTTTTCTGGTTGGCACTGAAGGGTTTTCAGAGTGTGAATTGGATAACATCAGTCCAGGGCAGCCTAACGGTATAGTGAGCCATTGATGGTTAATGAGCCAATGAGGGAAATGTGTAGTCTTTGCTCCAGGTTTAGGGGAAGGCATTTATCTCCCGTCTCTGCAGTGGTGAAGCATCGATAACCCGCAGTTGTGTAAAGTACTTAAGTAATAGTACTTTAAAGTACTACTTAGGTAGTTTTTTGGGGGTATCTGTACTATACTATTTATATTTTTGACTACTTTTACTTTTACTCCGCTACATTCCTAAAGAAAATTATGTACTTTTTACTCTATACATTTTCCCTGACACTACATTTTGAATGCTTAACAGGACAGGAAAATGGTCCAATTCAAGAGAACATCCCTGGTCATCCCTACTGCCTCTGATCTGGCAGACACAGTAAACACAAATGCTTCATTTGTAAATGATGTCTGAGTGTTGGAGTGTGCCCCTGACTAGCCGTAAATTTACAAAATAAGAAAATTGCCTGGCTTTCCGAGTAATAAAAAATTTGAAATGATACTTAAGTATATTTTTGCAATTACATTTACTTTTGACACGTAAGTAGTCGGAAGTTTACATACACCTTAGCCAAATATATTTAAATTCAGTTTTACACAATTCCTGACATTTAATCCTAGTAAAAATTCCCTGTCTTAGGTCAGTTAGGATCCCCACTTTATTTTAAGGATGTGAAATGTCAGAATCATAGTAGAGAGAATGATTTATTTCAGCTTTTATTTCTTTCATCACATTCCCAGTGGGTCAGAAATTGACACACACTCAATTATCACTTTGTAGCATTGCCTTTAAGTTGTTTAACTTGGGTCAAATGTTGCGGATAGCCTTTCATAAGCTTCCCACAATAAGTTGGGTGAATTTTGGCCCATTCCTCCTGACAGAGTGTTGAAACTGAGTCAGGTTTGTAGGCCTCCTTGCACGCACACACTTTTTCAGTTCTGCCCACAAATTTTCTATAGGATTGAGGTAAGGGCTTTGTGATGGCCACTCCAATATCTTGACTTTGTTGTCCTTAAGCCATTTTGCCACAACTTTGGAAGTATGCTTGGGGTCAATGTCCATTTGGAAGACCCATTTGCGATCAAGCTTAACTTCCTGACTGATGTCTTGAGATGTTGCTTCAATACATCCACATAATTGTCCTCCTCATGGTGCCATCTATTTTGGAAAGTGCACCAGTCCCTCCTGCAGCAAAGCACCCCCACAACATGATGCTGCCACCACCGTTCTTTACGGTTGGGATGGTGTTCTTCAGCTTGCAAGCCTCCCCCTTTTCCTACAAACATAACGATGTTCTATCAGACCTGTTCTATCCAAAAAGTATGATCTTTGTCCCCATGTGCAGTTGCAAACCGTAGTCTGGCTTTTTTATGACGGTTTTGGAGCAGAGGCTTCTTCCTTGATGAGCGGTCTTTCAGGTTATGTCGATATAGGACATGTTTTACTGTGGATATAGATCATTTTGTACCTGGTCCCATTGTGTTTATACTTGCGTACAATTGTTGGTACCTTCAGGTGTTTGGAAACTGTTCCCAAGGATGAACCAGACTTGTGGAGGTCTACAATTTCTTTCTGAGGTCTTGGCTGATTTATTTAGATTTTTCCATGATGGCAAGCAAAGAGGCACTGAGTTTGAAGGTAGGCCTTGAAATACATCCACAGGTATACCTCCAATTGACTCAAATTATGTCAATTAGCCTATCAGAAGCTTCTAAAGCCATGACATAATTTTCTGGAATTTTCTAAGATGTTTAAAGGCACAGTCAACTTAGTGTCTATTAACTTCTGACCCACTGGAATTGTGATACAGTGAATTATAAGTGAAATAATCTGTCTGTAAACAATTGTTGGAAAAATGACTTGTGTCATGCACAAAGTAGATGTCCTAACCGACTTGCCAAAACTAAAAAAACAATGTCCAAATATTCTACAATCCAGGTGTGCAAAGCTTTTAGAGACTTGCCCAGAAGACTCACAGCTGTAATTTCTGCCAAAGGTGATTCTAACATGTATTGACTGGGTTGAATCAGTGAGTAGAATCAATATATAATTTTTGCTGTTTTCTTTTTACATTTTTCTTCCACTTTGACTTTACAGAGGATTTTGTGTGAATACATTTGAATCCCACCTTGTAGCAAAACAAAATGTGGAAATGTGAATACTTTCTGAATGCACTGTGCATGCATTTGAGCGTTGATGTCAAGGTGTTTCTCCTTTTCAGAGCTCTTTGGTGTAGATTTTGATGTTCTTGCAAGAGCTTTTTTAGCAGGGCTTTCTCTTTGCACATTGAAGGTTTATTTGACAGCCATCTCGGCGTGTCTTGTAGAGATTGACGGCTCTACTGCGGGGTCTCATCCTCTGGTGGTGCGGTTCCTGAAAGGTGCGCGTCGGCTCAAATCAGTGTCTAAGCATATTGTACCGACCTGGGACCTGGCATTGGTCTTGCACACTCTGTGTGGGCCTCCGTATGAAACATTGGGCTCTGTGGACCTGAAGGTCCGTATTGTGGATCTTCACATGCTATCAGTACATCCTTTCTGTTTGGACTCCAATGTGATGTTATGTCCTAATGCAGCTTTTGCTCCCAAGGTTTTGCCTATGTCTTACAGGTCCCTAGCTTTCAAGCTGTTCCGTTTGCTTCCAGTGAACAACGGAGGTTGCATGGCCTGTGTCTGGTGCATGCGTTATACACGTATATGGATAGGAACAAGGGTATCCGCAATGTGACCAGATTTTTGTCCTTTTTTAATCCAGCTCAGGGTGCGGCGCTTTCTAACCAGCATTTTCTCATTGAATTGTGAAGGCTATCTCCTGGGCATATGACAGCAAAGGACAAGGGTTGCCTAGTGGTGTGCGTGCTCTCTCCACTAGGGGTGTGTTGGCTTCTTGGGCATTGTTCACGTGCATGATGATTGGTGATATCTGTGCTGTAGCAAGTTGGGGTTCCCCACATACTTTTGTGAGGTTTTATCACATGGATGTAACTGCTCCAGGGGTGGCTCATAGTGTTCTTATGGCCGGGTCCATTAGTGAGTGTTAGGCAGCGCATTTATCCGGGTTACCACAGTTCCCTGTGGGTTTGAGCCTTGGGCTGCCTTGGGGTGCGGCAGCGCGTAAAGTGTGCATTATCAGGGTCACCACAGTTTCCTGTGGGTTTGAGTCTTGAGCTGCCGTGGCAGTGTGGGTGAGTACACAATTTCCAGGTCACTGCAAGTTTCCTCTGGGTTTGAGCCTTGGGCTGCTGTGGTTCATTGACTCTAGTTGATGCCATGCAGCATGCGTGTGCACTTTACCAAGTCACAACAGGTGTTCTGTTGTTTTTGACTTGCGGTTCCTTGTACGAGTTCGGAAATTTCAGGCTCGCAAGGTAAGTATTGTTTTTGGAATTGTGGGGTCCATGGACTTGGGATGCAGTGGCAGCGTGTGCATAGCCAAGTTGCAGCAGGTTCTGGTTCCCTACATGAGGCTCTGACAGTCCAGGCCTCATAAGGGACTGACATTTTGCGTTATTTGGGTAAGTATTAGGGAAAAAGGTGGCTTCTGTAACCCCTTTTTGTAGCCTGTGGACCCTGTGTGTGCTTTGGCTGCCTTGTGCCTCCTCGTTTGGTAGTATGTTATACCGAATGACCCACTGAAAGGGAATGTACAGTTATGAATATAACCACTGTTTCCCTGAAGCAGGGAACAAGGTACGACATATTTTGGCGCCGCACTGTCAGGGGGATTGGGCTCGCTGAAGTAATGAATGCGAGACCCAGTATTATAGCCAGGAAGGCGGGCCTTCCTAGGGCGGGCTCGGCATCCCTTGGCCCATTGGGCATAATTTAGGTTTTCAGGTGAATATGATTGGTCGTTGACTCCCCATAGCATGTTATACCTCATTCCCGCCTTCAGGGAACAGTAGTTATATTCATAACTGTACATTTGTAGATGTGTCACGCCCTGATCTGTTTCACCTGTCCTTGTGCTTGTCTCCACCCCCCTCCAGGTGTCGCCCATCTTCCCCACTTATCCTCTAGGTATTTATACCTGTGTTTTCTGTCTGTCTGTTTGTTCAAGTCGGTCTCTCTTTTTCTCGTCCTCCTGGTTTTGACCCTTGGCTGTACTGATTCTGAGTCTGCCTGCTGTCCTGTACCTTGGCCCCACTACTCTAGATTATCGACCCCTGCCTGCCTTGACCTGTTGTTTGCCTGCCCCTGTTGTTGCAATAAACATTTTTACTTCAACACAGTCTGCACTTGGGTCTTACCTGAAACCCGATATAGAGAGGAGGTATGGTAACAAGTTTTGATTTGGTTGGTTTAAATATTTTTACAAGCGCCCGGGGTATACTACATCTAAAATGAATCACCTCAGCCCATAGGTATTGAAGTCATTATAAACCTTCTCAGGAGGCTAATCATACAATATATTCACTACCACTCTAATCTTCGGCTGAAAACCAGCTCATGCTCTTACACAGAAATGCAGGTTGAATATATGATGAATTTGATCGAAGTCCATGTGAGAATTGCAGAGGGTTAAAACCTGTGCTCATAATATTCATTGCAGTGATACAAATGGTAACATATTATTCTGTAATCCCAGACACATGTAGAGATACAGAATGCCCTTGGATGCACATAGGACATTACACAGTACACACCACAGCAGCCGTTATTATCTAGGTATGATCTACCAAAACTCCAAAATAATCATGAGTGCTAAGTTGCCACTCTCTTAGACAAGGACATCCTTTTTCCTCTATAGGTTTGTTTCGGATCTAAAAGCCTTCCGAGCTCCCTGGCAACACTAGTTGAGAGGCTCTTGACCTAACCCTGTTGGCCTGGTCTCCATACAGTGCTCATAGCTCATCTCGGCTTATGATAGAGCTTCTACGTCTGGATCAAAAGCACATGAAGACACTTTTGAATAAGAAATAAGGTTTTTAAGTGTCTGTCCCATATCTAGTGGTTGTACACTAAGTTTTATGGACACATGTTTAACATGTTTTGTTTGTTGGCACAAAACTACCTCCATACTTCCATCAAATACTGTGGATTAACTGACAAGATACAAGTCTCTCTACCCTAACAATGGGAGTTGTTGTCCACAAAGCGGCACAGGGGGCTGTCTAGCTCTGGCATATCCTTTCTTTGGATTAGTGGATACGTAAGAGATAATCAACAAGAGAGTTGATAATTAAGCAATAAGGCACGAGGGGGTGTGGTATATGGCCAATATACCATGGCTAAGGGCGGTTCTTACGTACAACACAATGTGGAGTGCCTGGATACAGCCCTTAGCCGTGGTACTGTAAATTGGCCATATACCACAAACCCCCGAGGTGCCTTATTGCTATTATAAACTGGTTACCAATGCAATTTGAGCAGCACAAATAAATGTTTTGTCATACCTGTGGTATATGGTCTGATATACCACGGCTGTCAGGCAATCAGCATTCAGGGCTCAAACCACCCAGTTTATAATCCCTTTTATACCATGGCTATAATTTAACACATTTACCGCCAGATATGTGTTCATTTGCAGGTAGAAATGTGTTCAACATCCACTGAAGTAGCTAGCAAGTTTACTATTTAAATAGCTACAGTAGTTGACTTGGTAACCAAACAAACAGACTTGCTAGTTTACCTAACCAAACCATCAGTCCTAGCTTGCTATTATGAAAATCCAATTCCACAATACCAATAATGTTTTCAAGTAAGAATGAACAATAGCCATTGAATTTTACCGTGATGATAAACTGTGCGTAATAGGGAAATAATGCACACTTTAGAATGCTCTTGAATCTAATCAGAAACGAGTATTAAAGAATGCCATGGTATACATTTTTTGAATATTTGATGAGGGTTGTCGACGTCAACCGCCTGTATTCAGTGGAGATGGATGTTATGCTACTAGCCTCATATTATGAATATGCATAGCCATCTCAAGACAACGATATAAAGTGTTTTTTTCTCAAATGGCCTACTTATATCAGTACACTTGTAACAATTTAAGCATTACAAAACTTATATTAGATCAAATAAACCTCAAGTAGCAAAAGCCATTACATTTTTTGTTGACGAAATTCTACACTCTCTCATTGACCTCCATGGGCAAAACAACAAAAAAACAGCACTTACTGGAATGAGACAGATTTTCAGCAGAATTGGCCTCTCTCATCCTCTTCTTCTCTGCTTCCATTCATTTAAATCGGTACTGGGTTACTTTTGGATTGTAGAGCAAAATGGAGAACACTATCAGGTTCGTGAGAGTCTCCTCTTTCCATAGATGCAGAAGGCCTACATAGTCGGATGATTTGAGATGCAGCCCATGCAAAAAAAACTGATATCTTAACCGACAGATTCCAATGGGTATTTTTGTATTATGTTAATTATATTGACACACAGGTGTGTCAACAGACTCTTAAGGATTAAAATAATGTAGGCATACTACTGGCCATTGTTGAAGAATAATGATGTGTCTACGAGTGCTGTTCAAGTTTCTTTTTCGTCTCTTTGGAATGAGCTCTCTATTGGAATTGTGTTCCTTTGAGTTGAAATAAGTTGCTTTTGTACAAAATCAACAAACACAAACATTATGTTAAATGCCATGTCTTTTGTTCACACATTTCTGGCCACACACATTTCTTGCCACACACAGTACACTTCTTCTGCACCTTCTTTTAGATGATCCCCAAAAAATGTTTTACTGTCCTTCCTTATTACATCCTATTAGGGAGCGGCGGCAGTGTTCTGAGTTTTGGAGAGTCTGGCGTGCCGAAAGGGTATGCACACAATTAGTAGTATTGGATAGAAAACACTCTGAAGTTTCTAAAACTGTTAAAAAATGTCTATGAGTATAACAGAACTGATTTGGCAGGTGAAAACCCGAGAAACATCCATCCAGAAAAATGTTATTCTGTGAAGTGACTCTTTTCCCATTGACTTGGTATTGAAAGGAGAGGAATCCAGCTCCCAGGAATCCAGCTCCCTAGATATCAACAGTCTTTAGACAAGGTTTCATGCGTTTATCTTGAAAAATCAAGGAGTAAGAGAAGTTTTTCCAAGTGGAGTGAGGAAGTGACTTTTCTCTTTGACATGCGGGACTGTGAGCGCGCGCCTCGTTTTTTTCCTTTTCTATCGCCCAGGATATTATACGTGTGAAATATTATCGTTTATTTACATATTAGTGTACCTAAGGATTGATCAGAAACATTGTTTGAGTTGTTTGGACAAAGTTTATAGGTATATTTTTTACGGTTTCTATGTCTTCTGTATTGGACGAGTGGACGGTGGATTTCTGAACAAAACGTGCCAACCAAACTGAGCTTTATGGATATAAAGAGGGAACAAAAGGAACATTTATTGTGTTGCTGGGACCCTTCGGATTGCCATCAGAAGAAGATCTTCAAAGGTAAGCGATTTATTTTATCGCTTTTTCTGAGTTTTGTGACACCAGTGCTGGCTATGTTATTATGCTAATGCAGGAAAAATGCCGGGGCGCTGTCCTCAGACAATCAAATGTTATGCTTTCACCGTAAAGCCTTTTTGAAATCTGACAACGCTGTGAGATTACCAAGATTCTAAGCTTTGAAGAGTATGCAACACTTGTATTTTCATGAATGTTTTAAATTACTACTTTTGTAATTTAAATTTGGCGCTCTGCATTTTTCCGGATGTTGTCGCAGGTGGGGCGCAGAGATGGCACTGACAGAGATGGCAAAGTAGTGTCACAATTCAACAGCTCAGACATGAGAGGAACGTGGCAGGGTCTACAGTCAATCACGGACTACAAAAAGAAAACCAGCCCTGTCGCGGACCACAATGTCCTGCTCCCAGACAAACTAAACAACGTTTCTGCTCACTTTGAGGACAATACAGTGCCACCGACACAGCCCGGAACCAAAACCTGCAGGCTCACCTTCACCGCAGCCAACGTCAGTAAAACATTTAAGCGTGTTAACCCTCGCAAGGCTGCCGGTCCAGATGGCATCCCTGGCCGTGTCCTCAAAGCATGTGCAGACCAACTGGCTGGTGTGTTTACGGACATATTCAATCAATACTTATCCCAGTCTGCTGTTCCCACATGTTTCAAGAGGGCCACCATTGTTCCTGTTCCCAAGAAAGCTAAGGTAACTGAGCTAAATGACTATCGCCCCATAGCACTCACTTCCATCATCATGAAGTACTTTGAGAGACTAGTCAAGGATCATATCACCTGCACCCTACCTGACACCCTAGACCCACTCCAATTTGCTTACCGTCCCAATAGGTCCACAGACGACGCAATCGCAATCACACTGCACACTGCCCTAACCCATCTGGACAAGAGAAATACCTATGTAAGAATGCTGTTCATCGACTACAGCTCAGCATTTAACACCATAGTACCCTCCAAACTCGTCATTAAGCTCGAGACCCTAGGTCTCGACCCAGCCCTGTGCAACTGGGTCCTGGACTTCCTAACGGGCCGGCCCCAGGTGGTGAGGGTAGGAAACAACATCTCCACCCCGCTGATTGTCAACACTGGGGCACCACAAGGGTGTGTTCTCAGCCCTCTTCTGTACTCCATGTTCACCCATGACTGCGTGGCCAAGCACGCCTCCAACTCAATCATCAAGTTTGCTGACGACACTACAGTGGTAGGCTTGATTACCAACAGCGATGAGACGGCCTACAGGGAGGAGGTGAGGGCCCTCGGAGTGTGGTGTCAGGAAAATAACCTCTCACTCAACGTCAACAAAACTAAGGAGATGATCGTGGACTTCAGGAAACAGCAGAGGGAGCACCCCCCTATCCACATCGACGGGACAGTAGTGGAGAAGGTGGAAAGGTTTAAATTCCTCGGTGTACACATCACGGACAAACTGAAATGGTCCACCCACACAGACAGCGTGGTGAAAATCGGCTTGTCACCAAAAACACTCACAAACTTCTACAGATGCACAATCGAGAGCATCCTGTCGGGCTGTATCACCGCCTGGTACGGCAACTGCTCCGCCCACAACCGTAAGGCTCTCCAGAGGGTAGTGAGGACTGCACAACGCATCACCGGGGGTAAACTACCTGCCCTCCAGGACACCTACACCACCCGATGTCACAGGAAGGCTTAAAAGATCATCAAGGACAACAACCACCCGAGCCACTGCCTGTTCACCCCGCTATCGTCCAGAAGGCGAGGTCAGTATAGGTGCATCAAAGCTGGGACAGAGAGACTGAAAAAAACAGCTTCTATCTCAAGGCCATCAGACTGATTAACAGCCACCACTAACATTGAGTGGCTGCTGCCAACATACTGACTTAAATCTCTAGCCACTTTAAATAATGTATCACTACTACAAATGTATCACTAGCCACTTTAAACAATTTTGTATATGATGTTTACATATCCGACATTCCTCAATTCAAATGTATGCCGTTCGGCCATCGACACAAATCTCTAGCCAATTTAATAATTAAAAAGTGGATGTAATAAATGTATCACTAGCCACTTTAAACGATGCCATTTATATAATGTTTACATATCCTACACTACTCATCTCACATGTATATACTGTACTCTATACCATCTACTGCATCTTGCCTATGCCGGTCAGCCATCGCTCATCCATATATTTATATGTACATACTCGTATTCAATCCTTTACGGTAGTTGTTGTGAAATTGTTTTATTACTTGTTAGATACTACTGCATCGTCGGAACTAGAAGCACAAGTATTTCGCTACACTCGCATTAACATCTGCTAACCATGTGTATGTGACAAATACAATTTGATTTGATCGCCCCACTGATCCCTTAGAAGTTTTAACCTCTTAAGGTTTCCGCCCCTTTTTCTTCCTTATTAATTAACATCCCCATTCACTGAATAAAGAATAGATGTATGGTTATTTAGAAGACATTTTTATTCAGATCGATTTAGAGTTATCACCTATTATGTACACTTTCTGGTTGATGCTGGAATCAAATCCTCAACTCTGGTGTTGTACACATTCCAACCAACTAAGCCAAGACAACCACCTCTGTCCTGCTGTTTGTCATTGGTGTTACAATAGTAATAGACATGCTTAAATTGGTTGGTTCCTTCTATATAAATGCCTTCTTGAAAGAAAATCCTCACACAAAGAAATTGCAAATCAAATGATCTACAACTGTGGTGTCGGAGAACAAATTGTTACAACAAACTCAGCCATCACAACCTCTTCCGTCCTTCTGTGTTTTTGTCCATTGTGTTACAATAGTACTAACCATTATGTATTATTGAACGGAAATTCTTACACAAAAGGGCAAAGGAAATTGCTTGGGTTATTGGTTTATTCGGATCTGTATTAGCTTTTGCGGAAGCAGCAGCTACTCTTCTTGGGGACAACACAAAAACATAAAACATGACAAGTAACAAAACACTGATACAATGATAGACAAGAACAGTCACACACATTTAAAATACAAATACAAAAATAATACAATCAATACAACTGCTAAATAATGTGTGTAGATTGTGTGTGATAGATTGTGAGAGTGTGTCTGTGTGTGCGTGTGTTTGTGTGTGTGTCATTTCACAATCTCTATTGTGCCATCAGATGTTATTTTATAATATTTTAAAGGTCATTTTGCTGTTTGCTTGAGTAATTGGAGAGTAATTGCGATCATGGCTCTGTATAATACTGTGTGTTGCCGTGATTTCATTTTGGACTTGGGGATGTATGGGTGTCTGAGCAGTATGTTATTTGATTATGCAGACAATTTTCATCACAGTAATATTTATCATAACTAGAAGAGAAGCAAATTAATCTCTCGTCAACCCTCAACCAGGAAAGACTGGCATGAATGTTGTTTATATTAGTTCTGTATGTGCAGTTCAGACTAAATTTAAATTGTATTCAAGTTATGACTTCATGTCTGTACAGTTTGTCTTTCATTTCCGTTGCTCAGTACCACATCTGTATCCACTGACCTGCAAACAAGCCGCTCTAAAGACTGGATGAGCCGCTTCATACTGCCTCCACTCAACTGACACTGATGGCTGTAAAGTATGTCAAGATACATTCAACACACTAATTTCACAGAATTTTCAAAGATTTCTTCCTCTTTTCTTCTTTCCCATTTCTTACATTAGACGACAGCATGTTGCCTTCCCTTTCAATTTATCAAAACAACTAATAGTTGTGCATTATGCAAAGAGGGGTAGTGAAAAAACAAGCTCACAGGCTTGGCTTAATGTTAATTGAATTTGATGATGAAGTATCTTACAGATAAATTGCTTGCGACTCCTTGTGCGTCTTAATGTGGCACTGTAATTATCCATGTTTAATGAGAGTGAGAGGATGAGACATTGTTGAAAAATGGTTTCTTTATTATAACCAATGTGACGTGTGCATTTTGAACTCATACACATCTGCTTACATGTCATGCAAAAACTTGTGAGAGTTTGACTGAGAGTGTCTCACTAATTTGGATACAAAGATTTTCAGCTCCAGCTTCTTTCATGTGATGAAGTCTGGAGATTAATTGGATTTAGGAGTCCGTCTGAACAAAATATGCATGCAATCCCTTGCTACAGATAGTTAAAATATGACCGTTCAATAATGATGAGGAATTGTCTTTTAATTTGCCTCACTTCCATCTTTGGAGGATGGAATTTATGCATATAAACCTGTGTCTCTGTCCCCTATACAGGAATAAAGGAATCTCAACGTTGTATGCAGTCTTGTTGTTCTCCTCCAAAAGCATGTTTCTCACTTCCTCTCCGCCCCCCTATGGCCTTGGGTACTCTGGTAATTGTTTCCTGTTAGGGAGCGTGATTTCATTAGGAAAAATAAAAAGTGTGGATTAGAAAAACTTGTTTGGCTCTCAGCTATTTGCTTGCCTCAGTTTAAACTTGTGCCTTCCATTAATTGGCTCTTGAAATACATTAATCCCTGGGAGATAGCTCTCTACATCAAGTCCTACATGCAGTAACTGGCATTAAATAGCAAGTAGCATCCTGCCTCCTTTGAGATGAAGAAACACTGGGTGCATTCTCTGCAGAGACAAACAGCAGTATTCATTAGGACTATTCATGCTATCACTGTGCCCACTGAGGGCAGCTCAACAGCATACGTGCAGCAACAGCTTAACCAAAGCCTTTTGGGATGAAAAATGATACATATACAAAGATTCCTGGAGATAAATAGGTTGCTGGTGATTGTACCTGGAATTCGATCAACACCAGTTGAGAAATCCCTGTAAAATGGTCACACCTGCTCTTCAGGCAAGCATGTGTAGGTCAGCTGGACTGTACTTTAGTATCAACATTTGTATAGAGTTTAACTGCCAAGATAAAGGAAACACCAACATGTCTTAGTAGGGCGTTGGGCCACCACAAGCCAGAGCAGATTCAATGCACCTTGGCAAATATTCTACAGGTGTCTGGAACTCTATTGGAGGGATGCGATGACATTCTTACACGAGAAATTCCATAATTTGGTGTTTTGTTGATGGAAGTGGAAAACGCTGTCACAGGCGCCTCACCGGAATGTCCCATAACTGTTCAATTGGGTTGAGATCTGGTGACTGAGACGGCCATGGCATATGGTTTTCATCGTTTTCATGCTCATCAAACCATTCAGTGACCACTCTTGCCCTATGGATGGGGGAACTGTCATCCTATGGGGGCATATCCATGGTATCCAAAATAATGGCCTTCTTAATTAACTCAGGTACCACTCCCGTGTGGAAGCACCTGCTTTCAATATACATTGCGTCACTCATTTACTTATTTTGTTTCCATTATTTTGGCAGTTACCTGTTGCTGAAAGTTGATTGCTGTAAGCACTTCCTGAAGATGACTAAAGAGTATAAACTAGATTAATACAAATACAGAATTATACTTATTTATAACATAAGAGACGTAAACAACTCTTGTAGCCATTTTAGTAGTCTGTTGTGGCAATAAAATGTTGATGCTGGATTCAGATCAGACAGATGATCGGAGAGCTCACCCTGCATTTGGGCAGCTTGTCAACAGCTTCAATATATTCTGCCTGAAGAGATAAAAGCCTAGATTCAATCATATCTGTGCAAGCCGACACCTGCATAGCGGTTGTTTTGGTGGTGTCAGAGGTGGAACTGCCTTAGAGCTGTCAAATTCACATGCGGTCGACATTGCTATTGGATGCATCGAGTCACATTAGTAGAAATCCCATGCAACCGTGTTTCAAGGTCGAACACTGGCATGTGTGATGTAATCTACATTTCGATTAGCCTGATATAAATCCTTATTATTTAGTTAAATATTTTCAATTTGAGTATCATTATTTCTATATGGCCTACACTTTCTCGTTCTGAACTTCTAACGCGGGTGAAACCGGTGGCTTCATGACAATGATCAAGAGCAGCTGCTCACAGATTTGACAGCTCCAATGCAGTTCCACCTCCGACACCGCCAAAACACCAGCTATGAGGGTGTCGGCTAGCTTAGGTTAACGCTTGATCTGATTGAATCTAGGCCAAAGACACCATGATAAACACATCACTCTGTAAACAATGGTACTGAATGGATCTATACAGGTAGTATGGCTTGTAGACCTGGCCATTAGCACCAAGGAACCTCCCCTTACACTATCTGTTCTCATTACAACCCAGGCAAAAGGAAATAGCCTTTGGCTGTTCTCTCCCCTGTATGTTTCTGTCATAGAGCAACAGAGAAAAATGGAGAAGCTCTGCCTTCGTTCTGCAGTTCCTGGTTGGAATCGCACAGCAACAGCCCAAAATAAATTGGAGAGTAAACAAAGATGCAGCACCAGCACATTGCCTGTTAGCGTCTCTCTCTCTCTCTCTCTCTCTCTCTCTCTCTCTCTCTCTCTCTCTCTCTCTCCTCTGCTCGCTAACCCAGCCACAGCTCTGGCTCCACAATGGATCTGCAATGAGGGAGATGTGATATAAAGGCATGCGCACACACAGGTGCACACACACGCCTCCTCCCACATGCCCTCCCCTATAGAAACCACCACCACAGCAGTCTGTGGGCGCTGAGCTGAAGAGATGGAACGGTGCGGTGGAGGATACTGAACACTGTCCACAAACCAAACTCACCCTCTGCTAGCTGAGGAGAGGGAATAAAAACACTCTCTCTGAACCTCCTCTGTCAATATTGTGTAGCCATGAAAAAAGACTAAATGCGTAAGCAGAAGAGAGTATGGCAATCCCTGTGGATTCACATCGTGAACATTCATGTTTATGCAGGGTTTTATTGTTGTCTTCATATGGTGGGTGGTAGCCTGTTACCATACTTTATGTTCTGTTGTCAAATCTGCTATTGTTGTCAAGCCTTACGTTCTGGCCTCACTGCATATCTGAATGTGTGAACATTCCAGAAAAAGTATTTAATTCATGAGTACAAGGAGGAGATTAGGTGTTACCCTTATTCAATAAATGCCTGCAGCTATGATCCAATCAGATGCATTGTTGTTGACATTTCTGTAATTAAAACTAGTGACCACTCAAAGATCGAAGTTTCAGAAAGTCTGTTTGCTGAAGCAGTCATTTCAGGCTGCTGTAGTCCTATTTCACAACATATTTTACAGTAACTTGGTGGTATTTCAAAACCATGTAACTAATTCAGTAGTTCTATCACCATGTACAGATGTAGAATTTTAATTTGAGCCAGTTTGCTACAGCAGGAAAATAATCCTGCAGCATCAGGAAATGTGAATTATTATGTGGATTGTAAATAAATATGCACTCCAGGATCATAAGCACAAAAAATGTGCAAAATGTAGTATGATTTGTATTCATAACATATTATATGAATTGCAGGAGGTAACATGTCATACAAAATGGACGATGCAGTACACACTTTGATGATGTAATACACAAAAAACAAGGACCACTTTTGGCTTGTGTGCACCACTTTCAAAACTACTGGCTGGAATTTTGGTCTAAGAGCCGGGGATGGGTTTCTACTAAGCTAACATATGGAATTGTTTTAAGATGGTCATACCAAGGATAATTTATCTATTTTATTTAGTTTTAGAACCCCTGTAGGTAAAAAATTATAATAAAAATGTATTTTATGAAACATTGAATTTGGCCTTTGCTCATTGAGTAATTGGGGAGAAAAAAATATATAGATAGTCCAAAAATAAATAAAAAGGAAGTATGTTTGAAGTGTCTGTCCTATATCTGAGTGATATAACCCTTTAACTGGCACACCAATATTTAAAAATCAGGGGGTGGGGCTCGGAAAAATAGCCACAAGAGCATTAGTAAGGTTGGGCGCTGATGTTGGGCGATTAGTCCTGGCTCACAGTCGGCGTTCCAATTCATCCTAAAGATGTTCGATGGGGATGAGGTCAGGGCTCTGTGCAGGCCAGTCAAGTTGTCCACACCGATCTCTACAAAACATTTCTGTATGGACCTCTCTTTGTGCACACAGGCATTAACATGATGAAACAGGAAAGGACCTTCCCCAAACTGTTGCCAAAAAGTTGGAAGCACAGAATCATCTACAATGCCATTGTATGCTGTAGCGTTAAGATTTCCCTTTACTGGAACTAAGGGGCCTAGCCTGTACCATGATGAGCAGCCCCAGAACATTATTCCTCCTCTACCAAACTTTACAGTTGGCACTATGCATTGGGGCAGGTAGCGTTCTCCTGGTATCCGCCAAACCCAGATTTGTCCATCGGAATGCCAGACGGTGAAGAGTGATTCATCACTCCAGAGAACGAGTTTCCACTGCGCCAGAGCTTTACACCACTCCAGCCGACGCTTGGCATTGCACATGGTGATCTTAGGCTTCTTGAAGGCTGCTCGCACATG
This sequence comes from Hucho hucho, assembly GCA_003317085.1. Classification (NCBI taxonomy): domain Eukaryota; kingdom Metazoa; phylum Chordata; class Actinopteri; order Salmoniformes; family Salmonidae; genus Hucho; species Hucho hucho. The sequence continues at coordinate 593,296 of QNTS01000002.1, forward strand.
GAAACCCATTCATGAACCTCCCGACGAACAGTTCTTGCACTGATGTTGCCTCCAGAGGCAGTTTGGAAGTGGTAGTGAGTGTTGCAACTGAGGACAAACCATTTTTACGCGCTACACACTTCAGAGCTCTGCGGTCCCATTCTGTGAGCTTGTGTGGCCTACCACTTCACGGCTGAGCCGTTGTTGCTTCTAGATTTGTTCACTTCCCAACAGCACTTACACTTGACAAGCAGGGCAAAAATTTGACCAACTGACCTGCTGGAAAGGTGGCATCCTATAACGGCCCCAGGTTGAAAGTCACTGAGCTCTTCAGTAAGGCCATTCTACTGCCAATGTTTGTCTATGTAGATTGCTTGCTGTGTGCTCGATTTTATACACGTCAGCAGTGGGTGTGGATTAAATAGCCAAATCCACTAATTTGAATGGGTGTCCACATACTTTTGTTTATATAGTGTATGCGTGTTTGGCCTTAATGTAGGCCATACATTTATATTCTTTATTTGCATGACTTAAAATATGATAGATAACGTATCTCAAAAATCTCAACCAGCCGGTTGAGTTGCCCATTTAGGGTAAACTAATTCTGTAAAGGAATTTCCATTGACATTATTAACATTATGTCTGTTTCAGTTACTTATAGTAGAAGACATGCCTAGTCAAATGAGGACTGATATCAAATGTGAATAAAATATCATTTGTATGAATATGAATATTTAAATATGTAAATTAATGTGTTTACTGTTTATCAAATCAAATCAAATCAAATTTATTTATAAAGCCCTTCTTACATCAGCTGATGTCACAGAATGCTGTACAGAAACCCAGCCTAAAACCCCAAACAGCAAGCAATGAAGGTGTAAAAGCACGGTGGCTAGGAAAAACTCCCTAGGAAGGCCAAAACCTAGGAAGAAACCTAGAGAGGAACCAGGCTGTGAGGGGTGGCCAGTCCTCTTCTGGCGGTGCCGGGTGCAGATTATAACAGAACATGGACAAGATTTTAAAATGTTCATAAAACAGGCAGAACAGTTGAAACTGGAGAAGCAGCACGGCCAGGTGGACTCGGGACATCAAGGAGTCATCAGGCCAGGTAGGCCTTGAGGAATGGTCCTAATGCTCAGGTACTCCGAGAGAGAGAAAAAAAAAAAAGAAAAAAAAAAAAAGAAAGAGAGAGAGATAATTAGAGAGAGCATACTTAAATTCACACAGGACACCAGATAAGAGAAGAAATACTCGGGGGACCGTAGCCCCCCGACACAAACTACTGCAGCATAAATACTGGGGGCTGAGACAGGAGGGGTCGGGAGACACTGTGGCCCCATCCGACGATACCCCCGGACAGGGCCAAACAGGCAGGATATAACCCCACCCACTCTGCCGAAGCACAGCCCCCACACCACTAGAGGGATATCTTCAACCACCAACTTACCATCCTGAGACAAGGCCGAGTATAGCCCACAAGATCTCCGCCACGGCACCAGTAAGCCAGTGACTCAGCCCTTGTAATAGGGTTAGAGGCAGAGAATCCCAGTGGAGGGGAACCAGCCAGGCAAAGACAGCAAGGGTGGTTCGTTGCTCCAGTGCCTTTCCGTTCACCTTCACACTCCTGGGCCAGACTACACTCAATCATAGGACCTACTGAAGAGATGAGTTTTCAATAAAGACTTAAAGGTTGAGACCGAGTCTACGTCTCTCACATGGATAGGCAGACTATTCCATAAAAATTGAGCTCTATAGGAGAAAGCCCTGCCTCCAGCTGTTTGCTTGGAAATTCTAGGGACAGTAAGGAGGCCTGCGTCTTGTGACCGTAGCGTACGTGTAGGTATGTACGGCAGGACCAA